>OX456525.1:105297658-105465158 GCA_949748255.1 Eustalomyia histrio | reverse complement strand
TAGAACAGTGCCATCGGATAGATAGTTGGCGAACTTGTTGAAGCTTCAAGTTCATATTACTATTATGTTTGAACCGATAGCCTCTGCAGCTAGAGCTCCTTTAAGGTGGTGTTTCTAGATTACGTTTTGCTTCACACGAACGAAAATGCAATAACAAAATATATGCAATACAAAAACATAATACATGTAGTCACTCATTCGTCTTGCGACGTACGTCTTGTGGAAATCCCATATAATTCTTTAGGCTTGGAATTTATTGGTAAGATTAAATAAAATAAATAAATAAATAATACTATTATGTTATTTTACTTCGGCGTGGTTAAGTGATATGAGAACACCAAAGGAGGTCGTTGGAATATGTATAAGGTATACCCAAAATCTAATATTTTAAACTAGATTTCGAAATTTATTTCGCATATATAATAGTATACAGTATCATATGTTTTAAATATAGTTTACACTATATTTCGAGCGTAATGTAAATACAACATAAAAACCCTCTAATGCCCATGGCCGCCATGGCATCTAAAGTATTTTTAAACTAAATAACATTATTTTATTAAGAAAATTTGTATTGCATCGACAGAAAACATAATTAACTACTTTCTTGCCTTCAACAAATTTTTCTTTAATAAAAGATTTTAAATCGAGAAGGATGTAAAGTGAAATTTTTAAGTTAATTAAAAGAAAATAACTTTTTAAAAAATTGTCAAAAATGTATGTACGGTGTCTGATTAATATTCTTGATAATAGCAAACCTAGTTTGGAAGCTGAATTTGTATAATGATTTATTATTTTTTCCAGGACTCACAGAATTCCGGAAGGACATGTTATACAATTACCTTTCTAACTTGAAAACTAGCTGACAGATTTAGTCAAAATTTATTCATGTTTAATCTAATTTTCGCTCAATTTTGAAAAAGAAAATATCGGCATAACTCTTAAAATACATAACAACACTAGATCACCAATTTATGTTAAAGAATTTTCATTTAATGATTTATGGCAGAGTTTTACGCCATTCGAATTTTGGATTTCATGATTCCTCTTCCACCTGTATTGTGCTAAATGAAAATTTTTATATTTTCTGCTAAGTTTGTGTTCAGTGCCAATTATAAAGTATAAATATCATCGACATAAAATTAATTATCGCATGAGGATTTGAACTAGTCCTAATAAATTCAATGCAATTAGATTTTTGGTATTTTTGAAATCAAGATTTTCGGATAAGGGTATTATAAAGGTATCAGTTGTTAACCTTGTTTAAATTTCACCTAAAGAATTACTTCTTCGTAAGAAGATTATAATGATTGTAGGTATAGCATAGATGAGAATTTTATATAAACATTGAAATGACATTAGCATTAGTTTGAACTAACTAATCCAAATTCGAAAGGATAAATTACAATGTTTTGGTAATCAGTTGATAAATTTCTAAAAATTTCTTTGCTTCATAATCGTTTCTGTGTGCCAATACTAATGTATTTTTGTTGGTCATAAAATCATTTTTGATGAAGATGATAAAAGTTATTCAGCCATTACCACTGGGATTTTTGGTTTTGTGTGACTTTTTTTTAGTTTTGTGTTCCACACAGTGATGCCAGACATTTATTTGGTCAAATATGTAAAACTAAAAAGGCTTTTGTATTTTTCTTCAACGATTTTATGAAAAATCATCAAAAAAATTTAATCAGGAAAAAGTCTTAGGAGCACTACACAGAGAAAAAAATTAAATTAAATTAAAAGTTTTAAATAAAATTTAAAAACATTTGTTCTTATTGTAAAAGAAATTTTTATTTTAAATATTAACATTAGGCTTAGCCCATTATGGTAGAAATATTTATATGTACTTTAACAGAATAATTTTAATCCTCTACAGCATTTAGTTTGAAAAATATTCTTTTTGTAGTTTTCTTTAGTTATAAAGAATATATTTTTTTATTGGGTATACAAGTTAATAATGTCGACTAAATTGATACACTATTCAAAGTATTGTCCATCGTTAGCCAGGTAGTATATGGATTCCGCTTATGAGGTAAAGAATGAATCATGCCAATTTATGATACCCTGTTTTGAAGTGAAGCGTATTCCAGTAAGGGGAGCCAAACCTCCCATCCACTATTTTCCAAATAGTTTTTGACCGGTCTTGCAACAAGTGGACGAGCGTTGTCATGATGGAAGATTGTGGCCTCGTGTCTGGTATAATATTCTGGTAGTTTTTCGTTGATTCCTCTCTTCAAATGAATCAATTGCGTTCGGTACAGGTCCCCTGTGATCATCTGACCCGATTTCAACAGCTTATAACACAAAAAACCCATCTGATCCCACCAAATACAGAGCATTACCTTGGCGCCATGGATATTCGGCTTCGGCGTTAATTGGCTGGTTGGCCGGCCTTTACATATGTATTTTTGCGCTTGGGATTATCGTAATGTATCCATTTTTATCACCGGTAACAATACGATGCAAAAATGCCTTTTAACGTCTCTCGGCTTCAATTCATATGGGACCCAATTTCCTTGCTTTTGAATGAATCCCAATGCTTTTAAACGTAGGGAAATGGATTGTTGTGTGACTCCCAATGATAATGCAAGTACTTGTGTTTGACAACAATCTTCGTCAAGTAATGCTTCCAATTCCTCATCTTCAAGCATTTTCGGCTGACCATGCCTCTCCTTGTCTTCTGTGTCGAAATCACCACTTTTGAATAGCGCAAACCATCGTTCGCAAGTTTTTTGAGTTGGTGCATGTTGACCGTAAGCTCAAACTAATAATCGATAACTTCTAGCAGCCGTTTTCTTCAAATGAAAGAAGGTTATCAGACTTTCCCGCATATTATCTTTTTCGGCATTATTATAGCGATTGGAAAAAATGCGTATTTACACTTTGGCATCTATCGAATACTGAATTATAATGACAGTTGTTTACCCTCCAAAATACCAAATTTGTTATTATTTTTTTCTTTTTATGTATTGCAACTAAGCTAAATGCTTATCTAGTAACTTATATTTCATATTCAATTAAATAAAAGGCACAGTTGGTAAGGATACAACCCAGTCGTTAGTCCTACTGGTTCTATAAGCACAGATCTGATGGTAGAGTTCTTCTCAGTCTTCTTTTCATTATTGGATTTCGCACTATACATTGTAAATCTTCGTTACAATGCTGCTGAAAACTCGCTTCGTGTTTTGTTGCAAATCTCTTAGCTTCTTAAACTACGGTTGGAAAACGTAAATCTCTATGTAGATCATCTTTTCTTACATACCACGGGCAGTTTGTGATACATCTTAAAACTTTGTTCTGAAAAGTTTGAATTAAATTAATGTTGGTATTTCTTGTACACCCCCAGAGCTGGATTCCATACGTCCATTTAGGCTTTAATATTTGTTGAGTGTAAAACCTAAGTATTTAGCTGTGTTTGCATATGGGACAATGTTGTTGTTCATAAATACTGGTAGATGAAGTATTCTTTTGTAGGTGAAGGATTATGTGTGTTGATTTTGTCTCATTAGGTAAAATTTTCCATTTCTTTGTTCATAGAAGTTTGCTTGTGACTTCAATAATGTTTGGTCCAGTTACAAGAATTGCGGTATCATCGCGAAAGTAGCTATTTTTGCTTCAGGTGGAGTTGACAAATCCCTAGTGTACAAAATATACAGTATAGGGTCTAATACACTTCCTAGGGGTACGCCAGCATTAATTTCCTTGAGATTTGAATATTTTTCTTCGTTTTTCACTCTGAAATGCCTTACTCTGATGTATGATTGTAGTATTTAGCTATATTAGATAGTCATGCCATCTGTTGTTCAAATCGACATTATAAACTTCTATAGCCAATATTTAAATTAGTTTTAGAAGATAGCAATGGGCATGTTTTGACCACATTTCTGAAAAATTTTCTAGATTCTTTAATTAATTATAAAAGTAGTTCAAAAAAACATTTTTTTACTTATATTTGCAAAAAAAAAGGTATGACATGTAGACCATTCTTGCAGACTTTTTATATAGATTTTTTATATGTAAATTTTTAAAAGTACAGGATGGCCCAAAAACATTCACCCTGTGTTGTTTTGCTATATCCTTAAAATGAAACAAAATAATTAAATTGTTTTCAATTAATTTTTAAAGATTGTATCGGTCAAGTGGGCGCCGCCATTCTTTTTATTTGTCAAATTTTACTACAAAATCGTCAAAATGAGATAAAATCGTAACATCTGACACCACTGATTCTACAAACATTTGCGTGTTGTTCACACATTCGTTACTAAAAGGTAATTTACACAAATCAACTGAAAGAAGGACGTAGCAAGGTCGTAGTTTTAGTTTTGTTTTGCTAATAATTCAAGTGATGTCTCTTCTCGTTTTAAGTTCTTTTTATTTCTTTTTTTACTCTTCATTACCAACAAACCAGGCAACCAACTCTTGGAGTAATTATTCAATAGAAACTAAAATTTGCTTATGTAGTTTTTCAAGATTTTTGTTTTTTATGAAAATGTTTTCCTTTAATTAGTGCAAAAGGAAGGAAAGAAAGCCAAAAAGTAAATATGTATGTACGTACATTTGGGTATCACTGACTTTTGAAGCAAGTATAGAGGGAGCGCTAGAGCTCCGTGCTATATTTAAAAGAGAAATAATCGAGATATTATGCCACTTACGTGCACAATTTTATTTATCCTTTGTCTGCTGTCTGCATCCATAAATGAATTGTAAGAATAACAACTTTTGTCTTTCGATTTGCAATTATCCACTCAATTTTTGTAGGATTAGGCGATACCCTACAAATACATTAAAGTACTCATAGTTTAGCATATTACTTTATAATCGAAACTCATCGCACACAATTTAGAGCCAATTTAAACGATGAAATTGCATGCAATTTTCTTAATTCCCTTTTCAAAGTTGCTTCCAAAACGATGTTTATTTATTTGGTAACATTTGTTGCACTAAACCCAAATGTGAATGAAGCAACAAAAGAAGCAAAAGAAGAATACATATCAGTGCGAATGAGAAATAATAAAACCCTGCACGAAAAACGAAACCGTGCTTTTTTTGTTACGCCGTTTTTACAAATATTTTTTTTTTAAATTTTCACAAATATTTTTTTAAAGAAACCCTATGTCAATTTGAATTTATGTAGTTTAGAATTTAAAAAAAAAAATGGAAGCAATTGTGCGAATCTCAACTAATTCATTCAAGTCAAATATGGTTGTCCTGTAATTTGGGGCAAAGTCACTTAAGCTAATTGTAGTTCAGCCTTTAGACGTAAAACTTTGAGTCAAACCCTCTCTAAGCTGTCAAATTCCACAGCTTTTATTTTATAAATTTTTGTTGGAAAACTTTTTAAAAAATTAACAAATACCATAAATTTAGGACGTGAAGCCTTTTTGTAAAATACCAAAAAATTTTGAATAAAAAAATTGATTTCCGATTTAAAATTATTTAATTTCTATAATTTCTACAAGGTGAGCGCGATATACAGAAATTAATAACACTTATATAATTTTATTATATTTTTGGCTGAAATTTTCAACAACTAGAAAGGAAGATAGTTCAAGCTAAACACCACGATTTTGAGGATACTTGGATATGTTGTAGAATAAAATATTTAAGATTAATCTGTCACGACTTTTGGGCCACTCCGGCAACTATGTGTTCATGATGGGGTTTCGATTGGTTTCCTTTCCCTTTTTCAGTTTATCCTAGTAAT
Source organism: Eustalomyia histrio (assembly GCA_949748255.1). Classification (NCBI taxonomy): domain Eukaryota; kingdom Metazoa; phylum Arthropoda; class Insecta; order Diptera; family Anthomyiidae; genus Eustalomyia; species Eustalomyia histrio. The sequence goes on along the minus strand of OX456525.1, from coordinate 105,459,451 downwards.
CTTATGAAAATATGCAATCGTTATAAAGGAATTTTAAAGGACTGGTACTTTTTTTTGACTGTCACTTTGTTAAGCTGTCGTTGTATAAAATATATAAGGTTCTTTTAATCTTACCCTACGGGAAATGAAGGGGCGATTGATCCAAGGTGATAAATCTGTGATAGATAAATGAGGGATATGTCACAAAACTGATGTAAAATATAATTCAGTGTCTGAAAAAGTGGTAAATATTGAAATGGTGGCGGAACATTGACTGGTTCTTTCTGGATATATCATGTAACTTAAGAGAAATAAACATAACACCAATGTGAACTAAAGAAATGAGGACTATTATAGTTGCAATACTGACAGAACACGGAACTGGTTCAACAAATATTGCTGTGTATAACCACCATCCCGCGAATGTTGCATAGCTGACATAATACTGAACTGATTTAATCATAACCGACTTTGTGACTGCAGAAATGATGACATAACACTAATCTAGTTCAAAAAGAAGTGATTACGCAACTGTTTACATATTGACATAACAGAATTAATTCAAAAAGTATCCAATGTGCATGATAAAGTGTCACTGACAGTCAAATAAAGCTGCCCGCGACTGACTAATAGGTATCACAACACTTAAGGGTTTATTAAGAAACACTTAGGAGCGATGTTATCCCTAAAAATCCAAAATTAGTTATTGAAAAATAATTCTTAAGGAATAATTTGGTATTGAATAAAGTGGGATATAATTTAATTTAATTTATATTATTAATTTTGTTTCGATAGAATAATTTGTTTTATAATTTAATTCGTGAAATTTATATCAAATACACCATTTTTTGTTCGAATAATTTGTTAAAGTTGATTCATTGATTAATATTAATTGAAAACATGTAACGATCACAAAAACTGCCTAAGAGTCAAAAATTAGCGAAATTTTAAACTGAAAAACGCTCAAACACTTCACCCTAGCTCAGCTCATTTTAAAAGAAATTTGCATTCAGCTTGTCTATGCGATAGTGACGTGTATATTAAATTTTATATAAATCCGATGAACCACCGAATAATTTTCACTATGTCCAACTTTGTAGTTAGCGCGGTTTTGATACTATTCTAACCAATATGTAAATGTTTGTTATAATAGAGATAATTCATTTTAAAAAAGTGAATTGCAAAACTAATTTTTTATGCTTCTTATTAATAATAAAAAGTAAGCAGCTACTTATGTTTTTTAGCCGTAGAAATCCTGATACTGACTTGAAAACCTCTAAAGTCTAAAAAATTTCCACAAATTCTCTTTTTTGAAAAATATTTTTTTGGCGATCGGATGCGAGTAAAATTAAAGGAGAAGTCGGAAAAACATTGGCAGCCAAAGAGCTAGACTTCGTCCTAGACCATAAGCGTGAATAGGACTGTCAGGGGCAGACTTGCCTTCACAGAGCTGCTTTTAACCCCACTCATAATTTGAAAATGTTGAGTTTACTTTTGTTTAATTAAATAGCAAACAATTTGAAAAATATTCACATTCTGTAATTGTATTTTTTTCTTTTTTGAGGAAATAGTTTAAAATCGCAATATACAAAAAATTTTAAATAATTTTGTAATAAACCTGGCAGGTAAATTCAGTGACTGAATCTTATTGAATCTTTCAGAAACATGTTCTAAATATGAGACACGCGGAAGAAATATTGACAGGTTACATGTTAAATAATTTTCGTTTACTCTGTGACAGTCAAGTGATATATCACGAAACTATTCATTCCCTACAAGTTCTGCAACATAACGCATTGTGATTGATAGTAACCAGTTTTTTATTAATTACTTGTCCTCAGTGCAGTGGTGTGTACATTTGAGCCAGTCACGTAACATTTCATGTTGCACTAGTTCTGATACACATCACGTAGTGTCTAGCATGAGACTAGTTACGTGTAAGATAATTCTATCCTGTTCTGTTGCGCATTCACTTACACCAGTGCAGTCATATGGTACCCCAAAAAAATAGAAATTGCCACCTCCTATGACAAGCCCATGTTAAAGTTACCGGTTACTTTCATATAAGAGAACCAACTCGAGGACCGGTTTCTGCCACAAAGTTCCGGTCACGTGACTAACTCTGTGACTGGTCCATTTCCCGTAGGGTATTTCTTATTTCATTTTGGGACATCTAGGCAACCTTGTGCTAAAGCATAAACTACATTAGAGATATGCAAGTTTTATTTCGAAATATACGATTTTCTTCCCTAAATGACGCCCCCCTAATCTCCGGAGGGACCGAAAAATTAGACAAATTATCTACGCTATCACGTATCTAAATTTCATATATATTAGGGAGCTCTGTGGAAAAACCTTTTAAATTTTTATATTTTGAACACAGTTTTTTGAAAATTCCACCCAATTGTGAACAGACTAAACTGCCACTCTAATGTATACAAACTAGTACAAACGAGATTTGAATACATTTGAGATAGAAATATGATAACATTGCAAAAATACATTTTAAATGAAATTTTGAAATTTTTTTCATTATGTTATTTACTCTTATTTTTTATAATTTGGCTTGTGAAAATGTAAGCAAATTCTGGAAAAAATAAAATATTAATGTACTACTACTTTGTACTTTTGTGTGACTTTTCCTTCATATTAATATCCTGCGGTGATTTGTTCATTTTTAATACATATTTTAAAAACAAATATTTATTACTTTTTTCTTGTTCCATTATAATATAATTTTCATTTGAATAATGTGAAAAATTTTAAGTAAAAAATCTGTTCCTTTTAACACTACTCCAGTCAGAAATTGCAAGTGCTCCAAAAGCCAAAGCACTGCACATTCGGATACTTTACAAATATTTTTGAAATGAATCTGTTCTTTCATATCGGCAGGTCGGATTGCCATACAGCTGGACACACCCACGGAAAACGTTAATTCGAGCTTAAACTTTGACAAAGCATCACACAGACCCATCAAGACCTGAGTCATTTGGCCCCAAAGTGGCATGCGAAAATGTTTAAAGCGTGTAAATTTCTATTATATTGTGAACCAATTTAAAAAGACGTAATCTGCTGGTAAATGCCTACAAAGTACATGGTTCTTAAAATCCATAAGTTATTCGCATTTTGAAATTTTTTTTGTCAAATGTTTGTTATTATATTTTAACATAAATAAAAACATGGAACAGATTGGTCTAATGTTCAATATAAACTGCATATTTAACCTGAAATTAAGCAATTAATCTAATTATTAACTTTCAAGTCCAATAGCATAATAGTTCATTACAGTACGTTAAATAACAAATATTATATTGTCAAATAAATTTTAATATTTTTATCCAATTCAGTTGAAACTCGAAACATAATATTTGCAGCCATTTCATTGAAACATGCAAATTTGGAAGAAATCAGTTAGTCTTTAGATATAGTTACGTATAAATGTCATATAAATGACAGTATATTTTATGATGTAGTTTGTAGCAAAAAAATAACAATTGACTAAAATATTACCGTGATTTTTTTTAATTTAAAATCGTGTCGTTGTGTTTTTACTAATGCAGTGCATTGTGTTGTGTTGGAGTTAAGAAAATAGGTTAATGGAAAGTTAATGGAAGGAAAGTGTTTGTGGACATTTAACTTGAATTGCTCTATATTGTAGGTAAGACCTCTGTGAGGAGGTTAATCCACATTTGACTAGTACTCGTACAACGGATGTGCTCTACTATATAATGGAGTATTTCGAATATAAACCTGGACTTTAGGGACTAGTTCACTTATTTCGGCAGAACAATTCCCATTGTAATATCGATAGAACAATGGTACACAACTCACATTCATACTATAGTCCAATAAGTCAATAGAGCTGGATACTCTACAGCAATTATTGAGTGCCGACGTCCTCCTTCGTATATGGTCCAAAAGCTCCAAATTAGACTTTGAAACTTTTGAAGTCAGTACCGACACCAAAAGCTATAAGCTTTAATAACGCTGCGATGTGCCAAGCATCGCAGCTTTGGTTTCACCAAGCTGATGAATATACCGACCCCAACTCTTTGAAAGGAACGCTGACAGGTCTCCCATAGAACGGCTGTGATACTGTCGACCGCTTAAAAGTAAATCAGACTCCAGATAGTAGTCTGGGGGAAGAACAATTAGCAAAAAGGAAATTTCTTTTTTAATATGTTGTCTGTATTGTGTATAGATCTATGGATTTTTAAGACGAAATTCAGCTTTAATTAAAAAAACTTAATTGATAAAATTAAACTTTAAATTAAAAATGAATTTGGAACCAAGCTAAATTTTAATTTAGATTTTATTGTAAATTTTTTTCTATGCATTCTTTAAGAAAAATATAAATACTATACTGTACTGGAAGTAGAGTCCGGTTTTCGCCAGACAGCCACATTCGTCAAAAATTTGACGAATAAACATCGACACTGAAACTTTTTATTTATTTTGTTATTAAAAAAAAGTGTGATACCAAAAACTACAAAGTCCTTATTTAGAGGCAAACCAAACAATTACTTAAATGACATTTTTGACTTTAAATTTTTATTGACTTTAAATTGTATTTCATTTTAATTCTGAAAGAGATATTGCATTAGAATTTTCTTTGTAAGATAGAATAATTCGTTGCAAATATAACTTAAATTCTTCAAAATAATCAAAATATTCTCTTTGAAAAAATGCGAATAACTTATGCACTTTAAGAGATTTCGAGGGCGGCCCAAAAATTAGCCGGCCTAACAAAGAAAACACAACAAATTTAGGAAAAAATTTTCTTTAGTTGACAAATAAATAATCAGAGGGAGCTAATTCTGGGCATCAATTATGTATAAAATTTTGTATTCACTGAAATCGTTTACTTTTGATGTCTCCAAAAAAATAATACTAAACAACATGGCGACTTGAATCTGAAAACATATAATTTATTAGGTTGTCACTTTTCACCAAAGTATTTTTTTTTTCTATCTACATCAGGTCGGCTTATTTTGGGACCGCCCTCGTATCACGTATGTTCTCATGTTTCTTGTAGGCCCTTGCCAGAAGTTTGATAATAGCAGTTCATAAGCAGAAAACTGACAAGCTTCCAAAATTTTCGCATGTGCGCGGTGCGTTATTTTGGGATCAAATACCTTAGCTCCTGATAGGGTTTTGGTGTCCCCCTTTCGTATTTAAGCTCGATATTACTTTGGATATGACAATCTGTTAAGCCAGTTATAAATAGTTGAATTATTTTCAAAACATTTTAAATTGTTGATTTAAATATATGTGTACACTTTTGTCAGTGCTTTTGTTTTATTTTTCTAATTCGGCTACATAATTTTAAAATACATATTCAATTTATTTAGTTAAAATATTCAGCTTTTTTGTTGAAAACCTCATTGACTTTATAAAACAAAATGTCCTCGAATTGTAATAAACAAAGCATAAAAAATCATTGGAGACGTTTGACACACAGACATACCACGAATATTACAGTGTATAATGACATAGAGACATACTGGCCTGGAACCAGTACACTCAGATAATTATGTCGATAAAATTATCAGCAATTACAGTTGAAAAAGTGAACACTCAAATTTTATTTATAATTAACTAACATAGCAGTTGTTTTTAACTGTCCGTGAAGATAACACTTTTTTTAATTTTAAAGACATAATTCTCTTAGTGCATGAGATATATAAAAAAACTTGAAATTTGAATGCATGAATTTTCGATTGAACTCTGATTGTGAATAAAAGATCAAAATAAAATGAACGCTGTAATACCGTAATTTAAAGTGAACTTTGGGTTGGTTGGTTCGTTGGTAGATTTACCATGGTTAGTTTACAAGCAAATCTTTAAAAAATCATTTGGAAATTTGACTACTTGTGAAAAATCTATGTGTGAATGCATGGCTGTGTGTGTTTGGAAGGGAGTGTGTGTGTGTGACCTAGTGAATAGAAAATAAAATAATTTGAAACAAAAAAGGAAAACCAAAAAGAAATTGGTAATTTGACTGTCAATTTGTACGTACTAAAGTTGGAATCATTGCAGGAACAAAGCAACATTTGTCCTTGTTCGGTAAAGCGGACAAGAAAAAAATAAAAAACAAAAAAGAAATTTAAAACATAAAAATGAGACATACATTTACAAAAGAAAAAAATATACCCTTACTACGGAAGTTGATGAGAAATCAATAAATGCAATAGTGTTCACATTAACACATACACAAAGTATTTACATTGAATTAGATTTCAATCATAGTGTAAAATCAAGTATACATTTACTTGCGAGTCATTTGTATTTTACAAAAACTTTAAATTGCATAATTATTTTTTATTTACTTTTTAATTTTCTTCATATAACATTAGTACTTGTGCTGCAACTCTATCAATTAAGACTTAAGGTTGTTGGCGAAACTAAAAATGTAAGATTAATTAGCACTTAATGTACATATATTAATAGATAGAAAAATCTTGTGGTTCGGATAATCACGAGGCGAAAATTTCCTATTTCTAAAAACTTCTGTCCTATAAAAAACCCAATAAGATTTGAAGACTTTGCCCCGTAGAAAAAAACCTTAAATTCTAAGAACTTGTTCCTATACAAAAAACTGGTCTTTAGGAAAAGTTCCCAGTATCAGAGAATTTTTTGTAGAGATACGTCCACAGAATCTGAAGGACTTTCTACATAATAAAGCCATAGAATCCGAGGGGTTTTCTACAGATTCTGATAATTTGTTTCTGAGATTTTTTCCTATAGAAAAGTTATCAGTTTTTGAGAACTCACTCGAAAAAAATCATAGATTCTGATGACTTTTCGATACAAAATGAATCCTAGCTTCTGAAAACTTTTTCTAAAGAAAATTTTATTCTCATTGTATTTTTTATTTTATTTTTATTTTTTTTTTATTTTTGTTATAGAGCAATTCCATATGAAAGCGATCACCTTTTGGACGACCCCTCTCCGATTTTAAAATAAATAGTCTCAATCGATTGCCCAGCAAAAAATAATGTACCTACATATTTTTTTTTTTTTTTTTATAGTGACTGGTTTAGTGGTGGTGTACACCACTGTCATGTGACAAAATTGAAGAATTCTTCATAAGGGACCTCATTGAAAGTTGTTTAAAAAAAACTAAAGCGATCGCAACGAGTGATAGCTCGTTGGAAAGGTATTGAATCAGGCTTTAATTGAAAAATAAAATTTTCCTAATTTTTCTCAGAAATTTACCTTTTTTCCCATGAAAATTAAATTTTCCCATGAAAATTAAATTTTCCGATTTTCCACAGAAGCTCCGTAATTTTCCGGCTAATTTTATTTTTTTTGGATTCCTCATAATTTTTGCTTTAAGAATCAGCAATAAAAAAATGGGCCCCGACTCCTTGTTTGGACAGGAGAAGAGCATTTAAGAGACCACCTTGTTCTCATTGTTTTTATATTTTTTATAATTGAATTATTTTGAATTATTTAACATTATTTTATTTTATTTTATTATTAAAAATAAATTTTAAAAATTATTTTACAGTTAAAAATACATTTATGAAGAAAAAATCAATTTTTTTTAAGAGCCCCAAGTTGAGTGTGTAGTGAATATGGTCTGCCTGCCTTCACAAGATCGGCCTTAAATCCATGGATAATAGCAGCAGTGGCATGTAATGGCACACCAAACCCGACTGAGGCTACAGGTCATAAAATGTTTTGTAAATTTTTTAAATTACCAGGTAATAAATATTTCGCCTAAAATTACACGTGCAGAAACAAGTCATAAAACACGGATTTTCCATAAATATGGCGAAATATTTATTACCTGGTAATTTAAAAAATTTACAAAACATTTTATGACCTGTGGTCGGCTTATTGGCAGTAACCAATTAAGTCCCTCTTTAAAAAGCATTTTATGACCAGTAGTTCACGCAAATTTTCCTATTAAAGAAAAGCAAATATCGCTTATTTTTTTTACCTATTTTTTACCAAAAAATAAATATAAATACTTCACACACTCTGAGTCAAATTTCAGTTGAATACTAAACGTGAAAGTGTTAAAGTGTTTTTTTTTTTTGTAAAGTAAAGAGTGAAGCTGTAAAGACAATTTAAAGTAAAATGAATCAATTTTGCTGCAATCCGTTTAACAAGAGTGGACATCGTTCGAAAAAGATAAAAGTATTAAAATTAACTGGTGTTTCGAACCGATACATGAATGAATTAAATATACAATACGGTGAAGAAGCAGAATTCATTTGCCCCAAGTGTAAAATCGATTTGTCTCAACAAGCAAATGCATTGAAACAAATGCAACCACAATCTGAGAGTGAAATGACAATTGAACAAAATGTTTCATCTGATAGTGAGGCAGACATTCCGATGGTCAATATGTCTTTGAGTCCTTTTAATGAGGCTATTACCACTTTAGGTGAAACGCCTATTAGAAAAAGAAAGTTGCGAAGTGAAAAATACAGGAAAGATAAAAAAGGCAAGGTTATGAGTGCAATCGCGACAATATTTGATGAAGGCTCTGAAAACGAATGCAGTCAAGCAGATGACGTTGATGACGGCAAACAAATGATTGAGCAGTTGAAAAGAAAATTCAATTTAGCGACCACTTTTCCGGAGAAATATCTCATTTTATCTGTGCTGCCTCAATCATGGTCTATACGCAAGATTTCTGAACAGTTTCAAACATCTTTTTACATCGCGAGAAGAAGCAAAGAATTAGTTCGACAGAAGAGCATATTGGCGACTCCCACCAAGAAATTTGGCTCAAGGACCCTCAGCGAAGCAACGGTGAAATTGATTCAAGATTTTTACTGCAATGGTGACAACAGCCGCGCCTGCCCAGGTACACGTGACTATGTTATCACACGTGAAGATGGAGAAAAAGAACACAAGCAGCGCAGATTATTATTATGTAATCTATCCGAAGCATACCATCAGTTCAAAGAGAAATACCCAGCAGAAAAAGTGGGATTTTCTAAGTTTGCCATCCTACGACCAAAAGAATGCGTGCTGGCATTAGACAGGCACGGAACGCATTCAGTCTGCGTTTGCATGTTTCATCAAAACATCAAATTAATGTTCTTTCCATGCAAGAAATTGAAAGTATTTCACGGTGAAATTGAAACATATAGGGACCTCCTGTCGAAGTCGTTGTGCGCATACCCCACGGAAAATTGTCATCTGTCCAAATGCGACAATTGTCCGAAGATTGACGAGCTAGAGCAATATTTGGCGGAAAAGTTTGAACAGCTGTTAATTCAGGAGGTGCATTTCAAACAGTGGATAATTAGCAGCGGCAGATGTTCCCTTGAGACCGTGGTAAAGCAGATTCCGGAATTCATCGAGGAATTCGGATTCAAGTTGAATGAACTGAAGGCGCACCATTTCATATCCGAGATGCAATCGAAATTTCTAAAGGAAAGTAAGGAGAAATTAGCCCAAAATGAATTCATTGTGATAAGCGACTTTGCCGAGAATTACACTTTTCTCGTTCAGGATGAAATTCAGGCTTATCACTGGGCAAACGACCAGTGCACGGTGCATCCCTTTTGCATTTATTTCAAAAACGAAGATAACGAACTACAGACCGTAAGCCTTGTTGTTGTCGCGACGAGTTTAGCTCATAATTATGTGTCCGTTTATTTATTTCAAATGAAACTGTTTGAATTCTTAAGATCAAAATTCGATGCAATCGACAAAGTAACGTTTTTCTCAGACGGCGCGGCTTCTCAGTACAAGAATAAAAAAAATTTTTACAATCTTTGCATAATTGAAGAAGAACAAAACTGCAAGGTCGAGTGGCAATTTTTTGCGACGTCCCACGGTAAGGGCCCATGCGATGCGTTAGGGGGAACCCTAAAACGCATGGCGACTAAGGCAAGTTTGCAAAGGCCATATACTGACCAGATCTTAAATGTACTACATTTGTTTTCGTGGATTCAAAGCAAGGAAATTGCCATTAACACAGTTTTATGCACTCAAAAAGAACACGATGCCATGGAGCGACGACTTCAAAACAGATAAAATAATGTCAAAACTATAACTGGAACGCAAAAGTTTCATTGCTTCATACCAAATATTTCTGATATGTCAATTAATGTAAAGCGGTACTCTTCGTCTGCCGACGTGCTAAATTTAAAGTTACTTTAATTTTATAATGATGCCAAGACAATTGAAATTTTTAATAAATATTGTAATTAAGTATAAGCAGCAAAATAAGAAAGATTTTTTCTTCATAAATGTATTTTTAACTTTAAAATAATTTTTAAAATGTATTTTTAATAATAAAATAAAATAATGTTAAACAATTAAAAATAATTCAATTATAAAAAATATAAAAACAATGAGAACAAGGTGGTGTCTTAAATGCTCTTCTCCTGTCCAAACAAGGAGTCGGGGCCCATTTTTTTATTGCTGATTCTTAAAGCAAAAATTATGAGGAATCCAAAAAAAACAAAATTAGCCGGAAAATTTAGGAGCTTCTGTGGAAAATCGGAAAATTTAATTTTCATGGGAAAATTTAATTTTCATGGGAAAAAGGTAAATTTCTGAGAAAAATTAGGAAAATTTTATTTTTCAATTAAAGCCTTTCCAACGAGCTATCACTCGTTGCGATCGCTTTAGTAGTTTTTTTTTTAAACAACTTTCAATGAGGTCCCTTATGAAGAATTCTTCAATTTTGTCACATGACAGTGGTGTACACCACCACTAAACCAGTCACTATAAAAAAAAAAAAAAAATATGTAGGTACATTATTTTTTGCTGGGCAATCGATTGAGACTATTTATTTTAAAATCGGAGAGGGGTCGTCCAAAAATTTGCCAATTTTGATCGTTTTCATATGGAATTGCTCTATATGATTTTTTTTAATTAGTAAAAACTTAACGAACATTGGAAACAATGTTTTTAATAATTCGAAAAGAATTTAGTTCGTTCGGGATTGCCAAATAAATTCGATTGTGGTAATTTTTACATATTATTGAAATATTTTTTTTTTTTTCAATACCTTTATTTGTTACAACTAAACTTTATGTTTGCTTATCTAGTAACTTATATTTACACAGTTAAATCAGGTTTGGTAAGGAAATAACCCAATGGTTATTCCTAAAGGGCATCTAGGCATTATTCATCAATCGCAGATCAGATGGTAATTTTATTCTTTATTTTATTCTTAATCTTCTGTTCTTCATTACAGTGTTGTTGTAATCTCACTTCATGTTTAGTTGCTATTTTTTTAATTTCATCTACTATGGTTGGTATTTGTAAGTCTCTGTGAAGGTCATCGTTTTTTACGTACCACGGGCAACAAGTGATACATCTTAGCACTTTTTTCTGGAAGATTTGTATTTGTTTTAGGTTTGTTTTTTTAGTGCATCCCCAAAGCTGAATTCCATACGCCCACTTATGCTTAAGGATTTGCTGGTACAGTAAAAGTTTATTTTTCATTGATATATCAGATGTCGAGCTGAAAAACCAGTACATCTTTTTGAATTTTTTATTAAGCTATGAGGTTTTCTTCTTTACGTGCTCTTTCCACTTAAGTTTGGCATCAAGTGTAAAACCCAAGTATTTTGCCGTATTAGCGTATGGCAGAATAGTGTTATTTATATAAATCGGTAAATGTTCTATTTTCTTATATGTAAAATTAACGTGTGTTGATTTGGATTCATTAAGAAGAACTCTCCATTTTGGTCCATTGAAGGATTTTGTTGGTTGCATTTAGAAGCTTTTTTGTAGCTTCATTTATGTTTTTATCAGTTACAAGAATAGCTGTATCATCAGCAAAGGTTGCAATTTTTGCTTGAGGTGAAGTTGGCAAGTTTTTAGTGTACAGTATATACAGTATGGGCCCTAGTACGCTTCCCTGTGGAACACCAGCATAAATTTTCGTCAGTTTGGAGTACTCTCTTTCATGTTTCACTCTAAAATATCTTCCAGGAATATAACATTTGAGCATGTCACTAAACTGGTTAGGCAAATCTCTTTGTAGCTTAAAAGTAACACCTTCGTGCCAAACTTTTTCAAAGGCCTGCGCTACATCTAAAAAGACACCGGAGTAAATTTCTTTGCAGTTCAAAGTATTTTCTATTGTGTTGGTAAGTCTGTGAACTTGTTCAATTGTTGAATGTTTACTCGAAAACCAAATTGGTGTTTAGGAATTAATCATCTTTCTTAAAGTATTGGTTGTAATCTTTTTAATAATATTTTTCAAACACTTTCGCCATTGTTGGGAGGAGAAATATCGGTCTGTACGATGTTTTGTCATGAAGCTGTTTGTCGGGCTTAGATATCATAATAACTTCTGCAACTTTCCATTGGCTTGGTACATATTTTAAACAAATCGAAGCATTTATTATATATAAAAATAGTCGCATGCCACTTTCAGGGAGCTCTTTTAATACTTTGCCGCTGATAAGATCATACCCTTGTGCTTTATTGGGTATAATCTCCAGTTTTACCAAGTTGTTTAGCTCACGAAGGGTTACTTAAGAAATTTCTTTGGAATCAACTGTATAAAAGATTTCAATATTTTCATCAGATGTTAGTCTAGGCAGCGGTTGATAGGTATCTTCAAGGTGTTTAGCTAAGAGGTCAGCTTTGCCTTGGGGACTTTTTGCCCATGTACCAACACATTTTTTTATAGGTGGAATAATCTTGGGTGTATTTTGAAACTGTTTTGTTATCTTCCATAATGAGTAATCAGTATCTTTTGTAGAAGATAATTTGTTTAACTGTTCTGTCATGTTGTTATTTTTAATGGTGGAAAGCATTTTTTTAATCTATTAGAAAGATTGTTTAAAATATGTTTGTTTTTTGGACTTCTTTGTTGTTGCCAGATTTTTCTCGCTTTACGTTTTTCAGAAAGTAGATTTCTAATTTCTTGAGGATATTAAGGTAAGCTCTTTCTTTGTATATCTGGGCTGCTGTACCAGGCTGATGCCTGTATGACTTCTATCAAATTATCTAATTCAGATTCTACTTCATAAGGTGACTTAAGAGACATATTTAGTTTTATATATGTATTTATATTAGAGCGAAATTTTTGCCAGTTGGTTTTGTTTTTTACCAGACATGGTGGTTGTGGAAAATCACTTACAGTTTAATTTACCAGTAACTTGACTGGCGAGTGATCTGATGACAGATTCTCTGCATTTCCAACTTGTATGTAATTTTTTGCGATACCTCCCGTTATAAAAAAATCAATGAGGTCAGGGATTTTATTTGGATCTGCTGGCCAGTAAGTAGGCTTACATCCAGAGTGAAAAAAAAAACAATTCATTATCTTACCAGCATGATGTAACTCCTTTCCTTTAGTTGTTGTAAGTCGTGAACCCCACTATAAATTTTTTGCATTAAAATCGCCTCCTAAGATAAAACAGGGGCCTAATGTTTTGAAAAGGTCAGCATATTCAGGTGATTTTAGGTTTTATTTTGGATGGCAATATATTGCTGCTATGTTAAATTGTTTATTTTTTATTTCTATCTTAACTGTGATGACTTGCATATTTTTTTTTTCTATTTTTTCTGTTACATAATGTTTAATGCTTTCTTTTATAAATATTGATGCACCTGCTTTTGCTTTATTTAGTGGATGTATTGCATTGTAACATTTATATCCTTTAATTTGAATATATGTTTGTTTCGTGTTATGGCTTTCAGATATAAGACATATATCAACTTTTTGTTCATTTAAGAATAAACTAAGCTCAAGTTGGTGGTTTTGTAAACCATTGGCATTCCACGTAACAATACTTAGATTTTTAGGCATTGAAATTTTTTAGTTGTGATGTTGTAGTCTAGACTCAAGTGTCTTTAGACTATTGAATAACATTTCATTAATACGACTCTGTTCTTCAAGCCTTTGATTAACCTTGTTGAGAGTTTGGGATATTTCGTGTATAGTTTGCTTATTATCATAAGTTCTATTATTTCTTTCATTGGCTACTTGGGCATAGGTAAACTCTAAGCCTAAGCCTCATATTATTTTCTTTTTGCTGTATTGGATTTGTTTGCGTTTTTTGATTTTTTATTGATTACTTTCTAATTTTATGTAACTCTTTTGCAACTTTACACCCCCTATAGTTTGCAGGTTGGCGATCTTTACAGTTTACACACACTTTTATTTAAGTCGTTTGCTTATTAATGTCTTTTTTTCTTGCCAGGATTGTAGGAAGCCAATTTGCCTTAGATTCACATCAGAAAAATTTTAAATAATCTCTAATTTTGTGAAATCGCGTAGGATTTTATAAAACAAAAGGTTATTTTAAATCTGTCGAAAATCTTTTACAAATTCAGCAGCCATATTTGCAAATTATGAAATAAAAATCCAGCATTTATATAATTATTTTGTCAAATTGTATCAATAATAATTGTTACAAAATATGTATGACATTTTTTATGTTTATCATAAATTGTATTTGGATACACTCGGAAAAATATTTACCAAATATTAAGTAATTTACCTAAATTTTAAGAAATTTGGGAATGATTTGGCTCCAAAGAAATTTTAACTTAATTCAAGTATACTCTTTTCCTAAAAACAAGTACAAACAAATTGCTTAAATTAAGTAAATTTTTTTCTTAAATATTTTGGAATTTTACTAAAATTAGTATATTTTTACTTAAATTTGTTTGTTCTAAAATTTAGTAAAAATTATTTGTAAATGAGTAAATTTGCCTTAAATTTTAATACGTTTGCATCATAGTTTAGTTTGCATCATAGAATTTAAGTAATCAATTTAATTTTTTTGTTGTGTATGAATATTAACGAAAACATTATTTTTGTTAATACATACAAATATTTCAATTTGAAATTTATTACTTTAATGTTGATAGTCTAAAGTAAATTACTAATACAATATAAACTATAAATCAAATGAGAATTGTATCTCAGCAAAAAAAAAGTTGCAAAAGAAGAGAAAAAGAAGCAGTGATTTTGATTACGGTGTTGGGAAATTTTGGATTGGAACCAATGATTTTTACATATGGGTGTCATAGGGTGGAAGTTTTCTTTTATGATCCTTTCACATTGCATCTAAAACCCTTCTTATGGTTTAGTGAAAAATTAGATCTTTTGATCTTCCCGAATAAATTTTGAATTTCAATTTTAACATTTTAACAGGACATTAGACTCATTTTCACAACCTTCCGTTAGCTTCTGCTTAAGAATTTTACTGGCACATATGTTGTTGTTTCCCATATAAGTTTGAGTTTGACTGTTGGTTAAATTATAACGGGACATTCAGTAATCGGACCTTATTTATCAAATTACTTTATTCGAAATTCTTGTAATTTTTAACTTTTTGTAGCAATAATAACTACGATTTAAAAAATTTAAAATCTGGTAAATTGTACGTTAAAGATTGAAACAAATCACTTTAACTTAAACCATAGTTTTTATGGAAATATATATGATTAATGTTTAACTTTGATTGTTTTCAAAATAAGTTACCCGTGATAGATTTAAAAAGTGTTAAATTTCATTAAAAATCACATTTTTGAAAGTTGTGAAAAAGAGCTTCCTTAGAAGAGAAAAATCAGGACTAAACGATACTATGGAATCAATGAAAAATTAATTCCTTAAGAATCACTTCCATTTATTTTTGCTGGGATAGGTTAAAAGTATTCTAAACCTTTTAAGGAATGCTAAAGAAAATACTTCCTTAAACTTAAGAAGTTAACATACTTGGTTAAAATTAGTTAAAGTGTTTGAACTAAATCTAAAGAAGTTCCATATTTAAATTTTTTATTTTTATACAATTTTAAATTTCCTTTTTATTTAGTTTATTAATTCTTAAAATTTAAGATTTTTTACTAACAAGAACTAAATTTCTAAACGTTTTTAAAGAACATTTAACAAAAATAAAAATTAAGGAAAATGACTCTCTATTTTTAAGTTAATGAAAGTTTGTCGTGAAGTAATATCAAATAAACTAGCATTATTTTGAAGCATTTTTATTAATTTTAAGAAAAAACTCATAGCTTTTATTTTAGTAAGGTGTAAACTTATTTTTAGATCATACATTTTTCTGATGTACCTGTATGTAGAATAAAGAAGTTCAAGGTTATAAGGCAATTTTTTAAAGGGCGAATTTAAAGAGTGTCGGGTTCCAATTTGTTTCCTTTCTATATAAAGCTAATAAATATGAAGTTTGGAGGCAATCGGATAAAGGAAAGTCGAGACGGAAATCGATTGAAAATTTCAAGAGTGTTTATATGTGAAAAATATGACGATTTTTCTGATTGTACGCACATTTGGACGATTAAATTGACCGAAAAAATCACGAAGTGCACAATATGCATTTTTCCAATTGTACGCACATTTGGACAATTAAATTGACCGAAAAAATCACGAAGTGCACGATATGCATTTTGATTTGAACTCCCATTTTCATAATAAGCCTGAATAACCTTAACGCGTTGCTCGTATCTTTCCATGGTTCAAATTTAGTTAGTCTGAATTTGAGAAATGTCAAATCAAATGCAGAAAAAAAACTTGACGTTTAGGTGTGGTTCACATTCAACATCGGCCCTTAAAATTTAACCACCCTTTATTTATAAAATTAGTATTAGTATCAACACAATAGACCTGTTCTTTAATCACCGTTTTTATTTTTGGATTTATTTTTTTTACTAAAATTTCAATATTTGTGCTTTTATTTTGAAACAAATTATATGCCCACCTTAATCTAATATAATGTGATGGGAAAAATTAAAATTTTACAAAAGTACAATTGCTCGAATAAGATTAAACTAAATCCCAAAACGGATTTATCTATTTTTCAAATACTTTTTGGATTTAGCACTTTCGAAAAATTTTCTTTTTTTATTTTAAATTTTTTTGGTGGGTATGTGGTAGATTTAGATAAAAATATATTTTCTTTTAAATTAAAAAATAAATCCAGAAAAAAATCCGGTAATTAAAATCAGGCCTAATGTGTTTGAAAGTGTCCCAAGATTAAATAGAAAAGGACAAAACCCGATAAAATACAATATAAAATTTTTTGAAAATATCGATTAAATTTTCACTAAATACTAACACTTTAATCAAAAAAGAGCTTATTTAAACAAGGCGATGTCATTGGAGGTAATAGTTTAAAATTGCCGCTATTTACCAATAATAAGTAATGTAAGCTAACGGGTATATGACACCCATTACTGAAAATAGGTTAGTAAGATAAAGTCTATACTTTACTATAAACTATATTACTGGTAATACGTATTAAACTTTTTATTTACGATTTCTTGACTTTTTTTATGGTTTTTATGTAAATAGCCAAAAACTTTAATAAAAACCCTTAAAAAAAGTCAAGAAAAGGTTAGGAAAAATATCTCCGAATTCCCTTCAAAGAAACCTCTCTGGCAAGTAGTGCTTTTAGACTAAGTTCATATCATATTATTCATCATATTATCATATTACGATAATATTATCATCATATCATATTATTTAAATCACACCGTATTGAATAATTCCGATTTTAATATAAAATAATATTACTCATATTACACTAAAATTAAAGATATATGTTGTCTTAAGTTTTCTTAAATTGGGTTAATATATTTAGAGTGTTGTTCTTTTATTACTTTTTTAACTTTATAACGCTCATATAAAAGTTTACTCCTTTTTTGTACTAAAACTTAAATAAATCAAGCTATTTAAAGTTTAAGCACTTGAGAATCTACAAAGAAAGAATATTAGAAAATAGAAATTGAAAACATTTTGGCCCATAAACCTACAAAATAAAATAATATCAACATGTGTGTGTATGTATGTATGTTCAAATTTATGTATCTCACTTCTACATTTTCTTTATGTATTTACAAGTTTTTGATTTGAATTGCATATTAGAAAATTCGCTTATAACCTGAAGGGAAATCAAGAGTCATTTGATAGAAAAATAAGAAAAGACAGCGTCTAAACAAACAAACGAAAAAGTAAGAAAAACCCTTTTTATTAACAATAAAAAATTTACATAAAAGAAAACAATATACATACGTATGTATGTGTGTATGAAACTATACATATACCAGTATATACCAATAACAAATACAAATCAACATTTACATGGATTTATACTATAAACCCATCCAAAAGAAAACGTATAGACTGTTGCGGTAAAAACAATAAACAAGATATCCAAAGAAAAATAATATGGGAATGTGTTGTACCTTGGATTACATTAGATTTAAATGGCACTATGCACCGTTACCAGCATACGTCTTTTGTGCTGCCTATAGCTCCAATTAAGGTCCAAGCTACCAATAAAGCTGAGAATCCTACTAGCCCATGTAAAAATCGAAATATATATGAGCATACATGATCATACATGGGTCTGTATATGATCATACATGTGCATACATGGTCATATACGTCCATACATAATCTCATATATGACCATATATCTTCGGATCCGAAATTTGAGGGTATATGGTGATATATGTGCATATATTATCATACATGCTCATATATTATTCATTTATGCTCGTATATGATCATATACGTCCATATACCCTCAAATTTCGGATCGGAAGATATATGGTCATATATGAGATCATGTATGGTCTTATATTGAACAATGTATGGACGTATATGACCATGTATGCCCATGTATTATCATATACAGGCCCATGTATGATCATGTATGCTCATATATATTTCGATTTTTAGATGGGAGGTGAAATATTCCAAACGTCTGAAGGCTACACGAGACGGTCAGCCTGAAACCTGAGTTTCCTAACACAAAGCCTGGGACATGCAGAGAACATGCTCCGATTCCAATCCGCAAAATCTACAAATATCGATATCGGATTGACCCTTCTTGTACCGTTGGAACCGGATGTCTAAGTACACATTCAAGTATCCCGTTAAGGTCCGTAAGTTCTTCCTATCAAAGGCCAGTAGTCGTTCCGATCCTCCACTGGACAGAGAAATAAATCTCTTGGCCTGGCGTTAGCCACGAGAATCTCTCCAATGGCCAGAAAATTTCGACTCTCTCCACAACCTGATCCTCCCCCAATGTAGCCCATGGGCACCAAACAGAAAGGTTAAGGACTGATGAAGGGCAGACGTTCCTCACAGCTGGTCAGACAGTAACCGCTTTTATTGCCCTCATGACCTTCATGGCTAGGAGTCCACCCCAGGGTGGCGGAGTTGTTCTGACCAAGTCTATCGAGAGGCTAAATGCACTCCATCACCTGTCCAGAAGACACCTCGTAGGCCATAAGAGCCCCGAGTGCGACTTCACTGTCAGAATGAATGTAGATAAGAGATCTAACTGTACGCCTCCGCAGGCACTCCGCCGTACAACACATATAGAGAAGATTTTAGCCTGAAAACACGGACCCAAAAACGTCCGCACCCGTGTCCATGTTCTCCTGCTTCAAGCCATCCGTGTACCATACCTGGGCTTCCAGTTCAGTCTCCCAAGATTAGTTGGTCCACATGTTCCTATCAAACAACATCGTGTCAAAATTCCTGACAAGAACTTGTTCCAGTAATATCCCGTCATCGACCCTCCTCACGTGACGCCTTAGGTCGCCATATTTCATACTACCGAATTCCCTTACTCTGGTCGGGCTCATAATGGTGCCTCCATTACGGAAATATGCAACGGTGGATACATAGCAATAACCCGATGACATCCGTGGGCCACTTCCTGCTGGCGCCCGTAATACCAATGCACGCCAGCCGATATATCTTCTTGAGAATATCCCTCGCCTTTAATTTTTTCACATTTGGTCACCATGTAATATCCTCATAGGTGATCAGAGTTTTAACAATACTAATATTAAATGACCAGACCCCATGTCCTTCAAAAGAGCCTCTGGCAGGCATACAACGCCCGGTGGCCCTTTTGGACATCGAGTCAAGGTGTTCATTCCATTCATCCTGTCCGTGTACTCTATTGTCGTATCTCCTACAACAAGAGTAGGCAAATTTACCTTCCTTCTGTTCGTAAATGGTATCAGTGACAGTACTGATGGGTTCATGGATAAGCCCTTTTTCTGACACCACGAAAGAGTAAAGTCCAGAACCTGCTGCATACGCTCCGAAATCGTTCTGTCATCCAATCCATATACGGAGATGGTGTACCTTAAAACCACTCTCTATTTCTTTCGTAAATGGAAATAAAAAACTTCTGTAATGTCAATGTGGATTCCCTCACTACAAATTTGTACTAATTTTCGGGAATGCTTTTTAAGAATTTTATTTCTATTCAAAGTTTGTAAAAATTTAAACTATTTGCGTTACGAGTTGCTGCTATTTTTTTTTCTTCCATAGAAATTACAGACTAATTACATACAAATTAAGGTACATAAATATGAGCGTAGGACAAAACAAAACTCCTTCTATAGGAAAACTTTATTGTAAAACGCTGGCGATGTAGAGAAAAATTAAACGTTTCAAGGGAAGACAGTTTCATGGTACAAAACTTTCCCCTATATAACATACCTGTCTACGTTTACAATTCACACATACGTTTGTTTAGATGTAAGTAAAAGTTTTATTTCTGACAATATTGTTACCACAGGGAATCTATAATACACATCCATTCATACCTGTATATACCAACAAACCAAAAGATTCAATAACACACTGAACAGAAATCTATGGCAACAAATGTATTTATTAGTGTCAATGAAATGATCAGGTTTTTCTTTATGTTTTACTTATTTCCATCGAAATTGTAAGAATGTATCGTAGATGTCGAAAATATTCTGTTTTTTTTTTTTTTTATTTTCGGCCCAATATCCACGAAACCTTTCTCCAAACTTTTGAAAAGATAATCGTGAAATATTAATTATCGACATTGAAGTGAAATTCGCTATGTACGTTTTTCTTTTAAAATGCATTTTTATAATTTATAAATCTTACCTTTTAGCAAGCAGATTAATTTTTTATAAGCAGATTCATTTCTGCAACTTTGATATAATTTTCAGGACAGTGTCGGTGACATACCCAAAGTACAACTTACCACTGAACTCCTCCTCTGAAAGTAAAATAATATTGTCTTTGGAGAAATCTTTTCTACGTGATTATTAAGTTCTCAACCAATTTGCAGGACTTCCTATCTCGCATCATTCTAATATTTATTCTATTTCAGAATCAATTTCCCAAAAAATTTACTGGGTGTCATTTATATTGCGTAAGAAACGTCTACAAATAATACATATGTACATATAGTAATAAAAGCATATAAAATACAATAGGTTTCAATACTTAAGAATTCGAACGATGAAAAATTCAAATCATAGCTAATGTCCTTGGGGTTCATTTACTGAGGAGAGGGTTATGAATACAAAAGAAAGTATGACACTATATAGGTATGAAGCTACAAAATGTATTCCATTTGAATAGAAAATGTTAACAAATAAAGGTAATTTGACTTAAACGAAAAAAAATCACAAACACACACATATACATTAGGGTGACCCGATTAAAATCAAATGAAGTAATATCACTCAAATGATGGGTATTAATAAACTGAATATATGAAAAAACAAGTAAAAAAGGGCTAAATTCGGCTGTGCCGAATCTTTGAATACCCTCCACCAATATCCTAAAAAGATGTTCTCTTCTGTTTTTGATACAAATAATATAAAAAATCTTTTGATGTAAAATTATGTAGGTGAAAAAATTTTTTGAGGCGAAAAACTCTTTTAGATGTGAAAAGAGCTTTTTTGGTGGGGAAAAAATTTAGAAGTGAAAAAAAATTTTTAAGTTGAAAAAAAATTTTAGTTGTGAAAAAATGTTTGAGGTGAATACAAAATATTTATTGCTAAGCGACTGGTGAAAAAATATGAGCAAATATGTTATGTACCAGTCGCTACTATGAAGTTGTACTAAATTTGTATGGGCAATTTAGAGGCACCTTTACATTTTCACTAGTTTTTTAAAACATGGACTGCACAAAAAACACATTTTGTCAAATACTCAATTTTGTTCAGGCTAATCGGAACTAGCACTGCAGCTGAATATGCCTAATGGAGAGAATGCACTTTCTGATGCGCCACGTATTGATAAATAGTTGCAACGAATGTTCTTTCTTTAAAAAATTAAAGTGTGTTTGTAGGACAATATGCATAATCGAGAGAATATAGCAAAGAAATTAATTTGTTAAAGAAAGAACATGAGTTGTAACTATTTGTCAATAGATGGCCCATCAGAAAGTACATTCTCTCCATTAGGCATATTTTGCTGCAGAGCTAGTCTCCATTAGCCATATTGTGCTACAATATGCAGTAGAGTATTATTGATTTTCTATTTTCTTCGTAACATAAATGAATATTTGCCAAAAACTATGAAAAATATATGTTTTATGTGCATATTATACCTTAATTTTTTAAATCAATATTCATTTAGATGTTTAAGAGCACAATATTGCACTTTATTCATGTGTATTTTTTTTTATAAAAGAAAAAATTAACATACATATATACATTTGCCAATCCCTCAATTCTCAAAAATACAAATGGAATAACAAAATACTATTTTCCTCTATGAAAATTTCTTTTTTGACATAAAAATTTGAAACAAATACTTTTATTACGTCAAGCATTTGAAAAGTTGACTTTAAAATTATGTGATATGTCTACTAGCAACATCTGAATGCATTATAATTTAAAGTATGTAGGTAATTTAATATTTTTGGTAAATAAATTAATTGAAAGCCTAATCCAAGGATATATCGCCATGGACAGGATATAGTTTTAATGTGATTCTGCGCCACCTATTCAAAAGTAGCGGCACTAAAGCAATTATGCATATCTTTCTCCTGTCGGTATAATTAATGGACGTATTAACGACGATCCAGCTCCTCTGGACCTTACCTCATTCTATATGAGCCCAGCCTCCGGCAATCATAGGGGCTGA
The DNA here is from genome assembly GCA_949748255.1 of Eustalomyia histrio. NCBI lineage: Eukaryota > Metazoa > Arthropoda > Insecta > Diptera > Anthomyiidae > Eustalomyia > Eustalomyia histrio. The sequence continues at coordinate 105,436,617 of OX456525.1, read as the reverse complement.
AGATGATATACGTAGTATATACTAAATTTTGCATGAACTGTAATATGAATATGTTTTGTCAATTTATGTAACCGAACTTTTGTTATTTAGTTTTAGTAATGTTATTTATTTAGTTTTAGTAATGTTATTTACAGAGGTCTGCTCTGTTAGCGACTTTAACATTGTGTCTTTTTACGTTAACATAGTTATTAGAGTAACACACATCTAGCTCTAAGAATGTTATTATTCTCATAGTATGTAAGACAATAAATGTAACCGAACAAGAAGAAGACTTAATAACATTTTTACTTTCTTAACAGGAAAAAAAAATATATACAGAAAAATTTTACAAATTTGTATGGAAAATTTTTACTCATAACTTTTAAACCGCTCAAGCGATTTTGCTCATTTTAAATACCAAACTGCTCGGGAGGATGTTCAATAATCTGGGTAAAAATAGGCACCCCCGCTTGCGTCTTCGCGTCATGGTCGCCATTTCAAGAGACAGACGGACAGACAGACGGACATCGCTAAATCGACTAAAAATTGCAAAAGGATCACGAATTTATATACTTTATGGGGTCTTAAACCTATATTTCGACATGTTACAAATGGAATGACAAACTGATATATACCCTCACCATATATGGTGGAAGGTATAATCACCGTATATGGTGGAGGGTATAATAAATGTATAATTTTTGGGGAGGATATTTAGTTTTAAGTTGGCGATGTTTATGTATATTGGGGAAAAGAAATTAAAAAACTGACCAGAACAGGAAGTTTCATGCAAATAAATGTATGTTAGTAGTCAGCGCCACAAAAACGATTTTGATTAAAAACTTTTCGGGATCAAACAATTTGCAATAAAATGGCAACGATTTGTTGTTGCATATTTTAGCTTAGTTGGCTTTTAATGATTTTTAATGTAACTGTTTGCATATTATACATTTTATTACATATTTTTCTTAAATATAATTTTTTTGGCCCACGTAGGTGAGCAAAAGTAGCAAATCAACTTGCTAAAGTGGAATTTTTATGATTTAATTGAAAATAAACGAACCATAAAATGTTTTTGCGATGTTTTTTTTATATTGATTTTTTGTTTTTTGGTTTTTAGTGCATATTTTCTTTGTTGGCTTATTTCGCATTTTTTACTGCATATTTAAAGCCATATTTTCGATTTTAATTGCATGAAAGTCACTAAATAAGTAATGAGGAGGCTTAATCAAAAAATATATATATTAAATTTTTGTTTAATTAACTTTGATCCACTAAAGGCCCGATAAGAATTGGCTTAAGTGACTAAGGATTTGTTTTGGTATGAAATGAAATTTTAGAAATACAAATTTTTAATTTCCAAAGTTCAAAGTTGATGAGTTTTATTTCAAACTGATACCTAACTTAAGTCACTTGAGCCAATTGTAGTTCAGCCTTAATGCATCTTTCATTGTACTCAAAATAAGTTAAAATCAGATTTTCTAATTTTAACACAATTTTTGTTAAATTAAACAAAAAAAATTCGTAAGCTACAGTTTTATTTGAAATTATTCTGAGGTGTAGATAAAGGGTGGTTAAATTTTAAGGGCTGATGTTGAATGTGAACCACACCTAAATGTCATGTTTTTTCTGCATTTCATTTGACATTTCTCAATTTCAGACTAACTCAATTTGAACCATGCAAAGATACACAACCGAGCAACGCGTTAAAGTTATTCAGGCTTATTATGAAAATGGGCGTTCAAATCAAAATGCATTTCGTGCACTTCGTGATAATCGACCAAATGTGTCTACAATCGGGAGAATTGTGGGCAAATTTCAGCAAACCAAGTCTGTGAAAACACCTGTGCATGCTCGCCCAGTTCGTTCTGCGGAAAACATTGCTGTTGTTGGCGATAGTGTGTCATGAGGTCGGCCAAGCATTTGTTCCATATATAATTGAACCATATTATCATAATAAAAAAAATGACAATAATTTCCTAAATAATTTGTTTTTTATTCAAAATTAACATCGGCCCTTAATATTTAACCACCCTTTATTTTGCAAAATAATATATATAGATAATCCATAGCAGCAAATATTTTATCTGCTTAGTATTAGAAATTTTATTCCGCTTAGTATTCGATAGAGTATTCAAAAACCGAAACCGAAAACCGGTCAACCGGTTTCTTTATTTTTAAAAACCGATCGGTTTCGAATATTTTGTAAATTCGAAGAAAACCGAAAACCGGTCTTTTTTGTTCGGTTAACCGGTTTTTTTAATTACATCATCAACTGGGTTACTTGGTCTCTTTTATTTTTTCCGAACACTTTTATAATCGTTTGTTTGGTTATGAAGATTTAGATATACGTCTGATAGATTCCGATGAAGACTTAACTGTGGATATTCCAAATTTAAATAGTTTAATTTCTGATCTAAATAACACAATGAAATGCTCTTTTGAAAGAAAAGAGCATTTCATTTGAAAAGAGACTGTACAAAATCATTCATCATTATATGTGACCTTCTCCGAGAAAACGGACCTAGTGTGTGAAAGTGAAGTTTTGGGAAGTTAAAGTTTCATAACGCATTATCACTGTGAACACACCTTCAGTTGGGAGATGCGATTTGGTATGGTTAGTTATAATGTGCCGACTTTGGTGACGTCTTGCCTATGTGGTGATGTATTTTTTTTCGCTTTTAGAGTGACAATTTAAAAACAATTTAAAACCAAAAAATCAAAAAAGTAAAATTTTAATGTTTTTTCCATTTTTATCGATTTTCCCAAGTTCGTTTTGTACGTTTTTATGGGGTAAATAAATTTTTATCAGAAATATGACTCATTTCATCTTATTCTACACCCTTTTAGGTACCAGAATTCACTCTTAAGTCCAAACCCGTTTTTTGACACACTAGGTCTCTTTTCTTGGAGAAGGTCACATATGATGATTTCATATATCTTGATAAATGCGACAAAAGAACTGAAAAGTTGGACAATTTATATAATTGTCTTTTGACTATTTGTCCAACATCTACTGTTAGTGAAAGAGTATTTTCCACTTCTAGCTTTATTAAATTTCTGTTTTTTAACAAATTATATAAGCTTTTTATTCAAATTAAAAAAACCGAAAAAACCGGTTGACCGGTTTTTTCTGCGAAAACCGAAACTGAAACCGGTTTTTTTTAAATTAGATTTTTCGAAGAAAACCGAAGCCGGTTTTTTCAAAAGACCGATTTTTCTAATACTCTAGTATTCGAAATATTGGCCGTGTTATAAAACGAAACCTTAATAAAATCCAAGGCTACAAGATGCATTTTTTTAGATAGTGATGACTTTAAAAAGAAAAAACCTGGAAAAATTGTATCTTCCATGCATGTTTTTATCACACTTAAAATAATGATACAATAAAAGATTCTGTCGGTTTGACTAATTTTCAAAAAATTGTATGTTTTATGTCATTTTCATTTAACTCAATACCGTCATTACTTTACACAATTTATGGTTAAAATATAATATTTTTATAAATTTACTCGGTATATGTCCCTACCAGTACATCCGACGTTTTAAAGATGGCGCTCCTTCGAATTTTTGAAAATGGCCTAATATCAAAAACTAAGAGATATAGAGAGAATATATTTTGACCATCCGTAAGGCGATCTTGTTTGCCTTTGGACTCTCGAAAATTTTTGAAAAACCTTTAATTTTATAAAGTGACTCATATTACAAAATGTTTGCTCCTATGGACCATCCATACATAACGTTAGAGAATATGGTTCTGGAAGTTTCTCAAGACCCTATAATTTAAACAAATTTATCACCTCAGTAAAATTCCAAATTAAACAGTAGTTTTCCTTTTTTTTTTTTGTTTAATTTAACAAAAGTCGCGTGAAAATTAGTAAGCCTGATTCTAAGCCAAAAACAGGTATAATTTTGGTAAATTAACAAATATTTTTGTTTGAGTGTAGGGAACTATGGATAATCTCCATAAATTTTGGATATTTTTTCTCGTATGCAACTCATTAATACGGTTTTACTAAAATACTCATATATCGGTACACCCTAATATTATATGCATTAGAGCAACATTTGTACGATTTTATATGAGCTAAGGAAAACTCATAAAAAATAAACTAATAATATGCAGTGAAAAAAGTTAGGATACTTTCAATAATCGAAGTACAACAGTTGTATGCCATACATTTCTTATTTGTAGGGATGTTCTCCAAATACAAGCAGACTAACATACTTTTATACATACTATATGTACAGTGAACCATTCTCAAAGCGTACCGAAATGGGTGTAGAAGTGGGTATTGAAATGCATGTTCATCCTACTTCATACAGGGTGACTTAACAGATGATAAAGTTTATTGCATTTTTAGGCAACAATTTTTACTGCTTTTAACTTTTTTACCGGAACAAGGTGCACGGCAAAGGACTCATATTACGATAACACATGTTTGTTATTTTTGCATATCGTATTCTTTGCACAATTTATATCCTTTAAAATTATTTTAATTTATAAATATTATTTTTTTTTTTTTTTGATTTTTTACAATAAATACGAAAATGCATTAACAATACAATTTCTAACTTTTCGACGATGACAAATGGTTATTTTTATTACTTTATAACGAGGTTTTACCCTTCATATATATACAAAAACAAAGCAAGTTAACTATTTTTAGCTATGCGGAGATATGCATATCGATCCGGCAAAAGATCTCTTCATAATTCCAAGTTTTTGACAAGCTAGGGCCTTCAGGAAAAGGCAAAACCTAAACAAAAAAACCTAATAAAACATATATTTTTACAGCTATATGCTTATACATTTTGTTGATTTTTATAATACACTTATAAATCAAATTAGTTAACATGTAAAACAACAACAAATTTTCTTTATTAAATTGTTATAAGAATCAACAAAATGCCTCTGTAAATGGCTGTTTAATGTTTAATTCAAAATAATTAAAATTATGAAATAAATCAGTAATAAATTCTTATTTTGGAATGCATATCTTTTGATTTCTATTACACATTTTGCTTACCTAAAACACGATTTTTATCGCATTAGCTGATAGTGATTTTTAAAAAAGGTTAACTGAGTAGTTTTTAAATTTGGGGGAGTAGTTTTTAAATTCAGAATTATGTGAAAAAGTTGTCATTTTAATTCATCAAAAAACTTTCAGATTACTGAAAATATCAAAGTTTTTATAACTTATCAGTTTTTTAATTAACACTTTTCCACAAAAACCTTTGGACCATTACTACGGGGATGTATCTCAAGCGCATGCTAATTCGTAGACTACAGTTTGCGTATCAGCAAGGTAAATTCACTGACGACCCACTGGCCAGGGTCACGCACAAGATGTTACCAAGTCAAACGTTTACCAGGAATTATGATGTTATAATCTTGGAGAGGGACATATGGACGAATCTTTGAAATCAGAACTGAGATCCCAGGTAAGGTTCACTGACGGCTAGAAACAAATCAATGGGGATGCGGGGCAGTAGTCTATGCACCCAATTTCAACATACCCGATCCGATCGATTGCATCGGAGCGTCTAAGATGTGGCACAAAGGGGCACTCATTTATTTATTTATTTTCTTTATTATAGTTGATATAACACACATACATATCTTTTAATTCCAGTATGTGTACTTAAACTAGGAAAATGCAACAAATTAATCCAAAGCTGGGCACGAGGGGCAAGCGGGCAACGAACGGGCCAACTGCGTTGCCCGTCGTAACTTCTTTGGCCTTTCTGTGGTGTACCTGCAGGGAATATCAGGAAAAATATTAGGATTTGGAGGGAATCCAGAACTATGGAGTGCTGTGATGCTACAATTGACCAGCCTCAGGCTAAGGAAGCTTTAGGAGACTTCAATATCTGAACAAGAAGGACTTTAGGAACTTAATGGGATTTTTCACTGGACATTGTAGTCTCAGAAACAATTTAAGAAAAAATTATTAAAAAATTTCACAAGTTTATTGTAAAACTTTGTTTGTCTATACTGAAATTAAGTATTTTTGAGATACAAGGTTGCGTTAGTTAACTCCTAAAGTATTCACTCACGGAATGTTCATTATTGGAAAGTAATTTTAGAACTAAATGTGTAAAATGTGTTATTTTATAAGTGTCCGTTCACCCAGAGAAAAGATTGGTTGCAATTCGATCAAACCCCCATTTATTTGTAAGGATTTTATTTTATTTGGAATAATCTATAACCCCTTATTATAATAAAAATAAGGCATTGGGAATTAAAAAGAGGAAAAAGGAACCATAAAAGTATACTTTTATCCAATTATTAATATTTTTAATCAACTTTACGAATAAAATTCGTCTAGAAATTGCGTACAGTAGAAGCGACCATTTATTATTTAGTGCAGGCAGGAAAAAGACATCTTTGAATATATTTACAGGCAAATATATACACTTAAAAAAGTTTGTTAGTTAAAATAACTGAAAATATCATTTAAAAGAAATGATAATTCATTTAAAAACCGGTCTACTTAATTTTCATTTAAATTAAATGCCATTTGTTATTTATTTTCAAATGTTGATTAATCAACTGACACATCCGTAAGAAACAACTGATATAATCAGTTAAAATAAATGTCAAAATTTTACCTACCAATCCTTAAAAAATAAATGCTTTTTTCATTTATTTGAAATTATTTCCGTTTTTGTATTTTTTGTTTTTTTTTAATATACTCGTACAATACAAAATGTATGTATGCATATGAAGCTATGAACATTTTTTGTGTGAATGCATTTGTATTGTATGTGTGTTTATGAAGTTCTTGTAAATTGTATTGAAAAATTTTGTATATATACAACCAATTTAAATAAAAAAACAAATTGAAATTTTTTTAATATTTTTTTTGAAACAGACAGCAAACAAAATTTAAATTTGTAATAACTGTTACGGACACAAATAAACCACAATTTTCCGCTTTGTGGGTAAATTTTTATTAAATTTCAAACAAATGAAAAAATAAATGAAACTAAAAAAAATCGGTAAATGATAGTAAATTATTTCGAATAAATGTATAAAAAAGTTAAAATAGATGTTTCTTTGAAAAATAAATGTATCTTCCTTTATTTTTAAATGGAACGGAAAACTTTTTTATTAAACTACAAACAGTTAACTACATAATACTCTGAGTGTATTTGTTTACAAACTACCATATGTATATTTGAAGTAGATTTCCAAGTATTTTATATATTGTTATTATACACATGTTTCCAGGCAAACATTGTTATATTTTTGTAAATAAACATATACTTGCAATAGTAATTTTATCATTATCATACTTGAGGGATGTAAGCATAATAATGATAAACATTTATATGTATATATATTTGCAGGCAAGCATATATGTATTTGCTGGTGGATGTATTTCAAAGGATCGAAACATATAAATATTTTACAAGCAAACATGTTATATTTGCAGGCAAGCATATTGTGTTATAAATGCGGCAAAAATAACTTACAGCGTTTCCAAATATATGTATATTATCAGCATATTATATTTCCAGCACGTCTTTTTCTTCAGCGTTTGTACTAGAAATTTAGTACAATCTATCAAATTTATTAACAAACTGTCGATATTCGAAAGTGGTTACTACAAATACGGTTATCCTGATCAAATATATCATTAAATTAGGGTTTCAGTTGAACCAACCAAATTGTGGATTGTATTGATTATAGAAGCCACTAACGATTGGCACACTCACAATATTATTTCGTTAAAATAATTTAAAATACATATTAACAGAAAATATCAACTCCTACTGAATTTAATAGTTTATTTTTTGAATGACTGATTCAAATAGTTAAAAAGGATATTTCCATGAATTTCAATTGATTCTTCATATAGAAGCAAACTTTACGTATTAATTTTGAAATAAACTACAGTCGGTAACGGAAAATATATTGTGAGTGTATTTGTATACGAATTTCCTGCTAAATTCATTTTCCTAAGAAATTATTTAAACTCAAAATTAGTCATAAAAATTTATTTGCGGGCTAGTGGGTAAAGGCAAACATTAAAAAAATATATTTTTTTAATTAAAATAAAATATTCAAATGTTTAAATAACAAATATATCAAAGAAAAATTAGTTAAATTGTGGTGAAGTAAGTGTGTGAATTATGAATCTGGATGCCGGTTCAGTACCGAAAAAATCTAAAAATAATTTTTTTCTTAAAATAAAATTTTGTGGAACGTTATAACATTTATGTGGAATATAAATATTAAATTTGACAACTGAATACTGGCTTTCACAAAAAATAAAAAAAATAATTGGCAACAAATTCGGTGGCCACAACTGATACTGTTTTCTGGGTGGTTTTACTGTACGTTTAACAAAATATATGTTTTATCGTGTTTGCTCTTTATCTTTCTCTTGTAAGTACGTCGTATGTTGTTAAATTAAATTGTTTCTCAATTTATGTTACAATTTGAATCCAATTGACAAATACAATTGAACACGTTTGCAGATCAAAGCAATTCATTGTATAAATACAAACTATACACTCGTAGACAACTAAGAGTAAGGCCCGTTTTCTGAATTAATTATAATTTAACCAACAGTTAAATTTAAGTTTTATATGTATGAAAAAATGTATCAGAGTCTTTGTTAAAAGCTAATGGGACATTGTGTAAGGAGGCTAAAACTGTTAACAATCTAACTTACAAGAGTCTCTTTGTGGCTTCCCTCAGATTTTGGTGAAACTGTGTTCTCTTTTAATAGTCCAATCTCCCGTTTAAGCGTTAAAATTTTTATGCAAAAGAATAGCTTTCTAAGCTTTATTTTTTTACATATACGAAAGGAGTAGCAAATGAAGTGAATTTTAAAGATCAATTTAAAAATAAGTTCCACGTTTTAAACTGGTTTCACAGATACCATAAATAATTTTCACAGATTTTAAAAACTTCTTGTGTTTCTATTATAGACATATTTTCTTGAGTTATTTTCTTTGAAATACCGTTAACGAAGTAATCTGAAATTGCGGTTTTGGGGTGCCAATCATTTAATTTTTTAAATAAAATTTAATTCGCAGAAAACAATTATAAAAAAATTTTAATTCTCTCAAATAATATAAAAAATTATTTAATTTTCAGTCCACTCTAATAAACTCGTATATACACTAACAGACTGATACTACTTTTAAAAAATATTTTGTTCAATTCTACCACATCCAGTAGTTGTAACCGCAGTTATAGACAAATGTATGTGTTTGTTTACTAAATTTTTATTGGCAGTTCCGCCACAACGGAAACGGAAGTGGTACTCGCACCAATGCATTTTGAAGTGAGAAATCTAAAAAATTTTTTAACAAATAGTAAAGGAAAAGTTTTCTTACTCCAAAGTGTATGCATATTATTTTAATTTCAGTATGCATTATTTTTTAAAGTTTATGTGTTTATTTTTAAAACTAACAAAATTTTTTGTCGGCACTTGAAAAGCAAAAGTCTTTAACGATCCTGTTTTTGGAAATTGTATTTCCAATGAATAACACCACGACATTTATAACACATGTAAAATCGATATAAGCGTAAAGGCGTACACCACGTTAAATAAAACTGACAATGGAGGCATCTTCGTGGTGACCTACCTGTTGCGCTGAAAGTTGGATATAAATACATATGTGATAAAGTAAATAAACATGTAATCTCGCTGCCCACTATTTAATATTAAGGGGATAAAAAGGGAGAATGAACATGGCCCGCCTGTGGTATTTTACATTTTATGCATATTACACATTTTTAAACAGCTTTCTACAAAAAGCTTTTAAAAATATTTTGGTCTCCTAAAAGTGAATCTGCTATCAGAAAAGTTGCATTTAATCGCCTTTCCTGTACGCTGGCACAGGGAAAAGACATTGCGGGTCAATATATTGAAGTAAAGTACTTTAAAATATTTTTTATTAATTTGAATCCACAAAAAAATATCTTTCATTTGACTATACTTATTTTCGAAAATATTCATGAACGAAACTATATATTTTTAAGCACTAAAGTTTTGAAATTTACTGCAAATACCAGTACACATAGTAAATTTTGCAGTTCAATAGGATCTAGTTTAAAAAGATCAGATCTGAACAGAACTCATTAGATCTAATTGTACCACAAGTTGGAGTTCTAAATTGATCAGATTAAATCTAGGCAGATCTGATGCACCATATATAATCAGATCTAATTTGCTCTGGACATAAAATATCAACTCAGATTCCTTAAAAAATTTAAAGACGGTTTTAACTATAGATAGACTTTTATTTTGGTGTCATTTGAAAACGGCTATAATCTGGTATCAGATATGAACAGATCTGCCCATATTTTGCGACAAAAATCATAAAATTTCTAGATCAGATATGCTTTATCCTATCATATATGTTATGATCAGAACTGCAACCAATTATATCTAGATTCAATCTTATCTTAGATTTAGCAGCTCTAACTTTATTAACATTCGTATAGTAAAATTAAGTGTAATTGCAGTCAGTTTTACTTTCTGGTAAGTTATCCTTGTAAGTGTACACAACAAATGTACAAAACTTTTGTTTTCAATGGTTTATTTAATTAATGGTTAATAATAAATGAAAACATAACTAGAATTTAACAAAATGTTTAAAATTAAATTTAGTTTGTTTTTAAAATTATTTGCATCTGTCTTAACATACAAAATATTCTAATTGTATATAATTTTATTCATGAGTATAATAATGTTTATTCAGGCAATAACAAAAATTTTGGCTATGATCGTCCCAGTTTTGAAGACCGAGAAGTTAAAAAATTTAATACAGTCAGGTGGCCCACAAAAAATTATATATCAAGAATAATTCTTGCGAAGACCTTTTAATTTATTAAAGTAAACATTTGTTCATATACTGTGGTAACTTTTAACTACATTTTTGGATTTTTAATTTATAGAAATAATTATTTTGAAAGCCGCTGTAGCCCATGCCCGGGGGCACCTATAAAAAAGCGTCTTGCGGTGAGCACAATATCTCTTGACAGGATCTTAAAAGAAGAAAATACAAAAATATTTCGTATTTTATTGTAATTGATCACAGTAATACACTCTAATAAATTTTTGTTGAAATCTACTCTATTAAACGGAGGTAACTTGTTACCTACTATAAGTTGGTCCAAAATAGACACAATGTTTAAAATCAAAATATGTTTAAAAATATTAAACACAGTGTTTAAAAGTATGATTTTAAATGTATCAAAAAGGTTCAGCAAATTTTGAATTTTGTTTAAATTTAAATTGTTTGTGTCTAAAAAATCTAAATTAAATTCATGAACATACATTAAGATGTTTAGAAGCACTCTTAGAAATGTGTTTATTATCCTGTAATAGATAATAATACAAAATATCAGTTTTCAGGAAAATATATTTTATTTAGAACAAAATTCATGAGAAAAGAAAAAATTGCAATTAACATGAAAATTCTTAATAACACCAATTGTTTTTCAATATGAAAAAGTCTGATTGTTAAACTTTCTCTTATAAAAATTTTTTAGTCTTTGAGGAGTTTTTCCCTTAATAATCCTAAGATTTTTTGAAACCATTCCCATAAAAATTCGTTTGATTAAGTTTATTTTTTGTAATTTAGAACATAGATCTAATGCAAACAAAATTTATAATCTCTGGGAAAAAAGCTTTGGACTCTTAATGTTTTTCTATATGAAAAAACAAAAAAATAATGCACAGAATCTTAGCTTTTCTGTAGAAAATCTCAAGACATTTCTATAGGAAAATGTAATTACAATCAGAGGTTGTTTATCGACTTCTAAATAAAAAATAGTTTTTATTTATTTACAAAATGTTTTCAATTAACAATCGTTTTTATATGTATAACAAATTCAAATACACACAATGTACCTAGAAAATGTATCCTATTTTTTAGTTACTAAATTAAATGTTTAATTTTTCTAATTTAATGTGTACAATATTGAAACAGGTTTATAAGCATCCAAAATACTTTATTTTGTGTGTAATATTCTAGACAGAAATGCTTATATGATTTATTACACATTTTGTGCATATATTTATGCATTTTGCGTATTTTTAAATGAAAAATAACACACTTAAAGCATTATTTTTACATATATTTTTAGAGTGTAAGCAAAATAATAGTTTTTCAAAAAAATCACGCCTTTTCAAAAACAAATTTAGCCCATAAATTGTATTAATTGCATTAATCATTGAGAAAAAAACATTCAAATTATTCATAAAAATATACTTTAAAACCGAGGCTGATTTGTTAGTCGTTTCCGAGAACTCTTGCTCACCGACTTTAAAAATACGGTTTTGAGAAAAACGGGATTTGCCCACTAGTATTGTATAAATTCTTTACCACATTTTCATGACCGGAAAATCTATTTGTCATATTGGACACTATATCATCTAAATATGGAATAGCTTAGACTGATCTGTAATATTTTGTTGGATCATCTGTATGTACATATATTTGACCGGTATTTTTGTGTTACTACCTATCTTGGTAACTCATCCCCCCACCCCCGAAATTATTTCCAAAATACAATTTTTTTTACTATGTTTAGTATACATATGTACAAAATAGCTTGTACTTTTTTTCCAATTGGTTTTCTTTGCAAGCCTAATTGATTTTTTTGCAAGTCCAATTGAGTTTTACCAGATTTTGCTGAAATTTGTGCAGAAATGCTTTGAAATCAGGGAAAAAAGGAGTAATTAAAGGTTGATTTACACGTCGACTATCCTTATCTGTTATTACAAACTATTGGGTTTAAAAATCAGCACAAAATAAAAAAACGTTCGAAAAAATATATTGTTCATAAATGTTGTGTTTTGTGTGGGTGTGAGCTGGCTAAATAAAATCTAAACTAAATTCAGGTATCCAAGTTTCTATGAAATTTTAAAAATTGTCCAAATATTTTGTCAAAAAAATTTTAAAAACTTTTTTAAATTTGTAGTTAGTTTAGAATTTCTTTAGCTACCTCGACAGGTCCTAAATGGACTTATTTGAATATCTTGTATTTCTTTTTTTTTTTCTAATTAAAAATCTGAGATTCAAATACCACATAAAGTCTTAACTGGAATTACTAAAATTCCAGAATTATGAGTCTATTTTTGTATCAAAACATATGTATTTAAAATTGAAAATATTTAATTAACAACACTTATATAGACTTTCAAAGTAGTTATAGTAGTTAAAAAATAATATTTTAAAAAAATGCTGCTAAGTCTAGGCAATTCTTGGCTTTCTCTTTTAAATGTAAACAAAAATATTTGTCGTAAAAATATTTGAAATTTTTCTATTTGTAATTTGATAAAATATTAAAAACAACAAAAGCTAATAAATAAATTATGAGTTTGTTAGTAAATGTAGAGCAGGACATACAATATATATGCTATATTTCGTTTTCCGTTGAAGTCCATATATGAAAACAAGTAGTTATAGATATAGAGATAAAAAATAAAGCTTTTTTTATAAAAAAAATAGACAAAATTGGTCAAAAATGACAATTAAAATTAAAAAAACAAAAATTCTAAATGAAAGAACTCAATTTAAATGAAAAAAAATTACAAAAAAATTCAAAAATTCACAATCGAATTAAAAAGTACCAAACGCGCTTAATAAATTATATTTGGAGTCATTTCAAAAGTTTTTGAAACATTCTAATTGTTTTTGAAATTGTCTTTGAATTTGAGTAAAAGTTTGCACGTGATAATAAAATGATTTTTTTTTACTGATTAATCATTTGTTTTTTACGGATGTGTCAGTTGTTTAAACAATATTTAAAAATAAATAACAAAAGCAATTTGGTTTAAATGAAAATTAAGTAGACCGGTTTTTAAATGAAATATATTTTGTAAATGGTATTTTCTCTTATTTTAACTTGCAAACTATTTTAAGTGTATTTTTAGACACATTACTTTTCCCGTTCTCGAAACCATATTAGTAACCAATTACTTAATCACTTCTAAAGTAATGGGTCCATACATTACTTTTCGGCTCATCGCCTGTAAATTCATCAGTGAAGTAAGGTGTAAAGTAATTCATGAGCCCCTATGGGTACACATTACCTTATACATTATTTGGCAATTTTTGGTTTTGCTGGGATGTTTAAAAACTTTATTAATTGAATTAAGGCGAAGAATTTTAAAAATATTCTAGCCATTTTCTGTATCTAATGTACACTCAGAACATTATGTAGTTTACAGTTTGTAGTTTAATAAAAAAAGTTCCGTTCCATTTTAAAATAAAGGAATATACATTTATTTTTCAACTTTTTTTACATTTATTCGAAATGATTTACTATCATTTACCGATTTTTTTCAGTTTCATTTATTTTTTCATTTCTTTGAAATTTAATAAAAATTTAGCCACAAGACGGAAATTTGTGGTTTATTTGTGTCCGTAACAATATTATTTCGTTAAAAACAACTTAAAATACACATTAAATTAATCGAAAATACAATCAAAAAGAGGAAAATAAATAACAAAAGCCATTTGGTTTAAATGAAAATTAAGAAGAAATATCATTTCTTGTAAATGTTATTTTCTGTTATTTTAACTGACAAACTACTTAAAGTGTAGGATTACGGAACGTAACTGATCAAAAGCCAATAAAAGCTGAAATATTGAGAAGAAAATGACGATGGAAAGGTCATACTTTGCAACAACAATATTGCGAGAACCGCTATAGAATGGAACCCACAAGGTATCCAAAGAAGAGGTAGACCATCCTACACCTGGCGGCGCAAAATCGATATTGAAACTGTCACACAAATCAAAAGTTGGAACGAAATCAAAACCTTAGCATTAGACACAATGAAACCAATTTGATATGGCCCTATGCTTCTTATAGAAAAATGGGAAATAATAATTGAATTAAAACAAATTATGATTCTATTAAACAATTTTCTGTTGAAAATTATAAAAGTTTAATTTTTGTAATTTTACTTTTTTTTATTATTTATATTAGTCATATAATAACAAATTATATTCTAACACTCTCACCGAGCACTAGCAACAAAGACTGTCGGCTCATTGCAGCGATTGATCAGAGCCTCTGGTGGGAATTGAACCCACGACCCCCGCACTTTTAGTGACCATACGTCCCGTATTACGCGGGACCGTCCCGCATTTCACCTTGTTGTCCCGCGATCAAAAGTGTCCCGCAAAATGTCCCGCATATTTCCTATTTTCCAATATATAAAATAATATAATATAAATCAGTATTTGACGATAACAGGCGTTATACATTATAAAAACGCATTCTGTTTCAACTCCAAACTACAAACTACGGATACCTGCAACATTTAGAACTGCAGCTAACAGCCAAACCTAAATCAGCGCGTTGAGCGTTGCGTTGAGGTTTGCTTCATACAATTTGTATGGGCATGAGAATTGTTGGCAGCTTTTTGACACAACGCTCAACGCGCTGATTTAGGTTTGACTGTAACTTCAAATATTTTTTGTGCATATACAATGTTGTTTTGTTTATTCATTCTAGTTGGTTGTGTCTTTCTTTGTAAAAATAAATTTATATATTTTAATTATTTATTATTCATTTGGCGCTTTCTATTTATACAGTTTATTTATATGGGTTATCGTGGACATTAATGATTAATGAACGATAAGATCCATAAACGTTATTAAGAATTAAGTTTTGGTAATTAAAAGTTTTTGTGTGGTTATTTTTCATCTTGTATTAATAATTAATTAGTTATAATTTTAACTTCTGTTATTTTAGTTTTGCCATTCTAGAATGACTGCAAGAAAAAGATCAAGCAAGCTTACAGAAACTCTTTGCAAGGAATATCCTTTCATTAAAAAAGGAAAGACGGATTATGATGCACAATGCTCAATATGTAATAGTGTATTTTCTGTTGCTGCAGGAGGAAAAAATGATATAACTAGGCATATTTCTAGTGATAAACATAAAAAATCGCTGCAAAGTTCTATTTCATCAAGCAAATTGGTAAATTTCTTTCCCAGAACAATCTTTGGAGATAGAGAAAGACAGCTGGCTCTCTCAGAAGCTGTTCTATCTTTTCAGGCAATTTGCCATCATCATAGTTTTAGGTCAATGGATTGCACCTCAAAACTCATTAAGCAGTTATTTGACAAACAATTTTCTTGTGGTCGGACTAAAACCGAAGTAATTATAAAGAATGATCTTGCACCGCACGCATTTGAAGAATTACAAAACGAATTAAAGTCTATAAACTTCATGTCTGTATTCTCGGATGCATCAAATCATAAAGATATCAAGTCATTTCCGACATTAGTTCGTTATTTCAATTTTACAGCTGGCGTGAAAATAAGATTGTTAGATTTTGTGTCTTTGCCTGGAGAAACTTCAGAAATTATAACTAATTCCATAATGAATATTCTTAATAAGAACAATTTACAACAAAAAATCGTGGCATTTTGCGGAGATAACGCAAATACTAATTTTGGTGGCATATCAAGAAAAGGAACAAACAATATATTTAGTCGATTGAAAGCTAATCTTGAACAAAATATAATTGGCGTGGGTTGTTCTGCTCACATAATTCACAATGCTGTACAAACAGCGGCAGACCTTTTGCCGATTGATATCGAAAATTTAATTGTGAAAATTTATGGACACTTTTTCATATACACAGTTAGAGTAGAAACTTTGAAAAGCTTTTGCGGTGATGCAGATACAGAATACCATCGTATACTTGGCTATTGCAAAACTAGATGGTTGGCTTTATTACCTGCTATTGAAAGAGTTTTAAAATTATATGAGCCATTAAAATCGTATTTCCTTTCAATTGAAAAATGTCCCAAAATTATTGAAGTCTTTTTCAAAAATCCAGCTTCTGAATTATGATTATGTTCTTGCACAATCAGTCAGCACTATTCCATAATGCTGTAAAATCTATAGAAGGAGATAAAACAACTATAATGGAAACTGATAAAAAACTAAATGAATTAAAATTCGCATTGACGGAGAGAATGAAATGCCAATTCTTACCAACTCCGCTGCGACATATTCTAAACAAGTTGGATGAAAATGGAGAAATTGATAAAAAATGGTTTATATTACATACTACGAACTTTTATGCTAATTGTCTGGAGTATTTGGAAAAATGGACATTAGAACTTTCTTATGCCAAAGTTTTTCAATGGGCTTCTTTAGCAAAATGTTTTGATTATGAGGATGTAAAACCCAGTTTAGATTTTATTTCAAATCACATTCCACACATCAATATTTCCGAAATCGAATTATTCGACGAAATATCGTATATTAGGTTATACGTGGATAATGGAAAAATAAATAAATGGATAGAAGAACATATACCAATTGATTTAAAGTGGGTAGAAATATTTACCCATTTCACATTAAATCACATTCCATTTCAAAATATCGTAAAAATTATAGAATTTATTTTGGCACTACCTGGCACAAACGCAGCTACCGAGAGAATATTTTCAGTTGTAAATAAATTGTGGACAATAGAAAAAACGCAAATGGAAACATGTACTGTGAAAGCGATATTATTATTAAAAATGCAATATGATAATTCATGCACAAAACTAATGGATGCAATTAAAGAGAATGATGTGATTGTTAAAAAAATCCACTCATCTCAAAAATATTCCTAAAAATTTTAAATGTTAAAGTAGGACTTAAATAATTATAACTTTTTTTGTTTTGTTTTTGTTTATTTTATTTTATTAAGTTTTTTTTTTTATTTTAAATAATTTTTTCTGAATTTAAGAAAATAAATGTGATGAATTATAAATTTTTTATAGTATGTATTTTTAATTGAATCTTAACAAGAGAATGTCCCGCAACGGTATGAAAAAAATATGGTCACTATACCCGCACTGATAAACTAGCACGCACCAACTAGCATACCGGGCGCTCTCACTTTATTTGTTGATGTTTTGTTTTATAGTTAATTTGTAAATTTCGATCTTTTAAAAAGACAATTCGTATGTAAAGTTCTTCTAAAATTTTGTGGATTAAACGTAAATTTTTCTACAAATTCTGCTTAATAAAACCACTCTGGCGTATACGAAACTACGTACATATGCATGTTGTTGAAAATTGTGGCATTGTTAGCTAACTAAAATAACTACATAAAACTTGATGGAGGAATGGTTGAATACAAACATATTACCCCAAAAAAACAGCCAAACATAGAGATATGCAGCAAAAATTAATTTGTGCCAAATCTGGAAAATAGCAATTGTAATAAAATACATAGGAAATAAATTTGTGGGATTTTTTTTTTTTGAACTAGCTCAATATTTTCGTTATTTAAAAAAATATCCTAACCCTCTGCGAATGACAGACCCCAATAAACACTACATGTACGTCGATGAATCGTCGATTATGATCTCGAGCCTAATAAAATTAAAAATATATAATTAAAACAGATAGATCGAATAATATACAAAATTGCATACAATAGGGCACGATGTTATTTACAATCTAACATAATAAATAACAGTAACATAAAATATGTTGTGAAAGAAAACTATTAGTATGCCAGTTTCCCAATTCGTTCCCAGAAACGGACACATTAACATTTGGAATGGCAACCCTGTCAATTTGTGCTTCGAAAATCAAAGATGGTTTCCAAAGCGTATTTCTATATATAGAAGGAAAAAGCTCATTTCATTCACTAACTGAAAAATGTAATTTCGCATAGTCATTTTCCTTAGAGTGTGTAATAAAAAAGCCTGTTCAAAGCCATGATTTATTTGTGGGTTAGGTAGTTCATAAGGAGGCTGAAGATGACCTGGTCGCTCGGGTCGAAAGTGTGCACTCCCTCTAGCACTGATTCTTACAATTTTTCCATTTAATAAAAAAAATAGTGTTTACTATTCGTTAGTAACATTAAAGATTATGATCTCGAGACCGATAAAATTAAAAATATATTCGAAAATTTTTTTAAAAATAGAAAATTTTAAAAATTAGAAAATGTAATAAAAATTGATAATTTTATAAAAAGCCATAAAAAAAATTTAAAATCGAAAAATTTAAAAAAATTTATAAATTTTATAAAAATTCATAAATTTAGTAAAAATTCATAAATTTAGTAAAAATTCAACAATTTTTTTAAGAATCCAAAATTTGTTAAAAATTTATTAGTTAAAAAAAAAAATTGATAAGTTTTATAAAAATAGATCAACATTATAAAAACATATAATTTTATAAAAATCCATAAATTTTTTCAAAATTGTTAACGTATTGATAACGCTATTGCTGTTGTTGGCTAATGAGTATGTAGGTTAACACGTGTGTGTATGATATGGATGATCAGTATGTAAAATTTGATTTTTAGTGTGTTGTTGTTTTCATATGCATATTAAGGTGCCCCTTATTGTATGAGGAATGTGATATAAATTTCATTTTACACAATAACCAATGGCAATAAAATACCAATGTAACAACATACATACTATGTACATTCTGACGTTGCTTTTAGTAAAATTTTTTTATTTTTATTTATATTAATCATATAATTACAAATTATATCCTAATACCCTAACCGAGCACCAGCAACAAAGGCCATCGGCGCGTTGTAGCGAAAACAGACCAGAGCCTCTGGTGGGAATCGAACCCACGACCCCCGCACTGATAAGCTAGCACGCTACCAACTAGCCTACCTGGGCGCTTTTTAGTTACATAAAACAAACATTAACATATTGCATGAACCTGAAATAATAAAATTCAGAGAAAAACTCTTACAAAAATTTTAATACTCTTTTCATCATACATTAGTGGATGCCCTAATGTACATGTGCAGGTACGTACACCCAGATAAGTGTATCGGTTGTGGCTACCGAATTTGTTGTAAATTGAATTCTTACGGTTACGGCAACTTCAAAATAAATTATATTTTTAGTTGGAAAAGCCAATATTCAGATGTTGAATTTAATATTAATATTCTACATAAATGTTATGAAGTTCTACAAAATTTGGTTTACTACACAACAACTAATTTTAATTTTCTTTAATTTTTTTGATACTTATACATTTGAATATTTTAATTAAAAAAATATTTTTTTATACCTACTACACCACAAACACATAAATGGCTAATTTTGAAATTGTTTTTTCTTACCGAGGTTATTACACATATATAGTATGTACCGTTGCTTGTAATGGGTTAAAATTTCGTATTTTTTGTTGACCTGCTTCGTAATGCGTAAAAACATTGTAAAAAATTATGTACATAATTCTGAGATCTAATTGTATTTTTTTTCAATTTTTAAACAAAAATATTCCCAAAATAGCTCTTTTATTAAGCAAGCGTTTTAATTTAAATTGCACATATCTCAAGAACTGTACAAGATAGAGCAGAACGAGTGAAAATTTTGCACTGTGGATATAAACACACTAATAAATCAAATTAACATGTGAAACAACAACAAATTTTACTTATAAGTCTGTTATAAGATTCAACTAAGTGTCTATGCATATGGCTGTAAGAATACAAAGTAAAAGTCTTTTCTCAAATTTTATTTTTAAATTCGCAAATACAAACTTTAAAATAAACGAAAAATATTAAATTGTACTTGCGAGCAGAATTTTTTCCTACCCTGTGAAAAAGATAAGAAAACCTTCTGAAATGTTTCTGCTTAATATTTACATCAAGAATCCTCTTTTTCCATATTAACCAGTTATGTTATAATTTATTTTTTCATTTGCTGATGTAACAGCTAATAATAAAGAAATATTTTTAACAAACAAATTTTTGCGTGCGCGTTCTTAAAATATATAAAAACCTTTAACAAAATATAGCAAAAATATAAAAAGTATTAAAAATAAATACATAGAATATATTAAAACAATAATGCAATTGTACAGTGAACTTAAATTTTACGTTGAATTTAAATAAAATTTAGTTTTTTCTTATTTTTTAAGTTGAAAGTGCTAAAATTTGAAAATGAATTCCAAAATTAAATATTAAGATAATTAATTATTTTTTTTAAATAACACTAAGAACAATGCAAAAAGATAACAAAAGAACAATTGTCAGTTTAAATAATATTTTAAGTTAATATTTTGTTTACAAACAATGTTGGATTATAGATTAGAATAAATAAATAAATAAATAAATACGTATTTTCGTTTCAAATTCTAAACAAACTTCAATATAATAAAACAAGTAAGAGCGGCTAAATTCGGCTATGCCGAATCTTATATACCCTTCACCATGGTTGGGAAAAAACTGAAGTTTATATATGGACATATATGGAATGGACAGATTTATATACGGACGCCTTTAAGAGGAAATTAACCATTTAGTTTGGTGATAAAACTTGGACTCGGGAAGATTTATGGTTCCAGAAAATAGGTATTTAAAAAAAATTTATGTTTTGGGCATAACTTTTTTGTATCTGAACCGATATTTCCGAGTTTTTCAGCAAATATGTTATACTAAAGATTTTCGATCTTTTGCTATATAAGACGTATCCATATGTCATATTACAGCTCTAGAATAGTGTTTGTTGTTTGTGCATAAAAGGTGAAGAGGTGAAAGAAAAGAATTTCAACAAATCGTTAAAAGAAATCACTAGAAGTGCATGTATTTTATTTCTGCAAAAACGTTTGATTTAGCTGGCAAATTTGCATTTGGGATTTTATTTCGCTTTTTATTTAAAAATATTTTTAATTTCTTTAGCTTAATTTTAAAAATTTGAACGAAAATAGTTTATAATTTTTTTTTTATAAATTATTATAAGTTATGACCTAAAATAGTTGCACTCAAAGGAAAATTATGTATAAAATTTTCTTATATTGAGAAAAAAAAATGGTTTAAAAATCTTTTTATAAATTCTTTTAAATCGGAACAAAAAATAGAAATAAAACCGTTTGTATTTTGTTTGTATCAGAGGGTTTTTATACAAATTTTGATGTTTTTAGCCTATTTATGGATTATTTAATTATTAATATAAAATTTTATTTAAATTAATTATTAAATGTTAAAAAACAACAAAAAATAAACAAAAAAAAAATCTTAAGAAAATAAAAAAAAATGTATAAAAAAATAGTGAATTGACCGGGATTCGAACCCGCGGTCTTAGAAAAAAAAAGTATTTGTGACATAGCATCTAGACAACTGAGCTATTGAAGCTCACACAAAATCATCGTCAATAGAGGTACATATATAAAAGTATTCGATCATTAGATATTTGTTTAGTTTTTATTTAAATGACAAATCTTTGTATGTGTGTTGTTTGTGTATAAAAGGTGGAGATGAGAATTTTAACACATGGATGTGTTTGTTAAGCGTAAAATTCTACATACATATTAAACAAAGGGATTTTACGGCAAAATTAAAGGTAGTCCTGGTTTTTTGCTAATATATCAGCCATTTATTAACCGATCTGTCTGATTTTTAATAGCAAACAGAAATGGATCACATGTAACAGAAATAAAAAACAATCAAGTCCTCATCACGTCTGGGTTCTTCGGAAAACCCATTTCAACACACAGACGGACAGACGAACATCGTTAAATCAACTTCGCTCTTCATAAGGACCCAGAATATAAGGGTGTCCCAAGAAGAACGCAATTTTTAAATCTGGCAACATTCGAAGTGTCATTGTTTGACATTTGAACAATTGTTATTGTTTGCTAGTAGAAGGTACGAGGTTAGTAAAAATGGAGCGCTACACGAATGAACAACGTATTCTCATTGTGAAATTGTTTTACCAAAATGGTGAAAGTTTTGCGGCTACAGTTCGCAAATTGCGATCAATTTGGGGTCACAATAATGCTCCAAAAGAGTCAACTGTAAAGAGATTAATAGATAAATTTGCCGAAACTGGGTCTGTTAGTGATGTAAAGACAACAAAGCGCCATCGACCAGGTCGATCGACCGAAAATGTCGCAGCTGTACGTGATGATGTCGCTCAAACTCCATCCACCTCAATTCGACACCGAGCTCAGCAAATTGGTGTCTCCAAATCCACTTTGCAGCGAATTTTGACGAAAGATTTGCATCTTCATGCATACAAAGTTCAATTGACTCAGGAACTGAAGCCAGCTAACCATGGACAGCGAAGGGAGTTCGTTAATTGGGTATTGGAGAGACAACATGAAAATGCTGATTTTGCCGATAAAATCATCTTCAGTGACGAGGCCCATTTTCGTCTTGATGGCTTCGTCAATAGGCAGAATTGTCGCATTTGGGGTGAGGAAAATCCTCGAGTGATTCACGAGAAGCAAATGCATCCTCAACGTGTCACTGTGTGGTGTGGTTTTTGGGCTGGAGGAATCATTGGACCTTTTTTATGAAAATGAGGCAGGTCAAGCGCAAACAGTCAATAGTGTTCGGTATCGTGAAATGATAACCAGTTTTTTCTTGCCTGGAATTGAAGAAATGAATGTGGAGGGCATGTGGTTCTAACAAGACGGCGCTACATGTCATACAGCCAGAGAAACAATTCAATTGCTGCATCAGTCATTTCCCGGTCGTGTTATTTCGCGTTTTGGAGATCAGAATTGGCCGCCTAGATCGTGCGATTTAACACCATTAGATTTTTTTCTTTGGGGTTTTTTGAAGTCGATGGTTTACGCGAATAAGCCGACGACGACTCAAGCCTTAAAAGAGGAAATTGGACGCTGCATTAATGAAATACCGCAGCATTCATGCAAAACGGTCATTGAAAATTTCATTAAAAGATCGCGTGCATGCCAGCAAAGCCGCGGCGGCCATCTGCACGATATATTGTTCCATACATAACTTCATTCTGTCTACTTTACGATATAATAAAGTTTCACGATTTTTTTTTAAATATCTGTGTTTTATTTAAAATTTAAAAATTGCGTTCTTCTTGGGACACCCTTTATATACTTTATAGGGTCTAAGATCAATATTGTAGAAATTACAAACGGAATGACAAACTTATATATACATTTCCACCTGTGGTGAAGGGAATAAAAATCAGAACAAAATTAAAAAAAAAAAATATTTTACAGTTTTTATTTTTCTGGTGAATTTTACTTTTAAAATTTGCGATAGAAATTTATTTTACATTCCTCATTCAATAAGGGCCACCTTAATAGAACATGCATACATAACTATTAAGCACATTACAATTCTTCACCACCAACAACAACAAACATACTGATCATCAATGAAATTTCCACAGCATACACACACACACACACTCATACCTACATAATCAATAGTCAACAACAATAACAGCAATAAAATTTCATGTAAATTTTGATATTCTTTTTTATTATTCTATTATGCTACAAAATTCTTTTGACAAAACGTCAAATACTCGGCGATTTGCGCGAAGTTTGTTAAAAAATTTTAATTTTGGTTTTCTTATATTAATAGTTGTAGAAGTAGGCGCCGCAGGCGAAAATTTTTTTTTAATACATTAAGACCAAATATAATTCTTAAGAAGTTCACAATTGCCAAGCTCTAAGACGCAATGTCATAGAAAACCATTCGCTCTAACATTTTATAAAATCGTCGGATGCTGTAAAAACCGCATATCGGAATTTAATGGCTCTTCCATTGTAACCAGCAAATTTAATAAGATCTGGCTGGGAGGACACACTCATGGATGGAAAGCAGAAAATTACGTAATTTTTTAATGAATAACTTAATAACTAAGTACAATTTTTATTAAAAAAAATTCAAATTAATTAAAACAATTAAAATTAAACAAAAAACAAAAAACAATAAAAAGCAATTTAAAATTTTTAAATAATTTAATCATATGTATTATAATATTAACTAATTACGTTTTGAATTGTTATGCCGAAAACAGTTTAGAAATATTTTCACTAAATTTTCGTGCGTTTCATAAAAGTTAAGAGCTATGGGGTATAGAATTCCAGAGAGATACAGCGAATAATTGATTTATATATAATGATTTTTATTCTAATTATTTAAAATATTTCAATTTAGGTTGGCCTTAGTAACTTTAATGTTTATAACGACTGCATTCGGATCCCAGCAAAATCATGGTATCAACTACTTACCAGCCTATTTACTCGATTAATTACTTTTGTTCGCGATGAGCCCAAAAGTAATGAGTGGTCATTACCTTTTCACTTACAAAAAACACAAAGTAATGGGTGGTCGTTATTTTTGGCTCTTCGTAAGCGAAGAGCCAAAAAATAATGAGTACCCATTACTTTTGGGCTCATCGCGAACAAAAGTAATTAAGAGAGTAAATAGGCTGGTAATTAGTTGATACCATGGTTTTGCTGGGATGTTATTGATTCCATGCAATATAAATGTGTATAATGCTGTTCATAAGCTTTGCTTTGCAAATTGGTGTTATTTTTCATAATGAATAAAAGCCTCAATCTAATATTATATTTTTAGTGTTATTTTTCATTATAAAATTTTGCCCAAATTTTACTCAAATTTAAAGACGATTTCAAAACGACTAGATTGTTTCAAAAACTTTTGGAATGTAATTTATAAGGCATCAATTGAAATTCAAAAACAACAAATTAAATAAAATAAATATTTGTTAAATTTTAATAATTTTTTAATATAGACTTCACCGGAACATAAAATATAGCAATTATATTGTAGCTTTTGTTATTTCTAATATTTTATCAAATTACAAATAGAAAAATTTTAAATATTTTTATGACAAATATTTTCGTTTACATTTAAAAGAAAAAAGCCAATAATTGCCAAGGCTTGACAGCATATTTTTAAATTCTTACTTTTTAACAACTATAACAACTTCGAAATTCTATACAGGTGTTGTTTATTAAATATTTTTAATTTTAAATTCATATGTTTGAAAATTAGATTTTTAATTAAAAAAAGTAATACAATTGAAAACACGAATTTTTTTTGTTTTAAAATAAAATATACAGATTAAATAATTCCACTAAGGACCTGTGCGAGATAGCTAAATAAATTCTAAACTAAATACAAATTGACAAAAGATTTTAAAACTCCTTTGACAAAATCTTTGAACAATTTTTAAAATTTCACAGATATTTGGATACCTGAATTTAGTTTTGATTTTATTTAGCCAGCTCAACAACACACAAAATACATTATTTAAAAACAATTATTTTGTTGTTTTGCTGATTTCTAAACGCAATACTGAGTAATAGCAGATAAGGATAGTCGAAGTGTAAATCAACCTTTAATTACTCCTTTTTTCAGAAAATGTTCGAAAAAATATAAAAGACGTGGGAATAATTTATAATAGAGGAAGGATAAGTCGAGATTTTATTATAAGCAGCCGCTAAATAAAGTTAGGTTCATATTACGAGGTAAGGTAACTGAGAGAACATTGAGAAAATTTTCCTGATTTCAAAATGTGGTAAAACCCAATTGGACTTGCAAAAAAATCAGTTGGTCTTGCAAAGAAAATCAATTGGAAACAAAAAAATACTAGCTGTTTCGTATATATGTATACTAAACATATTAAAAAAAATTATTTTGGAAATAATTTTGGGGTGGGGAGGCCCCCTCCTGAGCCCCTGGGATTTTTTTTTTTGTTTTAAATTTTTTTTTATTTTTTTCTTTTTTCGATCTAAAAAATTTTTTAAAATTTTTCGATATTTAAAAAATTTCGATTCCTACAAACTTTTTCGATTTTGGCAAAATTTTACGATTTTTAAAAAAAATTTCTTAATTTTGATTTTTATAAAAATTTTGAGTTTTTTTTTTTGAAATTTATTTAAGTTGTGCCAATTTTTCTACATTTGGAAAAAGTACTACTACCCGGTTAACCGGGTAGACCGGTGTACCCGGTCGACCGGTATAGACCGTAAAGAACAGGTAGTCCGTGAAAACCGGTCGACCGGTAGACCGGACGACCAGTTCAGACCGTAGGCTCATAAATTTTGGGATATCCTCTTTCTGATCTGAAGAAATTTGGAAACTGTATTATTTAGGTACATACTGGCACAACTATTATGTGTGATAATAGTTTGACTAACAATCAGAGATCACAGATTTAATTCCTGCGTGACCACGTTGTGTTTAATAAAAACATATTTGTAATATTTTTTTTATAAAAATCTATTTAAAGTAACCACTTACTTTATCACCATCAAGCTAATGGGTTCATTCATTTCATTGGGTCACATCGCCCATCAATGAAATAAGGTCTTAAGTAATACAGAATGAGTAAAGTGTCAACTAGGGATGCAAATCCGGATTAATATTTAAAAATCCCGGGATTCGGGATTTTTGAAATCTCGATCCCGAGATCCCGGGATATTCGGGATTTTTCGGGATTTGAATTTTTTTAATTTTATTTCCTTAAATAAATAATTTTGTGGTAAAATAAAACATTTTTTGTATTTGTTTAATTGTATTTTATTTGATAATACATATCTTATGTATGTTTACAAAGGAATTCATGTAGTAAAACAAAAAATAATAATTACATTTTATGTAATTGTAAAAAATAACAAAACAAAAAACTTATTTATATCAATTTAAAATTGATTAATAACATTTTGATTTAATTTTAAATAAAACTTATGTCAAATTTTTTATTAACATACGAATTTTTCATTGCGTATTCAAATTAATTTTTAAAATACCGATTTATACTTCAAAAATACTGTTTACTGTTTTAAAAACCTTCTTAGAAAAATCAAGGCGTCTAAAGTTTCATCGGATAATCTTGATCGAATTTTGTTGCCAACATACGCTGCTGTTGAAAAGCATCTTTCGCATTCTACGCTCGTTGGTAAAATGGTTTGTAAAAAGCTGTATGCAGATTGCAAATATTTACCTCTTGCACCTCCTGCAACAAACAAGTCGATTTATTTGGCAAATTGGGTGTCTAAATCGTTATCAGTTGCTTTAACAGATTTCATTGTGCCTTTACATTGTTCAATAGCATTGTTTAATTCTTGTAAAATTGAGACATCACTGTCTTCTTCTAATTCCTCATCTGATATGGAGTCATCAATTTCAAGTGGCACCACATAAACATTTGAATCAGCTCTTTTTGTAAGACGTGTTATTAATAGTTTTAATTCTGTTTTTATTAGAATCATGTCTAAAGTGTCATCAAAATCTGATTTATTTTTGGATTTTTCAAAAATTTTAAAAGAGTTAAGTATGCTGTTCTTCTTTCTTTTATTCTTTTCCGGAGAGATCTATACAATTCGCTACTTAAGTCACACTTTATTGTTGAAATTTGTTTCAACATAAATGCCAAGGTAGCATCAGCTTTGCACAAAGTCATATCGCTACGACATAGGGCTTCAAGAGTAATTTTAATAGGATTCAAAATGTTTACAATTTTTTTAAGCAAAATAAATTCATCATCTGAAATAGGTTGTAATTTCAAATCAGTTAAAGCCCCTTTTTTATAGGAATTTCCAACTCTAAAAAACCGCTGACACATGTCGAACAACAGGCATGTTTTCTTTGTACACTTAAGCTAGCAAGTTATTTCATTTATATGGAGAATTAAGCGAGTTAACAACTAGTCGCTTAGTACTCGCTTAATTCTCCATATAAATGAAATAACTTGCTAGTTTAAGTGTACAAAGAAAACATACCTAATGTATTCCATCTTGTTTTGCAGTCTAATATCAACTTTAGCTCTTTTCCTATTTTTTGTTTAACATATGTTTGTAAAATGTCGTTTTTGGTGGGAGATTTTCTAAGCATTCTTACTAATTTTCTAACTTTTTCAATAATCGGCTTTATATAAAACCTTTCGGTAATATCACTTTGACTTTCCCTACATCCCATTTCAAAAGATTTCAATGAATCGTCATCGTCTTCAGAAGAAGACAATTTTTGTTCAGTACAATAATTGGGAAGAGCCTTATAAAATACATCGACTAAAACAAGATGCAAGCCATGAGCAAAACACAACTGCTGTTTTGGAGTTATGAGCTTTCCAATTTTTTGCATAGTAGACGCTCCGTCAGTGGTAACACCGACTATGTCGTTCGATAATGTAAGTCCAAATTCACCTAATCTCTCTTGTAAATATTTAGTGCAATAGCAGCCTGACTTCTTTAGCCGTGCTAAACCAATATTAAAAATCTTTCCATTGGTATGTACAATTATGTTCATAAACCGTTTGTTTGAAGTCGACGTCCATCTTCATCTTGCTGTGGAAACGCAAAATCTGTAATCTTTGAAATTTTTTTCAGGGGCTCATCGCTGTCGTCTTTCTGCAGCTTTATCATATGAACCTTAATAAAACAAAACAAAGTTATCGAATTCAGATTTTAAATGCTCAAATACTTACACCCATGTAGTAGCTCCTTTTGATTCAACCAAAAAATGGTACCACATAGAACTCTTGTCTGTGTTTTTGGTTTTGTGTTTCAGAAAATTCATTTTACATTTATAATTTTCAAAAACGTTTATTAAATTCTTTTTTATTTTCATATTGTGGTCTTTGGCGGTGTTTCACAAATGAAAACACAACTAAAATAATAGTAACAAAGTTGTTATTTTCTAAAGTTATGTATTTTTTTGGAAACACTCATTAATTTATTAACTAATACACTTAAAACAAGAAACGTGTTATTAAAAACATTAGTAATTTTATCAACATTTGCAAAATTTTCCATTTAAAAATAAAAAAATTATAATAAATTTAAGAAAAAAAAACTAAGTAAATGTATAATTTTTCACCTTATGTTTTTATGTGTACATAATATTAATAAATAAAAAATCCCGGGATTGCTTACAAAAAAATCCCGGGATTTTTCGGGATTCGGGATTTCCCGTTTGGCATCCCTAGTGTCAACCGAATTGAAAATTGAATTTTGGTTGCGACACCAATAAATTCGGTTACTGAAACCAAATTCAAATGTGATTGCTGAATAGTTGGGTGTTCCTATCAAAATTCAGTCGTGTTAATCGAATTTTGTTGTTGAAGCCAATATTAAGCTGTATCAACCAATTTCATTCGTAGAAACCGAATTTATGTTGGAAACTTACAAAACATTTCTCTATGCACCCAGAAAACAGTATCAGTTGTTTCCATCGAATTTGTTGCCATTCGAATGCTAGCGGTTACGACAACTCTCTCCATATTAAATTATATTTTTAGTTGTGAAAGCCAATATTTAGTTGTACAATTTAATATTTATTTTCCACAGAAATATTATTGCGTTCCAAAAAATTTTATTTAAAAAAAAAATGTATTTTTAAATTTTTCCGGTAGCGAACCAGGGCAATCAGATTCATAGTTCACACTCTTGTTTACTGCACCACAACTAATTTAAATTTTCTTTGATATATTTGCCATTAAAACATTTGAATGTTTTAATTAAATTAAAAAAAATATTTTTTAAATGTTTGCCTTTTCCGGGATTTGAACTCGGAAAATCTGAGTACTGAGCTACCTCTCTACCTACTACACCACAAACACTTATGAATTTTTATGGCTAATTTTGAATTTAAACAATTTGTTAGGAAAAGAAATGTTAGTATAAAATTTGTTTATCAGTACGAATCATTAGTGACGTCTATTATCAATATAATCCCCAATTCGGTTGTAGTTACCACTTTTAAATACCGACACTATTTTAATAAATTTGATAGATTGCACCAAATTTCTAATATATTCATTAAATTTTTTTTAAAGATGATTGGAAATACCAATATTTGAATAATAGGATTCATTTTTGGTATATTTTCCCTCACAAATAAATGGTAACGGTTTTGATCGTATTGCAACCAATACTGGATGTGTCTTTACATTGCTTAAACGTATACACATATCCCTTAATGTACACGATGGATACGTTCCATAAAAAATCGTGTGAATCGAATTCGATCGTGTAAATAAAAAACAAGCTTAACCTCTTGACGTCATTGTCCACGTTTGGTTTATTGTAGTTTTCTGAAATTCTTATTAAATTATAAAATTATTTTTATTAAAAAAGTTCATTTTACTCCGAATTGAATACGTGGTTCTGAAGTTGTTTATATTAGTACAGGTACGCTGAGTTGTAACCAATTCTTCATCATATTTATGAAGTTGTCATGGATATGATTAAGTGCTTGATAACAATTTATTACAAATGATTCATAAATTTCTACATTTCATATAAAATGTTACTTATTAGTTTCAAAACGTTGCTGTTTCTAATTCTCATTAAGTTTGCATTTTTATTTATTTAAATACTTGAACAATAATTAAAAATAATTAATTAATTAAATAATAATAACAAAACAAATATTTAAATAAAAGAACCACCATATTAGTGAAACTTCTTTATAAATGTAATGAAACGTTTTCATAAATATTGATGAAACTTCCTTATAAATTTGAAAATACTTCTTCATAAATATGAAGAAGAATTTCATATATCTTACATAGTGTTTTTTAAAAATACTTGATCATATGTATATAAGAAAGTTTTCATAAGTATAAATAAATATGTCATCAATTTACATTTGTATGCAACAGCTTCGTCATACTTAAGAAGTCTTATGTTGGACCAAAATCTATGAAGCTTTTTCTGATTTCAATTCTAAAAATCTGAAAACTTTTAGTGAGAAAAGTCAAATAAACCCAGCAAAATAAGGGCTGAGGAAGAAGTAGTTAAACACTACATCTACTGAACACGAAGTTGTGAAAATTTCGGTGAATCATTAATGATTTTAACATTGGCGTGTCATTGGGAGGAAGTAGTGTGTTTCGGTGATATGAAAAATCGATGAGCAGATGGACTTTTGCATTAGTTTACGGAAGTTGTTAAATATAGGGACTACAAATTAAATATAAAGAGTGGCTTTTTTTAAGTTAAATGTGATTTTGAACACGCCAATAATTATTATTCCCACCAGGACAAAGTGAATATCACTGGTATGCAAAATATGTTTGCAATAAGGCATTTAATGACTGCAGGCATTAACAATTTATGGACCAACTAAATAATTGTTTTTTTACCAGTAGGGGTTAATATCAACATTTTGGAAGTTGTTTAAAATGACTTCTTACAAATCGAAAAATTTGCACTATTATTCTGAAAAAGAGATTCGTAAAGAAAAACACCCATTTTATTTTGCTGGGAATCTTATTAACAATATCTTCTCCACAATTGGAGAGAAGGGTTTTTGCACAATACAATTTTTTAAAATTAAAGTGTTAAAGGTATAAAAATAATACTGAAATAATTTAAAATCGAAAATTCGTCGACACCTTTCCCTGATAAGTTTTCTGCTCCAACAGCTGCCAAATAACAGCGCCTTTAAAATTGTGCATTATAATTCTATAACCATAAGGTTTTATTGTAAAATCGGGGAAATTTAAACGAGATATATAAATATCGTGTAAATCGAGGGATAGGTGAACTAAATGTGATTTGATCCTATGGTGATGTCGATGGTAAAAATCAAATCAACAATTACTAACAAATTATTTCATTTACACTTCTTCTCGTTTCTACATCTAGTGATTTTTTTTGTTAAAGATTGCCAAGTATTCCATATATCAAAACCGAGCTTCATTATTTACATTATGCCCGAAAATAATAAATAGTATACAATACCATATGATCGAAATCCAGTTTAAACCAGATTTCAAGCGTAATGTAAAAGCAACTCTATTATATGAGAAAAACTATAACTTAAATTTCTGCAAAATTCGTAGAGAAAAAATTTATTGGAAATATAAAAAAGAAAAACTATTTTCTACTTACACCTGAATATAAAAATACGATAAGTTCAAAAAGTTCCAAGTAACTACAATATATTCAAATAGATAACATATTTATTGCTGGAAAATTTTCTAGAGTGAATCTGACTTTATTGTTACAAAACTCTGTAGGTGGTAGCTTCCAGTTTAGCCATGCTGCCATGATGGCAGCATGGCTAAACATCCTGGTTTTTACGGTTATTGGTTATATCACCTAGAGAATGCAAAATTGGATGGTTTATTATTCCAAATTCAAAATGTATATTGAATGAACACAGTTTATGCGCTTATGCTACAAAATAAAATCTCCTTGCACTTGGGAGTTCTATTTATGTTGCACATAAGAATAAGTGCATAAAACATTTTATATTCTTTTGGGATTTCATCATATGTAGCATATGTGGACATTTAAGAAATAAATATGGAAAGAATAAATGGATTGGTAGATGCACGCGGAAAACAGTATCAGTTTTGGCCACCGAATTTGTTGCCAATCGAATTCTCACGGTTACGACAACTGTCTTCATTTTAAATCATACCAAGCAAAAAAAAATGGTAGTCATTCTGTGGCTATAACTTCCTTCATTGCTTCCTAAACTTCAGTTAACATTTTTATGATTTTTTTGGTGTTATTCTAAGGAACTCCCAAAAGAATTCTTATGTTTATATTTCAAATGTAGTGATTTGGATTGATCGTATATTTTCTGAATCTAAAAAATTTGTTAAAAATGTTGTTTCTGATCATTCAAAATTAAATACGTATTTTGGCGTAATTTGCATATTTTTCAGCCCTTAATAGTTATAACGACGCAATCTTTGTATTTTCGCATTGCCTATTTTTTTAACACTTCACCATTTCCAGTTTTAATTCAGAATTTACCAAAATAACTTTAAGATTATGTAAAAATCTTTTAAAATTATGCAAAATAATTTTAAATTTGTCTAAAAATGTTTCAATATTGTACAAAAATTATCCAAAAACATTTTAAATTTGTCCAAAAATTCATTAAAATATTTGAAAAATATTTTAAAGATGCTCTAATAATTTAAAGAGTATTTCCATATCATTGTATAGAGTTCGCTTCTTTAAACTTCCCAGTACAACACAACTAGTTTTTATTTTCTTTGCTTTATTTGATATATAAATTAACAAAAAAATTAATTTTTTATGTGTTTGTCTTTTTCGGGATATAATTTCGAACAAATAGACTTTGATGGCTAATCTTGCATTTAAATATTTTGTTAGGATATTCAGTTGGTTATACTGAAACCCTAAAGGTATATTTGATTCGTGGTAGTATTGTATAAGTTTTCACATCGAAAAAAGCAACTCTACCATGTTTAGAACAGGATGAGTTACCTGTGTATAAATTTAATATTATGTGGCTCAGAAAACCTCTTAGAAAACTCCTCACATAGTTATAAAACACTCCCAGAGGAAAACCGTATTTGTAGTAACCACTTTTGAATATCGATAATTTTTAAGTAATTCTAATATTTTTTACCAATTCTCTAGTTCATTCACTAAATAAATAGTTTATTCTACTGTACACAATTATTCTTGCCAGGTACTATTTATCTTTATCCCCGGAAAAATCAAAAAATATACCCAAATCAAAAGAACTGCCTTTTTAGTAGAGGGTACAAACGAAAAGTAAAAGCAGTAGCAATGATGTAAAGATCTCAAACAAAGATAAACTTTATTAGGTTTTCATATATGAGAATTTTCTCTTTCTCACTATAAAATCACTTATTAAGTTTAGGACTAATAATCTTACAACTATTTTAACTATATTCAAATTAAAAATGTCTTCAAATCACGCGATATATAAATTTATGTTCTAAATTTTATAATTTGAAAAGGTTTTTGTTTATGACAAAATAAAAAACAATCAAAACTTGATTGTGTTGCCAAAGAAATAGTTTTCCTATACACTTCACTTTTTGCACTTCAAGAAGCCAAAATTTTTGTTTTCCTCAGAAACTCTAGGTTAGTTTAAGTTGAAAAGAGAAATAAATCTAATGAAAAGTCCAAAATTTACGTTAGATTCAAGTTTTCTAAGGAGGTCACGGCCTACGAAACCGATTTATAGCATTCTTTTTTGTTATTACACTTTTTTCTCTTACCAAAGTACACCTGCAAATTAGAAATTGGTCCATTTAATTTTTTTCTTTTGCACTATTGATATGAAGAGGTTTTGTTGATGTAAAGATTAAGACCGTAATTTTAGGATATAGATTATCTTTAAACTCGGTTTATCGCAGTTTGTAACTGGAATACTGCTTTTGAAATTTGGTTTATTTTAATGGAGATCAAAATTATACGCAAAGAGAAGTTGTTCCGATAAATTTATATTTATAAATTTGGAAAAGGCTAAAAAAATTTGGTTCGGTTTAACTAAACCAAGTTAAACTTACGTCCTAAAAACTCGGACTAAAGCCAATATCTTATACCCTGTTCTGAAGTGAAGCGTACTCCAGTAAGGGCGTTCTGCATCGATTGACTCAAACAGTAATCAAAAGGGGCAATGTCTGTGCTATAAGGCAAGTGAGCCAAAACTTGCCATCCACTGTTTTCCAAATAGTTTTTGACCGGTCTTGCAACATGTCGGCGAGCGTTGTCATGATGGAAGATTATGGCCTCGTGTCTGGTCGTTTTCAGTTGATTGCTCTCTTCAAACGAATAAATTGTGTTCGGTACAGGTCCACTGTGTTCCTCTGAGCCGATTTCAATAGCTTATAATACAAAACACCCTTCTGATCCCACCAAATACAGAAATACATTAATATTCGGCTTCGGTGCTTATTTGGTTTGCCGGGCTTTACATATGATTTTTTGCACTTGGCGTGATCGTAATGTATCCATTTTTCATCACCGGTAACAATACAATGCAAAAATTACTTTTTTTTTTGTAGCGTTTAAGCAGCATTTCCAACATGCAAAATCGCCTTTCAACGTCTCTCGGCTCTTGAACGGATCCCAATACTTTTAAACGTAGGGAAATGACTTGTTGTGTGACTCCCAAGTCCTTGTTGCGTTTGACAACAATCTTCGTCAAGTAATGCTTCCAATTTCTCATCTTCAAATTTGTTCGGCTGACCAGACCTCTCCTTGTCTTCTGTGTTGAAATTACCACTTTTGAATTACGCAAATCATCGTTCACAAGTTTTTTGAGTTGGTGCATGTTGACCGATAACTTTCAGCAGCCGTTTTCTTTAAATGAAAGAAGGTTACCAGACTTACCGCAAAACATCTTTTTAGACATTCTTAAGAAACATGGTAGAGAAGAGATGAAAGGGAGTGAAAAATGGAGGGCTTAAATATGGCAACACTGTTATTGTGCGAAATGATAAATCTTAGAACAGTGGGTGCCCACCATCTGATGGAGAGTTGGCGAAATGGTTGAAGCTTTTTAGTTCATAGCCCTGGTTACTGATTATTTTACTCCGGCACTGAAGTAAAATGTTGGTTTGAATACAAATATTTTAAAAAGAAGAAACTGTATATCTATTATCACCATGATTCCCCGCTAAATCCGTGTATGTTGTTATGTATGTAATAAGTAAAGAGTGAACTATGAACCATCAATACTGAAAAATCGAAAAAATGTTTCAATAATGTTTTGTTGAACATATAATTCTTTATGTGAAATATAATATTAAATTTGGTAATTAGTATTGGCTTTGGCAACTACAAATATAGATCGAAATGAAGGAAGTAGTTATAACCGGCAGAATTTGTCACTACTGAGACTGTTTTCTGTGTGTACTCGTATCATTAGTATAAACAAATCTTAGCGAAATCTAAATTTGCACTAAAAGGAGAGTTCCCTTGTAAGATTGTTTAACATCGACTATTTTTAACGAATCTAATGGCAATATAAAAACTTTTTCGTTCTGATTGAATTCAGTAAGATTCGTAAAATTCTACAAAAGTATATTTAGAAATGTAAATCGCATCTAATTTAAACTGATTCATTAGTAAGTATTATTATTCAAACTGTCTTCATTGTTGTGCTCAAAAGGTCTTGCAATACCAACATTTAAGAAATATGAAATGCAATTGAAAACAAGTAATACATCCTGTATATTACACATAGAACATACAGCATTTATTGTATTTAGTGTTTCATTGTACAAAAATAAAAGACGTTTACTTTTTCCCTTGTGAAAAACGAAAATATTGCTTCCTTTCTTCTAACAGTACTTTACTTAATTCAACTTATATTGAAGAAACTTTCAATATCAAAAGTTAAGTAATGAAGGCTTCTGGAGAGTGTTGTTATTGCTGGTGTTATTTAAGTTTTTGCTTTCTATTTTCTTTAGAAAATAATAACATAGTAGGTCTCTTGGACGCCAAGTAGGTATGATACGGGTATGGTGATTGCTTTACTTACCTTGATTATAAATTACAAAATTACTATTGAGGGAATTACTGTTAAAATTTTCAAAGTTATTTTATACAGGCACCAAAATTACATAGTATAGAACAACGTTGGACAAATGCGGCCCTTTGTCTCTGTCGATTTATGTACGACTTCGTAGAAATTTCAAATATGTTTCTTTTTAATTTTTTTCTAAAACCTTTTTCCCCATTCGCTTTTAATATTTTTTTCTAGAATTTTTTGACTAAAATTTAGTCTTTACAAAAGGTTTGTTTTTTCGAATTTTATGTCTATACACAGAGAAAACAGATTATTTTGGTTGCAGCAACCGAGTTATTTACGTAGCTGTTTCAACCGAAATTATGTTGCATTAAACAAATGACTTCATACCAAGGCCTGGAAAGGGATCTTGTAGACTGGATTGGTCATATACTAGGAAACCGATGGAATAACCAATTTGTTTTTAGCCTTGCTGCCATGATGCCAACATCATGAAATTTTCATGCCATGGTGTTGGCATCATGGCAGCATGACAGCAAGGAAAAAATTTGTCATTTGTCATTGTCCTGAGTTTAATACCGTCCTTCGTAATACTCTTAAGAGTCACAAATCCTAAACATCTAATCCTATCACATCTAGAGTGTGAACCTCATGCAGAAGAGCTGTAGGCTCAAAATACGATTAAAACCCGAAGAATAACACATGGGTCCACACATGCGTAGTCAGATCCATATTGACTCATGCGGAAATAACACGGTGGACATCATTGCAAACAAAGTGCAATATAAAACCAATTCATAAAATACTAAATATATGTTGCTTGGGTATACTATCAAAATCACATACACTAGATAATTGTAGGCAACTTTGTCGATAAACTCTGTTGTCGCTTTGGCTATGCTTCAGCTGAATGCAACCGGCAAATGGATTTGGGTTATCAGGATACAATATCAAAGAATTGTGCAAAGATATCCGAGAAGTCAAAAACTGTAGGTTGCTTTACACGAATTCCAAGCAGAGAATCCTGTTTGGAAGGTACCTTTTTGAGCGACGATCCAGAATTTTACTTCTATACAGATAGTTTGAAAATGGATGCGGCTTCTTTAAGTATGGTAAACAATGTATTCTTCCTATTAATGCCCGTAATTTTAAGCAATAGATAACTACCAGTGCTTAGATAGTACTGTGTAGACGAACAAAAATCAATAGATACGAGGGCGGATCCTGGTCTTTTTGAATGAAACACAGTTTTTTTGCAAAAAAAAATTATTTTTCAACATAATCTCCTTTTTGTTCAATACACTTAATCCAGCGTTTCTCCAATTTTTTATCACTTTCAAAATATAAGATTTTTAGAGGTCCATAAAATATGCATTTATTTGATCAATAATTTCATCGTTGGAGCTAAATCTCTTTCCATCGAGTAATTTCTTTAGGTTTGGAAATAGGAAATAGTCACTTGGGCTAAATCCGGAGAATATAGCGGATGAGGTACCAATCGTGTGAGACTACACACGTCACACGATTACGTTTATGGTCAATTGACAGCAAATGCGGCACAAATCTTGCAGACAGCTTTCCTAAATCCAATTTGACAGTAGTCTTTTAACAGGTGGTACTTGATGGGAGCAGTGTTGCATTTCATATAACTTCGAGGGAAGTTCGAAAAGTCATGGACTTAGTTTTCCCCTTTCCATAGTCAGCTAGTTCTTCTAGATGTATAACCTTCATCTTAGGCATTGGGCTCTGGTATTTCTGTATTCTATAAACCACATCATTAAACCTCTTAATCACCCTGTGGGGTCTGCCCCAATGCGTTTGTAGTTTGGGAGATAATCCTTTCTTTCGTTGCGAGCTAAATGGCAGAACTAGCAGGCCCTAATTAAATTCTTCAGAATTTGTTGCTTGGTGGTTAAACGCCTTTATCTTATCACTAACTATTTTAATCCGATTGCGCAAAAATTCATGAAGTTCGTTAAGGTTTTCTTGTTCCCGCGAAGAATTGTCATTGTCCTTATCTGTTGCGGCGGTCTTAAAACCACATTCTAAAGCGCCAGGCAATTTGAGCTTCGTTCCGAAGATTATTTTTGCAGGTGCTGCCGATCAACGATTTATGTGGAGCCGTGGGTGGCCAACCTGTATTGCTGAAGTTGCTCATGACTGATTTTCACTGGTCCTTTTGCTGTGACAGGACACAGTAAAATCATTGTTTTAACTTCTCCATGGTTTTTGTTACACCAAGATGACTTCCACTGGGGAACTCCTTCAAAACCTAATTTCTTTTAGATGCAGGCACCACAATTTAGTTTTAGTTTTGCCGTCTGCACTGTCCCATATACGGTATAAGCAATTGTTTGTCACCTGTGGGCCTAATATGCCTTCATCAGTAGACTTAAAGCTGAGACCAGCTCGCGGGTAGGCCTCCTGTCTTCTTCTTTGCCTGAAATAATCTTTGAAAACATGGAGTTATTCCGCTACGCCGCTGACCTCGAATCAATATGGGCTTGTCGAATGTCCACGACACAATCTTATCCCGTATAATGGTTCAATTGCTGGTCTGAAGATAGACTATAAATGGAGTAAATTTTCTCTGTGTGAGTAAACGAAAAAAAGTACACACATTATGCGTAAGTTGGTGCACACATAATGGGCAATTTTACATTGAAAGTGCGTAAAAATTGAATGTAATTTTAAAAATAATTCGCAAAGTTACTAAAATTCTTCGTAATAAAACCTATTTAAAAAAATTTCTAAAAATGCAATTCTAAATATGTAAAACAAAACAAAAAAATGCGTATATTTACCGACGCAATGCTTTAAATTAAACTGCATACAAACATTTTTTTTAT
Source organism: Eustalomyia histrio (assembly GCA_949748255.1). NCBI lineage: Eukaryota > Metazoa > Arthropoda > Insecta > Diptera > Anthomyiidae > Eustalomyia > Eustalomyia histrio. The sequence goes on along the minus strand of OX456525.1, from coordinate 105,396,779 downwards.
AAGAAAATAAATTTATTTGTATTACATACACACAGAGAAAACAGATAGATTGTCACAACCAATTTTTTCGCCAACTAAATAGCTTGGTTGCAGCAACCGCATTGTTCGGTTGTAACAACCAAATGTTTTCCTGATACTATTGAAATACAGGGTGTCCGCCGGGAAGGTATACTACCTTGTTTATTTATAATTTTTGATTAAATGAAAGATAATGGATCATATATTGATAAATGTTTTATTTAATGTCGGCAATTATGAATGGAATACAATCCGCCTTTGTTAGCCTTACAAATGCGAGCCCTTTTAAGCACATTTTTCATTACATTCTCACACACTTAACGCGGTATTTCATTAATTTCCTCACGAAGATTTTGTTTGAGTTGCTCAAGCGTTTCTGGTTTGTTTGCATAAACCTTGCTTTTCAGATATCCCCACAAAAATAAGTCCGGAGCAGTCAAATCAGGTGACCGTGGAGGCCAATCAACATAACCTTTTCTTGAAATAACTTGGTGTGGAAAGAGGTCTCGCAGTAATTCCATTGTAATCCTGGCTGTATGCGGTGTGGCACCGTCTTGTTGATACCACATGTTAATCAAGCCCAAAGCATGCAGTTGTGGGGTTAACAGGCTTTCAATCATATCACGATATCGCTTCCCATTCACAGTTACCGTTACGCCGTTTTCATTTTCAAAGAATTAAGGTCCAATGATTCCTCCACACTTTTAATGGATGCAAAGGTAAATGATGAATAATTTGAGGGTTTTCCATTGCCCAGAACCGACTATTCTGTTTATTCACACATCCATTCAAATGGAAATGTGCCTCGTCACTCATTATGATTTTTTCATGAAAATCGGGGTTGTCATGGTCAACATCCTATTGGCATATGTACGGCGGCGTAAATGGTCTTGTGGAAAAAGCTCTTGTGTCAACTGAATCTTAAATGGAAACAAATACAAATCCTTGTGCAAAATTGTGGCCAAATTGATCTTTGAAGACCAAGCTCCTGAGCACGGCTTCTAATTGAGGTTGATGGATTGTTTTAAACACTTTCTTAAGCAGCAGTAATGTTTTCAGTCGATCTTGCAGTACGTTATAGTCCATGGTTGGGCCTATCTCCTACAGACCCTCTTTCTTCGAAATCATTTACTACACGATAAATAGTGCGTTTTGTTGGCACGTTGTTTCACCCAAAAATTTCACGTAACTTTTTTATCGCCACAGTAATCGATGATTGATTTTGATAAAATGTTTTAACGATTATCGAATATTTTACCATAATAAATTTTCTACTTTTCTACTTCACGACTGCCAAATATGAACTGTCAAGACTAATGTTTACCAAAATGGCGGCATAACAAATTATTATACCTTCCCGGCGGACATCCTGCATATGATTTCAACCGATAGTCTGTTGCACTAACGGAATTTCGATCGCCACTAACAAATATGTCAGTGTCTCCAACTAAACCATTCGGTTGGAAAGAAATTCGGTTATCACAATGAATCTGTTTTCTCTGTGCATATATGATTTAATAATAATGAACTATAAATATAATACAGAATACATTTAGCAATATTTAAATGATTGAGAGCAGCTTTCAAATGGACATCATCTTCAATTTAAATTTTAGTGTGCGGCATGAATTGTATCCTCTTCTTCGTTTTAACGTGAAACCTTTGCAAATATACAGATTTGATTCATCCGTACTTACACACAATTGACTCTTGTTGGCTTAAAAATATGTTGACACAATTTAGTTACATTTCAGTCTTTTTGTATAAACGTATAAAGGTTTTTGAAATTTTACCAACTCATTTATTATATATGTATTTATCACAAATATAATTTAAACTTTTTTATAATTAAGAAAAATTATTATTGGTTTTAATCTTTTTTTTAATTTTTTAATATTAAACACATTATGTCTGAATATACATTTTGTGTGTATTATTGTATATGAAAATGTGTACAAAGCAGTTTAACGCATATATAGTGTTTATATTTTCCGAATTTTTTTCATATTACATAAAACTTTACCCATTTTATTGTAGCAAATTTACACAGATTTTTAGAGAGGAAAAGTGTATCAATTTCCAGAATTTCGACTACGTTTCCTTTTAAAGTCAGCATCAATCCTATGGCTTTTTCGTCACTGTTCCATACACTTTTGGTGGCAACTGTCTCGAACTGGAATACTTTCAATGGAAATAATTAGTACTGGGCGCCAGTCTTTAAGTCGGACATAAATGGCCCTAGAAGTTTCTTGGAGTTTTTCTTCTATCTTAGCTAACAATTTCTCGTTATCTGTTTTCGAAGAATCTAGCAGTTTCGTTTCCATCTTAGTTAACAATTTCTCCTTGTCTGCTCTGCAAGCTTCCAACAGTTCCTTTTTGTCATCCATCTTTTGCATCAAAGCGCTTACCATTGCGCTATGCCCATATTACCATCTGTTGAACGGGTATTTACCTCCATTTCCTCTTTTTATCAAATTCATAAGTCCCGATGTCAATGTTATTTTCCGCTATCAGTAGTGCTAACTTGCTTAATTCCTTCTTGAGCTGTTCCACTTTAAGCTCTTCCATCTTCATGGCGGCTTATTATATTGCAATCCTACTTCTGTCACAAATTGTTACGATGCATTAAATAAGTCGAGTTCTATTTATATTGCAAATAATAAACACAGCTGAAATGTTCTTTAGCAATTCTTTATTTATATCAAAACTTAAAAAATTTACACAAGAGACTTTTTTTGAAATGCTATTAACTTTAACAGATTACACAATTCATACAATTAATTAACAGCGTTAGTTCTTCAGCGTTTTATTACAAACATACTGCCATAAAACATCAAGCACGTGTGTGGTGAGAATAATTATAATGTGGCAGCATTGTCCGGAAGTTGTATACCGGAAACGTATAGTGTGTTCTTTGCTATGTCGAGGTTGCCAAAATAACACATTAATGGAACATAAGTTAATTTGATTTGATTTATTTGACTATCCCAAAGAAAAAGATTTGCATCTTATGATTACAGTATGGGAATTAAAAACGATATTTATATAATTTGCCAATAAGAAAAATTAATTTAATTAACATATAAAAAAAACTAAATAAAAATAAAATAATAATTAAACAAAATAAAGAACAGTAAAAGATTAAAAATACATAAAAGAGTATATAATAAATAATAAACTGCCAATATTAAAAAATAAATAGGAACATATTTACTTCCATATTCATAAACATTTACTGAATTCTATAACACACTTATAAATCAAATTAATATGTAAAACAAGTATCAACAAAATGTTCATGCATATGACTGTTAGTATTGAATAAAAATTAAAAAAAAACAATTGTTAGGTAATCATCATTGTGGTATTAACGAGAAAAAAAATTGATAAATCTTATTTGAAATTTAATGAACGGAATGTAGAAAAATTGTGTTGTTGATGCCTCGTTGCGATGTGTAAAGGTTTTACGCTTCTTACCCCTGTCAGATCTTGAGAAGGTTAACCGGTGGTGAAGATATAAAGGTTCCATATGGTATACTATTTTATGAAGTAAAGTGAGTAGCCTTATGTTCATGAGGTTCTAAAGAGACATTCCAAAAAGTTTTCCAGAATAAGACAAGATTTTACTATTTTTCCGTAGGCCAAATACATATCTTATCACGTTGTTGAAAATTTTATTTAACTTGTCTTTACTTTTAGCATTACAATTGACAAAAACTTCACAGCCATACAACAAACAGGGCATCAAATAAACTTTGGCAATAAGCATACGTACATATAAAGGAGTATAAAATTGAGTTTGCAATAACGCAAGTTGTGCCGAAGAGTTTCCACTCGTGGCAACTGTTTTACGTTTTAAGGCTGGCATTCCAAGTGTTGGAATATCGGCTATGATACTAGACCGAGGATATTTCCTGAAGAAACCAATTATTAATATAATTTTTGCCAAATTAGCTTAAAATCTTACAATATGTTACTTGTAAAAGTTTATGAACTGACTATGAACGGCTGTGAGTATTTTAGTATAGGTAGTTATTTAAATTTTTTTGAACAGCTAAACCAAAATACGTCTTAATATAGTGTATAAAAGTTATGAACATTTAAACATAGGCTAGGTTAAGTTAGAAATGAGAAAGTAAAGGTGTTGTGAAGAACATCGACACTACAGAATACTCATGACTCGTGTCAAAAAATAGGAAATAAGCTTGAGCTTGAATGACGGTTCTCCCAAAGTTTAACCCTAATTCTTGCAAAGGTCGGACAGCCACAAATATAGTGTTGCAAGGCCTTGTCATCCCCCTTAATAGGCCGTATAATTCCCATAGTCCTCACGGACTATTTGGAATAGGTATACCATTAGCGAAAATACTTACTATGGGCAATTCCAGCTCAAACCGCACAGCATTCGGATTTGTCATCTCCGGTTTCAAGTTTAAACTTCAAAACCCATTTTTTTAAATTCTGAAAAAATATTTTACAAAAACTAAGGCCTCTCTACATTTGTGGCAAAATTTTAGGGTGGAGACTCAATTGGTTCCTGAGTTATGAAGGAAAACGTGGTCGTAAGCAAATTTATCTCGACGGGTTCATACGCAAAATCTTTTACATGCTATGAGTGTGTACATTGTTTAGAATACAAATTGTTTTTGTGTTTTGGTTGTATAGTTTAGAAGTTATGCGCGACTTTGTATGGACACTTTTTAGATATTTTGACATTTTTGCCAATTTTCATGATTTGATAAACACTACAGTTTTCTTTGCGGTTTGGCATGGAATAACCGCTATATTACCAAGATCCAATTTACCGAGTTTTCAAATTCTCTTAGTTCCTCCCTAATATGGACTCCCCCCTAGATTTCAAGTGGGCTCACATACTTTCGCTTTTACCCATATTGTACTATGTGGAACAAAAGTACATTCACGTAGTTTAGCCCTAAAAACCTAAAATAGCTTCGCATTCGCAAGATGACTTGAACATTTGCCCAATTCTTTGTATTTTTTTAACACAGCCTTCCAGCATACATTTTTTTATTTTTTTTTTAATTAATTTTGTTATTGCATATTATTTTCAAAAACCAAAAAAAAAATATTCATTAATTTACAACAATAAAAAAATTAAGTTTAACAAAATTAGTCTAAATACAAGTGTTCAAAACATTTGCAACTCTTAAAGAAATTATTGTACAAATACAAAAATTGATTTCAATACTCATCCACATGTTCTCAATCAGGTTGAGATTGAGAGATTGTGGCGGCCACGACATGACACTAATATTATTTTAGGGTCGTTATCGTGCTGGCATTTCACATACAGCACATGGAAGCATAACTGAGTTTAAAAGGTCTCTATATATTGTGGCCGTCATTGTATTAGTAATCCGGTGAATTGGGCCAATCCCATTTCCCGAAAAAGACCCCCACACCATAATGTTTCTACCTCCGTGCTTTAATGTGGCAGTTGTGTATCTGGGATTAAACTTTTCGCCTCGTGGTCTTGAATGTAGGCTTTTCCATCTTAACCCCTGAATTTGGACTCATCGGACCATAGTACGTTCTTCCATTGCTGTTGAGTCCAATTTAAATGGATGCGGACAAACTTAAACCGAGCTTTTTTATTTATTCCGACACAAAGGGTTTTTTTGTGAATCTATAACTTTTAAGACCATATTCTCAGGCTCTTCTTTAAATGGTGGAAAGACTGGCATCTATGAAAAGTTTATTTTTAACTTATCTAGGAACTGCTTCAGAATATTTCGTGAAAAAAATCTTAATTTTTCTGTCTTCTCTTACAGTAGTAGTACGGAGTGTTCCTCCTTTGTGTGTTGTTGTATGGATGTTACCACTATTAACAATGCGCCAAATTGTTGATTTTGGAAAGGAATATTTTAAGGAAATGTCTTTTTGAGAAAGTCCATTTTTAAAGTCATTTAAAACGTTGACCTTTGTTTCCTGCCATTTATCACAAAAGTAATTCTTACGTGGTTAATGCTTCCAATATCTTATTAAAACTCTTCTAGCAAAACAATTTTGATGAATTTTTTAAATAACGAAATGTGATTACCGTTATTTTCTAGCAATTGTTATTTCCTATCATTGAACAGCTGCATTTTGAATACATCTTTTAAAATAATTTGTTTTTTATTGTTTTACTTTAACGGAATTTGTTTTTTTATATTCTTAACAAAAACAATGTAAAATGACATGGAAAAAAATTAATTTTAGTAACGAAATGTGATTTGGAGAAATTTTTAAATGAAAAGTTATAATGCGATCTCAGTTCCAAATGATTTGAATACTACCATACATTGATCTTTATAAAATTACCATTAGTTGACACTAATGCAAATGAAAAAATTTCATTACTAATGGTAATAAAATAGAGCAAATGCAGAAAAAAACTAATTATAATTGCTTAAAAAATCATTTTTTATAAAAAAAAAACTTATACGATTTGAAAATTATCAAAGTAGCTTTATACAAAAAAAAAAATAAAACAGAATATAAGTGTTGTATGACAATTAGGGTATCGCGACATTTGGGCAATTCACAGCTGGTATTGTATTTTGTATGTTGTATTGAAATACAATATACAAATACTTTGTTGTGAACAGTCAGTTGTATTTTCATGTTGTAAATATAAATATATTTATAAATTTATAGAAACAAGAAGAAACAAATAAAAATAAAACGAACTATAAAGGTGAAAGTAAAAAAGACAATATAATAATTGCTTTATGTGAAAAACATAGCATCACTTCCATATTCCCAGCTGTCTTCAATTATACCGCACCCTATAATTCGGCTTCCAAACAAATCGTCCAGCTCATCGAAGTAGTTGCACATTTTTAATAAAGTACTTAAAACGAAAAAAAAAGTTTATTGAATGATAAAACTACGAGTATAAATGTAAAAAAACTTACTTTTAACAGTTCCGCCATCCATACAGCCGGCTCCTGTTGACCCCTCCTATGCTTTAGCTTTGTTGTAGCTAACTCGCATATTTCTGGTTTTTGCTCTAACCTGCGTACAATCAATTGGAACATTTTTTTCGCTACAGAAGCGTTTGTAATAGCATCGAGCTGTTGGCTTCTGAAATAAAACTCAATATTAGAATACATATTCATAGACACAAATAGGCACTAATACATACCTCGAATTCCCGATTTTCCATTAAAAAGTCAATTAAAGACTTTTCTTCTGAAACTGACCACTTTCTTGTTGGGTTTAGACGAATGCATTTTGGTTGAGACTAAAAAGATAAAATACATATGATATATATAAACGTATATTTTTAAAGAAATAAACTTACGGATGTATTTGTATTATTTGCCATTTTCTAATTTTTATTTTTTTTTTATCAACAAATGAATTTTCTTTTTTGTTCTTTTTCATTTGAGACTGATATGTTACGATACACAATACAACACTTAATAAGCACAGCAAATAAAATTGAAAAGTTGTATCAGATTTTTAAGTGTAAATTACCAACAACAATTTTACACTATTGTAAAGTAATACACGATACAACAATACAATACCCGTTGTGAATTGCCCAATTGTCTGCATAGCAGACAGGTTGGGAGCCCCCATTAGTTAAAATCCTTGGGGGGACAATTCAGTAAATTGTGTTCATGGTGATCACTCATAGAACTGATGAACAGCACAACCTATCCTAGAAAAATATTTTTGTTATATAAAGGGTGATTTTTTTGCTATTCGGTTTTTCAGTGAAATTTTTTTCAGGGCAAAGAAAAGATTCGTGACATGTGGCAATGCTAAAAATGTAAGGGTTGCCATTCCATGCCATGAATAGTCTAACAAACGAAAAATCTTGCAAATTATTCAATCAGGAAAGTTGGATAAAGTTTCATTTTTCTATCGAAAAATTGTCTTCAGCGACAAAATTCATTTTTGGCTCAATGGGTACGTCAACAAACAGAAGTACCGAATTTGGTGTGAAGAGCAGCCAGAAGAAGTTCAAGAGCTGCCAATGCACCATGAAAGATGCATTTTTTGGTGTGGTTTGTGAGCCGGCAGCATAATTAAACCGCACTTATTCAAGAACAATGAATATTGCAACGTTACAGTCAATGGATCAAGGTGCATTGCGATGATTACCAACTTTTTTGCCCAAAATGGAAGAATTGGACTTGGTTGACATGTGGTTTCAACAAGATGGTGCCACATGCCACACGGTGGGCGAAACCATAAACCTAATGAGAGGCAAGGCTGATGAGTAATTAATCATACGTTTTGGAATAATCTATTGGCCACCAAGATACGTGAAGTCTCTCGTGTACAGGGACAAGCCAGCCACGATTCTAGTACTGGAAGGCAAACATTATAGCTGCGATTGGTGAGATACCGGTCGAAATGCTGAAAAAAGTATGCCAAAACTGAAGCTCACTGATGGACCACCCACGGATGAGCTGCGGCCAACATTTACATGAAATACTTTTTAAAAAGTAAATGGTAGACTTTCATTTATCCCCCCAAATAAATATTTCATTCACTTTTGCAAATTTTCCCAATTTTTTTTTTTCATTATAATGACAGTATTTGTCAACAACACTTTGACTGTGAAATGAATTGTGCCAATGGTGACTAATATAAATCTATTACTGAATATTTATATACATAAATACATTGGTATATATTTATTTGCATCACAATAAATTTGGCTAAAGGCCTAAATGATTCAACAAATGAACAAAAACAAAAATATGACTATAAAAAGGAATTTAAGTAATGGATCATTGTTGAAAACAAAACAAAATTTCCAAAAATATGCATTCACGAATGTTGAAGCACAATTTCAAAAACAACAAAAAAAAACGAGATAAAAATCTTTCAAAACAATGACATGAAAATTACCATAATAATACTAAATCCACTTACTAATATTTAGAATTACTGGTGTTCCTTTTTGAATGCATAGCAGAAGCCAACAAAAACATATAAAAATGAATGGACGGTTGGTTGGCTGACTGGCTGGTGTATTTATTAAATGTTAAAGTAAAATGAATGAATGAATGGTTGGCTTGCAGCCATCATATCCTGTTGATGCTTTCATTAAAATTGCATTAATGTTGGTTTAAATGAATGGAATGGCTTGCAAGGTTGGGTGGGCCCACCACAAAGGGAAAGGCACGCTGGTTGTGTACATAGTGTTAATATTAACACATTTTCAAAAAATTTTGAATTCACTTGTGCTGTTTAATGAGCACTCGTAATTTTTGTACCAAAATAGTTATATGAATTTTGACCGTTATCAGATGGTAATAAAACCGACAACCAGCCTGACAGACATTCTACACATAAACACTATACAATCATTATTAAAATAACACATAAACTATGTACACAAAGTACATACACTCACAATATAGTTTCCGTTACCGACTGTCAGTCATTGATATAATTTGACAAAATAATACAATACATTCTTAATTAATGTTCATAAATAGAAAATGAAATAAAAAATTTAAAAAAATCACGATTTGTTTTTAATTTATACATAAAAATACATATTTTATTCAAAATATCAAAATTTTCTGAAAAGGTATGTCATAATTTTTGTGAAGATTTCGAATCTGCAATCAAAGTTGAAAACAAATTTGTGTGTTTTCAAATTATCCGCGATTTTTAAAAATTCAACAAAATTAGATGTTTTTCTGGTATTTTTCTATCATCATCATCGAAATTCACCTTGTTTTAAATCTGCAATATACTTGCCAAAAGCTTTCATTAGACATAACAGGGACTAAAACCCTGAAAAAATGGGTTAAGGTTCGGGTCCAACATTTAAAAAGAACAAATGTTTTATTAATAGAAATTTTTTTTTTTTGAAGAAACTTTCGCTTAATTTTATATTTAATATATTTTATACGTTTTCTTCTTCGAAATTTGTTCTTTGTGGCGATAAAATGATTTTCAAGACTGAAAAGGCCCTCTCATTTGAAGAATTTGATTTAGAAAATCTTTCATTCTTTATTAGAACTTCTTGAAGCATATCTTAATCATCTACTGAAGAACAAGATATTAAATCTCTCATAAAATTCTCTTCTTCTCTTTCCATTACAAATTTTTGAAAATTTTAATTGTTTATAAAATGTGTTTTTTTAGCATTTTCAACATCATCGGGAGTTAACTTCCGGCCTGCTAAATAGATATAATGTGACAATCAAATGTGGATTATTAATAAAGTGGTTTTCTCTTTTTATGATACTTAAAAATAACTCATGTTAAAATGTTTTTTTGTATGTCATCTTTTGTTAGCTCTTATTTAAAACTAAGCCAGATTATATAAAAATCGCTTAAAGTCATCTGTTCTTCTTGTAGTTCCTACGAAACATTCCAAATATTATCATTCATAGTTAATGCAGCATCCAGTAATTCCGAACAAAAACTTTTGTATTCCAATAAGGCTTAAACCATGTCCTGACTGGAATTCCATCTAGTTTAGCTTTTTAGCAAAAGAAGAAATTTTTGGTGTTCGCAATTTTTTGCAAATAACTCGGAATTGATCAAGTGTTTGCTTAAAAGAAATAGAAATAGTGTGAAGCAATGCAAACTGGAGTGCAAGAGATGTCATGTTTTTTATGATTTTTTTTATCAAACATTTTTCACGCCATGAATAGCAAAAATATTTTATATTTTTGAACCCGAACCTGGTTAAATTTTTGGGTTCAGCGGGTTCGAGCTTAAAGTTTTTTCGAACAGTGAAACTGAACCCGTTTGGGTTCGGGTTCGGTTTCATTCCCTGCTAAGAACTGAATGTAAAATTTTACTTTATGAGTTTTTCTTTAATATTTAGCGTATTAAAATTAAATTTTTAACAAAAGTCATGTCTTACATACGCCATATAATCAAAAAAAACTTGCACAGAGATAAATATAAGAAAATTTCTTGATGAAAATCGAATTTTTTTTTTTTTGTATGAAATTTTCGTGAAATTCGCGATTTCGAATTTAATTTTGATTTTATATTCGCAATATTCATCTAAAAATATTTTAAATTTGATGTGTCGCGATTCTAATATGTATATTTAATAGAACAATTACAACTTTGAAACATCATCACTATAATCTATATCTTAACAGACTTTCTTCAAATTGAGTCGGTTTCCACAGCTGAATTTAGTTGTCGAACCCAAATTCAGCTGTGTCAACCGCATTTATAAGGCTTTGACATCCAATTCATTTTGGTTGGAAAAATCGATTGTCACAACCGAATTTTTATGTAAATGCTTTCGACTGACAGAAAAAAAAAGCATTTAATATCTGAAATTATAAGTGTTAACAAAACTGTCATGAGTTTCAAATATGTTTTAGCAACACTCTTAATTACCTTGGATGCAGGAAGTATAAACCATTAACTACTTTTTATTACTAAGCGGCCAATGACGATCAAGCATGCTGTTTATCATGAACACAAATGAAAATTGCTTTGACATGCACTATCAAGTATCATGCTTGACGTTTCCAATTCGGTTAATCGATCTGTTTTAACCAATTATTCGGTTCGAATAATTATTTGAATTTTAAATTATTTGTTTCGACATTAACCGAAATTGAGGCAATTAATAGAGGACTCGATTAATCGATTAACCGAATTGGAAACATTAGATAACATTTTTAATCAACCCAAAGCAAGTGCTGTGTAGGCTGTAGGAAATACAATAGACAATTTTTAATTCTTGTTCGAATTCAAGACAATATTTCATTTGTTTTCGATGTCATAACAGACAAGTAATATATTAACCCTATAGGAATTCTGGCAAAAAAATTTTTCCAGAAGTGGTTTTAAGAATACCTGGTTACATTTGGAATAACTTAAAAAATATCAGTGTTAAAACCGACAGAAAAACATATTATCAAGAGCAAGAAGTTGTTCAACAAATCGCTTTTATAAACAAAAACTTGTCTGTTAAATTATTGATCCCAGTTCTGAAAAATATTTCACTCTCAAAATTTCTCATATTCTAAAAATTTTTGACCCTTAGAATATATTTGAAAAGCATTAAACAAAACCCGTTATAATATATATTTTGTTCCAATCAATCAAGCACCTGAAAAAGTATTTTTCTAACAAGAACTGTGACGTTACATATGTTATAACAATTTTTTTCAATTCAGAAATTTTATTGTCTTAAAAACAATTGCTTTAAAAATTACATACAAAATTTTTTAAAAACTAAAAAAGGCTACAAAATCTTTAAAAATTTTTTTAAGTCGTTTAAAGTGCTATTGTCTAAAGTCTACAGATATTTATTATTTGACTTTTTATTTGATTTCGTATATTTTGAAATTACAAGTTAATAGAAAACCTCTTCAACTCTAAAACTTAGCCTCTAGCAAGGGTTTTTGCGCAAGTACAGTGATTGTGATGTGAATGTATACATGTTTGAATTGGTACAACCCTTGAATTTCGTGGTCTCGACTTAGAATTTTTTTGTAGTCGCACCATTTAGCATCTGGGTGTCTAAAAATTTGGTAGTTTGTTAATCCTGGTTTATAGGGTCCTTGGTATATGGGCCGCTTTACAGTTTTCTTTTGTAAGGAGCTAGTTTTTTTTTGATGTGAGTGAATGGCTTATTAGTCAAACTGAAAGTAAATTTAAACTGGCTTTGATGCCTTTTGTTGTTTTTCTGTAGTAGTTTAAGAGTTGACAGATAAGGTAATGCTGCCATATTTTATTCCAACAAAATTTTATATTTTACTAGCTGACCCGGCAAACGTTGTTCTGCCTAGGAATAGGATTACATTATTATCTAGGTAGCTCGCACAAAGTTTGAATATTCTCACAATAATAGTACCCCAGATATGCAATAATAAATTTGTACTTCGTATGGGAGGTGCCACGCCCATTGCTTGGATCCCCCATATTTTTTGGAAGATTATGAATATTATTATCAAAGAAGCTCACACAAAGTTTGAAGACTCCCACTTTAATAGTACCCCAGATATGCAATAATGAATGTTTTCTTCGTATGGGAGGTGCCACGCCCATTGCTTGGATGGCACTCATTTTTTTGGGAGATTATGAGTATTATTATAAAAAAAGCTCACACAAAGTTTGAAGACTCCCACTGTAACAGTACTCCAGATATACAAAAATACATTTTTACTTCGTATGGGAGGTGCCACGCCCATTGTACCCATATAGGTCAATTGTGAATCTAAACCATTCAGGGATCAAATAAAACAGACACAACAAATTTCATCGAAATCGGCCCAGCCGTTAAGGAGGAGTGCAGTCACTAACACACGTACAGGAGAATTATATATATAAAGATAACCAAACATATGGTAGCATTGAAAATATTTAATAAAAACTTAAAACAAATATTAGGTGTGTTCGATGTACGTTACCGCGGTTGTCCGCGGAAACCCAATCTTACCAAAAAACATTTCTTGTAACAAAAATTGGGTAAATGAGAGCGTTCATGAGAGAGCAATTGCGTTCCTCATTTTACCAGAACTTACCCGTACTTTTTGTTTGGGTAAAATTGTTAAATTGTCAAATCATCAGCTGTTGCTAATAAATTAGCTGTTTTGCATTTTTCAAAAAAATTAAAGTTAAATAAAAATTTACTATAAAGAACTTTTCCTTCTTAATAATGAAAAATACATTTGAAAATGTAAATAGATATTTGCCATTTCAAATATATTTATTATTTAACTGTTTTTAATAAGAATAAATTTGACGTTTATTTTTGGGTATGAAATGTGGTTTTGCAGTATTTTGGATATTTTTATGGTTTTGTGAGAGAATTTATAGCTTACTCTCACTTCACGTGCTCACAAATATACATATTAAACAAAAAAAAAATTGGATCTTAAAACCAGCATTCCAAGTTTTAACCAAGTTAAACCAATAAACAAGGTTGAACTTCATCCATAAAATTAGCCCTACACTCAGAAAAAAAGTTAGTAAAACAATTTGTAAACGGTTTTCAATCCGACTTTACTATTTTTGTAATGATTTTTAGTAAAAAAATTATTATTTAGTAAATTTTTTTGCTACTTACATTTAACAAATTACAGAACTTTTACAGAATACACATTTTTCTTGCTAACTGCAGAAATCATTTTACAAATTTTTGAAAACCGATTTGCTAAAATTTACTTATTTTAGAAAAGTGGACATCCACTTTAAATGGCACCAAAAACTTTTTTAGTTCTAAAAATCAAAGAAAAAAATTCTATTTGTAGTTATAAACTATAAATAGAAAATTGTTGGCATTCAAACTTTAGTATCGTCATTGTCATTAAATTGCTATAAAAAAACGAATGAAGCAAACTATACGCTATATAAAGTTTCGTGTTAAAGCTCTGCCTTCTTTTGCAGCATCGAAACACACCAGATTAAAGTGGTTAAGTACCCAGCAAAACTTTACATTACCAAATAATGGGTAAAGTAATGTATAGCCATAGGGGCCGATGGATAACTTAACACCTTACTTCATTGATGAATTTCACAGGCGATTATTCTTACAATTATGCTTATTGAAAAATTTAAAATAATGGGTTACCTGATTACGAAGAGGTTAACAATAATTGGTTACTTTGACTTTTCATTTTTTAACTATAACTTTCCACATAAAATCTGTAATTTTTCAAACCAATTTAGGCATTTCTACAGAAATACAAACTAATAAAAACACGAATGCTAGAGTTTCTGAAACTAAAAATGCTTGTTGTTAATAGAACGTCAAAATTATCTTATCTTTTGTGTGGATGGCTCGACTACGTAAATATTTATTGACGACAATTTGTGTTGCAATAATTCTGCGGAAATATTCGTTATCAATTATTGCTATTATGTAAAATTTAGCAGTCATTTTTGTTTAACAATCATAAAAAAAGGCGACAAAAAAATCAAACATAACATTATGAATTTTAAAAGAATTAAATATATATTAACAAATTATGAGAAAAATCAAACAAATTTAACATAAGCTCGGCTTTGTACTTATTGCTAAGATTTTTTTCCCTAATTAAGATGGAATCGGATACAAATTATTTATCAAAAACTTATTTTTATGCTACGTATGATTTTAATTAATTTATCAGTTTTAAGACACATTATTTTATGTTGAATTGTAATTCATAACGTAACGAACTGTCGGTAACTTAATACTTTATGTTTTAAAATAATGCCAACTATTGGTAACTTATTACCTTATATTTCATAATAATGCTGAAAGTAAGGAGTACGCAATACAAAGTTTTTCATTATGTATCCAAATATCCAAATATTGAAAAATAATGATATAAGTAAGGAGTACACATTACAAGGTAATGCATGAGATTATCGCACCCATTACTTAAGTTTTTCTGGTTAGCTTTGCTTTTGAAAATATAATGAGGTTGAAAACTCGTTATAAAAGAACAAAAATAACTTGTTATTATTATATTTATTATTTTTATTACTCTTATTATTATTCAAATAACGACTGATTTTAGTGTATGCGGTTTTATTTCAAAGTGCATACAAACTGAATTTTATGATTGTATGAAAAAACTCATTTAGTATTTTAACTCTCTAGTTATTCGGTGTCATCATTAGCATCGTTGTTATCATTAGCACCAACATCATTATTATTATCATCATCATCATCAACAAATAAGAGGCACTTGCAACAAATATAAACATTAACATAATGATGTTTTTATGCATGTTGTTTTTAAGTGGTATTTAAATTTGTAGCGGAAATACAGCACTTTACATTTATTTTCAACCAACTTTATCACTCCCTTGTTTTTCTAATTATTTATTTTTTTCTTTAGTAATTTGACACTTAGACTTAAACATTTATTCTACTATTTTAGTTAGTATCAAAGGTAACAAAGTGCTTTAGAACAGTGTTGTCACTTATTGTGTAATTACACAAATTGGGTGTAATTTTAATTTGCTTGTGTAAGGCAATTGCATTCATATGAATTTTCAAATTTTATATAGATTTAAGATCATACTTGGGACTAATGACATATCATTAGTTGAGTAATGATAATTCCAAAAAAATTTCATTACCATTTAATGGTAAAACGATCACGAGCCCCAGCAAGCATTTTCCTGATTTCAGAAATTTATCTCCATTTTAACGATTTTTAAAAACTTATCTGTCAATTGCAATTATATATTTTTAATTGATTAATTATTAATTATTAATTGCAATGAAACCAAACAATTAAAATCATTACCTTTGTTTAAAAAAATGGTAATGAAAATAATTCCATTACAATTGATATCAATGAAATGCTAATGAAATTATCAATTCATTAGTCCCAAATATGTTTAAGATAAATTTTAGATCATATTGATCTGTCAATTTCTCTTTAAAAAAGTTAGATTTTAAGTTAGATTTTGATATCATGTGATATTCAAATTCTCAAATTTTTTCGGAAGGAAAACCCCAGAACTTAAAAATTTTAATATTTCGAGTGAATTAAAAATTACAAGTTTCCCAGTAAAACATGCTTTTACCAGGTAATGGGAATAGAATATGAAAACAAAAATTGTAAGTACTTAAATTTTGGTCAAATACCACATTGTGTCCCAAGTCCTTTCCAAGAAAGTACTGAAATAAGTAATTACTTGTAATAATGAGTATAATAATTAAATATTTGTATTTCTAATATTTCGTCTCATACCAAAACAAAGCTTAAGTTCCTTAAACTAAATGTAGTTGAGCCTTAAATATTTTGTATCTTTAAAAAAATTTCACCTACGTAGTGAAAGGTTAAGTTTAAAATACATACCAAAAAATAAAAAAAAAAAAACATAAATATTATTTAATATGAAGACAGTTGTCGTAACCGCCAGAATTCAATTTACAAGAAATTCGCTGGCCACAACTGATACGGCTTTTTGGGTGCAAATATGCTTATTGCCAAAGAAGTCTCAAAATTGTTTGAAAGTGTGTTCCTCGAAATCGAGGTCAAGTTATCTTTGGGTAGTTGGATTGTGTTTGGCTATTGTAGGTGTTGTCGCTTTCGGTGTTTAGTTTCTGACTTATTGGCGATTTTTCTTTTCTGTCTGGGGATTTAAATTGCCTGTTTTTGGAGTGGGAGTAAGAATGTGAGTGGCCTTGAGGTGGCTAAGGTGAGATATAAAACTAGGATGACGATTGAGGCTGTTTGATAGGGCGCAGCGACGCTGAACTGACCGACAGATCCAATTCAAGTGCCGGCGATGAAGTGAATGAGGTTGTGGTGGCGTCTGGTGGCAAGATCGCCATGGTCAGGTCACTTGGATATTTTTGTTGGTTCTAATTAACGCAAAGTTTTGATCCAGTGCGCAAAACACTGTGAGGTTATGACAACACGTTGGGTACTCACGTTAACCACTATGGAGTTCTCTAGCTTTGTTGCACCGCATGTGCATTTTTTATGTCTAAACCTTTAAATGCATAGAGTAGCCATTTTGCACTAAAAAAACTACCTTTGGGACACAACAGACAAACTTGTATTATACGAGTATATAAAAACAATATAGTGGGATTGCTTTTTATATGTCACTTGTTCACATGCCAGACATAAAGTATGCTCACGTAAAAAATTTTACATATTCTCTAGTTTTATCTTCCTTTATTCGATATTCAATATTATACTATATTATTCCTTAAAATCGAGTTCAAGATCTTTTTATAAAAAATAATAATTATTATTATTTCCTTCCAATATTTCGTCTCCAAATTGGGTGACTTCTTCAGGGAAATTATATAATTTTTTCAACAATAAAAACTTATATATATGAAATTTTTAAAAAAGGCGGGAAATCATAAAAATACTTTTTGACAATATGAAAAATATAAATATCATATGAAACAAAAATATTTTAAGTTTAAAAAAGATAAGGAAACAAAAATGTTAGGACATAAACACGCACGTCCGGTCAAAAGGGAAAATTTTCCCGTTTTGAAAATTATAGCGGATGGTGAGGACTTTATACAGACTTTAACAGGAAAAGAAGAACAAGAAACAGCTAGGAATAGATTTACTAATATTATAAATGGTCATTTAAATAGAAAACAATTAACACATATAGACAAATTTTTGTTAGATAAAGTGAATAGGACAAGAAGATTTTTGAAAACTAATAAGGATCTACTTATTTTAAATGCTGACAAGGGAAATACCATAGTGGCTATGAATAAATGTGATTATATTTTAAGAATGGATAATATTGTGGGTGATATTACTACATATAAATTGACAAATAGAGATCCAACTACCGGATTACAGAGAACAAATAATAATTTAATTGAAGATCTTTTCAAATTAAATATTATTACATCTTTGGAAAAGAACAAACTTAAAAGAAATGTAGCTACAGCTCCTAGATTATATGGAGTACCTAAAATTCATAAGGAACAATTTCCTTTGAGACCAATATGCTCATTTGTTAACTCCCCATCTTATAAACTCTGTAAATATGTTACTAGTATTCTTAGGAAAGTAACACAAAACTCTAAATATAATGTAAAAGATTCTTTATATTTTAAAGAAAGGATAAAAAATTTAAGGATACAAAGTGATGAGAGATTAATTTCACTTGATGTTGTATCTTTATTTCCAAGTATACCAATAGATATAGCTTTAGATATTATTGAAGAAAAATGGAATGTTATAGAAGAACATACTAAAATTGAGAAGAATCTTTTTCTACGTATTTTGAAATTCTGTATAATGGACAATAGATATTTCAAATACAATAATAGAATATATATACAACAAAAAGGACTTCCAATGGGATCTCCAGCTTCTACAATTATAGCTGATTTTGTAATGGAGAAATTATTAGATTCTTGCATTGAAAAATTGGATATAAAACCAAAAATCATAACAAAATATGTTGATGACTTATTTTGTATTATTTCAGAGAGTTCGGTTGATAATATTTTATCAACACTTAATTCGTTTCATGATAATATAAAATTTACGATTGAAAAGGAATATTATTCTAAAATTCCTTATTTAGACACATTGGTAAAGAGAAGAGGTAATAGATTTTTAATAGATTGGTATCAAAAACCCACAGCTTCTGGAAGAATTATAAACTATTATTCGAAACACCCAAGAAGAATCATAATTAATACATCAAAAAATCTAATTGAGAGGGTATTGAATATTAGCGACTAAGAATTTCACGGAAAAAATATAGAAAAGATTAAAAATATTTTAAACAATAATAATTACCCAATTCAACTAACATGTAATTTAATAAGGCAATATAAGAACAGAAATAATTTTAACACAAGAAACGTTATTGAACCTAAAATTTATAAATCTCTAACTTATGTTCCTCTTACACATTAAGAAGACTATTTAGCAACACAAGACAGAATAGATAAATCGGAAATGTCAAATTTAGTTTATAAAATACCGTGTAATGGTAATAATAGTGAAAACTGTAATAAGGTATACATAGGTACAACAAAAATAAACTTAAAACCAGAATTGCAGGACATAAATCACATCAAAAATACAAGAACACCATTCCTACACAAAAAACAGCATTATCATTACACTGCAATAACTCTTATCATTATCCTGATTTTGATAATACGACAATTTTGAACATAGAAAATAATTACAGACGTAGATATATGTTAGAAATGTTACAGATAATGAAAATACCATCAACACAACGCATTAACTATAAAACAGATATAGCGAATATATCCCAAAATTATAGATATTTAGTGAATAAGAACTGAGCTAATTATTTTAATTTTAAATAATATATGAAATTCAAAATAGTTTTTTATTCTGTGTAATATTTTCATTTTAAATATTTGTAAAAACATTTTTGTTTCCTTATCTTTTTTAAACTTAAAATATTTTTGTTTCATATGATATTTATATTTTTCATATTGTCAAAAAGTATTTTTATGATTTCCCGCCTTTTTTAAAAATTTTATATATATAAGTTTTTATTGTTGAAAAAAATTATATAATTTCCCTGAAGAAGTCACCCAATGTGGAGACGAAATATTGGAAGGAAATAATAAATAATCATTATTATTTTTTATAAAAAGATCTTGAAGTCGATTTTAAGGAATAATATAGTAATTTTACATATTATTATTTTTTTTTTATTTTTTAAAACAATAACCTTAAAATTCAAGATTCATATCCTATAAAGAGAACATAAGTACAAATTCTTTAATTATATATAAAATATTAATCTTCGATCGGAGTTCTTACGTACTTACGCACTTTTTTTGCCTTTAAGCCTCGCATAAGCACTTTTTTCCAACTTGTTTCACTGCTTTAATCCAAGAAAAGGTAAATTTGTTTTCAGTAACAACTGGCTCGGATGTCTTTCGTAATAATCCTTTCACTTGTGCTCAAAATTTTTCAATTTGTCGAAGCTCAGATCAGTTCAGTGGGTTACACAGTTTTGGTACATATTTTACATTACTAGGCTGAAACCATTCTATTGTTTGATTAGCGTAATGAATCGTAGCCAAATCTGGCCAGAATAACGGTGTAGTTGAGTGCTGCTTATACAGGGGTAGTAAACGTTTCTGTAGACATTCATTTATGTACAAATTTTTGTTTAAAGTTCCCCGAAGAACATACGGCTTGTTGTAAAGTCCACAACTGCATATGGCCTACCATACCAAAAATTTTTTACCAAATTTGTCCACCTTTTTATATTTAAATTTCTTCTTTACTTAAAGTCACTTTTAACATACGTCTCGTCATCCATCAAAATGCAACCTTTGAAATTTTTCCATTCGGAGGTTAACAACTTTCTTGCTTTGGTTTTAGCTCTTCTATTTACTTCATCATATCTGTTTGGGACTTTTATAACTTTGAAAGATCTTAAATTAAATTTATTTTTCACTTTATGCACATATGCAGGCACGTTATGTTTTTTGGCCAAATCCCGTTCAGAGCGGCTAGGGTTTTTTTTTTGATGTTTCGTACTATCCCTTTAGCTAATTTTGTGTTCATAAATTAAATTTTTCGTCCTGATTCTGGTTTTCTGGAGTAGCTTTGGGTCTTGCGAAATCGTTTAATTACATTTCGTGTAGTCGCAAATGATGCAGTTGGATTGTTTAAAAAAGTGTCCAAAACTTTTCAACACTATGTCGTTAAACGTGTTCGAGAAAACTCGACAATATATTTATTTCAATGATAATGACACATTTTAAGACCTTGAACAAAATAACACCTTTCAGACGAATATGTTTCCATTGATGAGCAATTGTTTTCTACAAAAGTGAGGCATTACATGAATCAATATATGCCGATGAAGTCTCCAAATGTTGATTTTAGCGTACAATTTCGAGATGTATTCTTGGAAAGAAAACAGCACAATCCGGCCTTATGGTGAACCTGATCTTTGCGCCACATCAAATACTGTACTACGTTTATAACGCGACAACTAATATTCAGCTTTTCCGTTGACCAAAGAGGAAATCCACAACATTTGGTACACAAAAAAAGAAGGACACGGTACTAGCTTTGAATATGTGACAACAATAGATGGTGTAGATATATCATCTATTGTTTGGAAGAACAATAAGTATGTACCGCTTATTTCGTCATTTGCTGGAACACAGCCAGAAATTCTGTTAAGAGATACGATAGAAAACAAAAATGAATCAAGGAATACAATCGTCATATGGGCGTCGTTGATCTTTTGGACAGCCTTATGAGACACAACAAAATTAATTTAAGATGCAGAAAGTGATATCTGAAGCCATTTTACTATATGCTTTATTTGACAATGGTAAACATTTGGTTGGCATTCAAAAGTGTTCTTAATCAAAATGGCACTATTAACTTTAAATTTATTGATGAGGAAAACTTCCGAGCTACCTCAGAGTACTATTGAATAACCGAAAAAATTGCAAAAATGGGCGAGGAAGACCAAGGAATGTTTACAAGATATTTAAATAAAAAAGAAAAAAGGACCTGCACAGCATAACATACTCCGCCTAAAGGTGTTTAACAGCACCAGTATGGTCAATGGCCCGTAAATGCGAATGATAAAAAGGTTTCACAAGAATAAAGCGCGCAAAATGTGCCGTTGCTCTAAGTCTTAATAAAGTAAAGAATTACTTTAAACATTTTAATATCGCTTAATAAGAGCACATTTCAGTAATTTGGTAACAAATATAGGATTTTCTATAAATTTGTCTGTATTTTTTCGGATTATACACATCTTCAATAGTCATATGTATATATAACAAAAAATGGTTTGTTCATGCATTAAAGGGTTAAAGTACATGTAGTGTGTATGTAGGTGACTTTGCTTTTCAACAATTTAGTTTTTGTTCATCCTATTTTTTTTATAATTTTCATCTTATTTTAAGTGCTACTTACATATGTTATATTTTTTTTTTGTGTTGCACATAAACCTCGTAGTTGTTTGTATGATTAAGGTATGAATTATAAAAAACCAACTTAACCGTATAATTTGTTCATTTTGTGTTAAATGTGTTACATTAAAGTGCATTTTTGCACTTTGCGGCATTCTGTATATTGCGATTAAAAGTCTAAACTGACGAAGGCTATGCTTCTTTACGATTTAACACATATCCTTATGAACAACAACAACAACAAATAGCTTACACTTCCAAATAAACATTTTTGTTGGAATTAAAGCTAAAATCATTTGAATTAAATTGCACTTGAATAACACTTTGATTTAATAGTATATTCCAGCAAAAGGGGATTTCAAGTCGAATATAACAGTGAGAATATATTTTAATTCAAGCCTTAAGTCAAAGTATAATTTAAGTTCAAACAACATATTAATAATATTTGTTTTCAAGCCCTCATTAAAAGTTTAAACAAAGTTTAAACAAACCCTTTTTTTATCTGGAAGCGTAGAAATTTGTAAAATTTTTCTTAAATAAGAAAAAAGATAATGCATGGCCAGCGCTTAACTCTTAATAAATGTGGCTTACCTTTTCGTTAAAATCCATGGAAGAAATTTATATTGTATTGAAGAAATGTTTTAAATTTATTTTAAAATATTTACAAAAAACCAAAATAAAAACTAAAAGCAGAAGCAATATTTTAATTGAATTTTTAACTTTTCAATGTTTATTGGGTTATTTGTTTGAGTATATTTAAATCGCACTTTTAAAAAAGTTTCATCTTCTTGAAACATCTCATATTTACTTGTAGTATAAACAAAAGTGCAGAAAAACTAAAAGAAGAAAACAAAAATTAAAAAAATTATTAAGCATGTAATGAAGTGACAAATAGGTTATTTCACACCTGTTTTAGAACAAGATCCAGAGAAACAGTTGCTTTTTTAATAAACTCAAACAAAATTGATGAATGATAAACCAAAAATAACACTGATGCTATAGAACGAAGTGTTTTTGCAATGGCTGAAGTTTAATTCGAGGGTGGTCCAAATACAGGTAAATCATATAGGGTCCGCCAAATAACTTTTTTTTTGAAAATGCTATAAAAAAAAACTACTGAATATTTTCTCAAATTTCTTTTTTTATTTGAAAGTACAATCCTTCCGGTTAATAATGAAAAAATTTCACTCAAATGGCTACACGATCGGTCCAATTTTTAAGCACATTATCGATTGTGTGCAGCTGTACTTCACCAATGGCTTCACGAATATTGTCCTTTAAAGCCTCAATTGTCTCTGGCTTGTCGGCGTAACACTTATCTTTGACGGCACCTCACAAATAATAGTCCAACTGTGTCAAATCGCAGCTCCGAGGTGGCCAAACGACATCAGCTCTGTGTAGCTTCGGCTGTGTGGCACGTAGCGCCGTCCTGTTGAAACCAAATTGTTGCCAATATCCTCCTCTTCAATTTTTGTGAACAAAAATTCGTTCAACATAGCCCGATAACGATCGCCATTGACTGTAAAGGCCAGCGGAGGCAGCCATTTGAACGAAATTATTTTCCATTATTAACCGGAAAGATTGTACTTTCAAATAAAAAAAGAAATTTGAGAAAATATTCAGTAGTTTTTTTTTATAGCATTTTCAAAAAAAAAAAAAGTTATTTGGCGGACCCTATATTTTATTTTGACATTGATAGATTTTTTTCTGTTCGAAATATTGAATATATGCGGGCCAAAATGAGGTGTTTTACGCTTGAATAATGTTGGGAAATATTGCAAACATATTTCCAAAGTGAGTGCTCTGTTGTTTAAACTTTGAAGCACCCACCGTGCGTGCTGTACGCGACTTTCTGCAAAAACTTCCTGAGACTGGCTAGTTGATAACACTCATGGTCCCGTCGACGTATGGTGCGCACCAAGAACATCGACTCGCCATCGATCTCAAGAACACGCCATTTCAAGCAACACCATGATGAGAATTTTACACAAAGATGTCGGATTATGCGCTTGAAAGGTCCAATTGACTCAGAAATTGAAGGCAAACGACAATACACTCACCAACAAAGTCTCAAATGACAACTGAGACTTATAGTGCAATGACGTATAGTGCAAAATAGTTGCCGCTACTAAATTTTAGTAAACTTTTTGTAAAGTGTAATTTAAAATCGGTTTGCTAAAATCAGCAAAAAAAAATTACTAAATATTATTAATATAAGTACAATGAAATTAGTATAAAAAATTTGTAAGCGCTTCTAAAGTTTAGTAAATTGTCGTAAGCCGCAATTTAAAATCGATCTGCTAAAATCAGCCAAAAAATTTTACTAAATATTAGTAAAATTGAAGTAGAAGGAAATAATAACAGCTACAAAACATTGGTAAAATTCTGTAGTAATAAACCATTCATGATAAACCCCAAAATACGTATTTTCGTTATTTCTAAGTATTCGGTTTAGAATTTGGATGGAAGTTTCAAGTTGAAAATTAAAAAAAACAAAAATACGTACTTGGTATTCAGTATTACAACAGTATAAGTTTAATAAAATAAATAAGCTCAAATTAACAAAAAAAATTGATAAAATACAGTGAACAAATCTCAATGAATTGTAAAATTAAAAAATAAAAGTTTAATTTATAGAAAACAAATAAACCGAATTTTTTAATATGTATACTTGTTACACTTTAAAGTTGCTAATTTCTTTTGAAATTTCCTAATTTTGTATTGAAAAATTTATTTGGAGTTAAGATTTTTATATTTTAAGGTCAAATTTTAATTATTTTAAGGGCTGATTTTTTGAACTTTTTAGTGCTATTTTAGTCCTATCTTTGAGCATGAGTCGGTTGTGAAAGTATGTTCACTTTCAAACCATTTTTTCAACCTATGTACCATTGTAAGGCAATTTAGGTTTGTAAGTATAAGTTTTAATTATTAGAAATAAAATTTTCTTCAATATTCACTTGATTAAAATTAGTATTTGTTTTTTGCAAAATTTAGAAAAAACTTGTAAAATGATTTCCGAAATTAACAACAAAAATTTGTAAATATTCTGTAAAAAATCTGTAATTTGTAAAATGTAAATAGCAAACAAATTTACTATATTATAATAATTTACTAAACGTCAGTACAAAAATAATAAATTGGAATTGAAAACTGTTTAAAAATTTTCGGCTGTTTAAAAATTTTCGGCTATGCCGAATCTTATATACCCTTAACCGTAGTTGGGAAAAAAACTCAAGTTTATATATGGTCATATATGGAATGGACAGATTTATATACGGACGCCTTTAAGAAAGATTTATGGTTCCAGAAAATAGGTATTTAAAAAAATTTATGTTTTGAGCATAACTTTTTTGTATCTAAACCGATATTTCTGAGTTTTTTTTAGCAAATATGTTATACTAAAGATTTTCGATCTTTTGCTATAAAAGACGTATCCATAGGTCATATTACAGCTCTAAAATTGTAGTTTTTATAATTATCTTGATGTTTTTAGCCCATTTATGTATTATTTAATTTCGGTCTTACCGTTCTAAGAATATAAAGTAATCTATTTTATGCCACGCCCAATTCACAGATCCCGCCCACATTTGGTCAGATGTTGTGTATTGATATCCAAGATACTCGTACCTTATTTTGGAACTTTTCCTCTTTCCGTTCTCCAAACGTACAGAAAAACTGACCGAAATCGTTATGATATAATCGCGATATAGTAAATAAAACATATTGTTTACCTCAAAACCAATAAGTGGTCGAATAAAAACATAATTTAAAAGTTTAATTAGGTAAAAGTATATTTTATATACAAGGAATTGACAAAAAAAATATTCCCTAAGTTGGGACTTTTGTTATTTTTTTTTTTTTTGTTTCAAAGCAACCCGTAAAATTCAAATTATTTTATAAAATAATGAGTGATTAAAAAACATCAGTATTGTTTATTGATTTAGCAGTTTTATTAGAAAAAATGGTTCAAAGTTGCCTCCACTTACATCATTTACCCATTGCAGACGTTTTGGAAAATAATTAATTGTATTGACAAGCATAATAATAGGAATTCTCCTTATCTTCGCAGTTATAGCTATTTCTGGAACTGATATATACACCCTATATTTTAAATATCCCCATAAGAAAAAACGCATAGATTTAGGTTCAGTGAGTACAGCAAAATACTCTAGAACAATGTTAGAGATATGTGGCCGAGCTTCATCTTGCATTATTCAAGCGTTTAAATCTCCCTTCTATCTTCCAAAAAGATACAAATGCAAAGGTGTAACAATTCTAAATATATTTCCGACGTAACGTTTTATCTAAGAACATTGAAACAGAGGGGTTGATTCCAATGATATGGGCTTTCATCGTTTCAGTACCTCTGACTCTACTTCTTACAATATCTGAACAGCTAAAAGTGGGCTTCGTCAAAACCCCAAATATCCTCCAGGACACCAATCTGTTCCTCATCATTAATTAGGTCAAGCAAGATATGTGCACACTCAAGCCTATTTCAAGCCAAATATCTCAGCATTTGAAAAGGGTGGACTTTGTACGCGTTCTTTTTTAGTTTATTGTGCAGTATGGTATGTTATGTACTGAAGTTTTTCCAATGATTTTATGTTGTGCTGCTGCTTAAATCGTAACTTAAAGCGTTAAATCGTTTGTTGAACAAAAAAAATCACGAGTTTAACATTTGCCTTTATGTTGATTTGGCATACTATCCTTCAATTTAAATTTGTTAACCATTTTCCGAATTGACTTTTTTGATGGAGCGAATTTATTAAATTTTTCTTAGATATGTCATAATATTTTTGAACTATAAAATCGATTTGCCCAATGGTAACATTGAAATGATTTAACTTTAACTTTATTATTCTGAAATATGCATTTTAGTTTTTTTTGTAATTTGATATATTTAAATCACCCTTTATATTTTATGAAATAATTTAAACTTTGCGGGTTGCTTAAAAAAATAAGAACTGAGTTAAGGAACATTTTTGAATTCCCTGTTTGTAAAACAGACTTTTCTCTAATTAAATTTTAAAATTCTGTTTTTTGTTTCTTACTTTATCACCTCTACAGTAACAGGTGCATATATTACTATATTATATTATTATTAATTAAATTCATTAATGAATTAAGCTGTAAGTCAATGCATTTGCCCCTATGGGAATAGATTACTTTAAACATGATTGGGTAATGTGTGGTTTTGCTGGGTGGTCTGTCAAAGATGTTTAATAACACAAACAGAATTTTGTAATTTTTTTTCTGTGTAAAATAATATAAAATTGTATTATTTATTTTCATCTTAAAAGATTTTTCTTCTAAATTTTTTGACAGAGTAGAGTGTAGAGTAGTACACACATTGATTATGAGAAAAATATGGATTTGTAGCGCCTCTCTAAAAGGAAAGTCTTTTTTGCAGTAATATTTAGGATCTAAAATTCGTTGTTTTTTAATTTTTGTGTATTATAAATATACATATATTCAAATGCGTAGCAGTATCTGCAATAATTAATGTGAATGTTGATACTTAAGGAAAGGTAACAAATTTATTTAGAGTGTCCTTTAGCAAAATTTTTATGTAATATGAGTTTAACCATATCTCTCGTTAAGCTAAATTAATAAAATATACTTGTTTATTTTATATTCACTTGTTTGTTGTTGCTGTCGTTGTATTGAGTTGAACTCGTTCCGTTTCTAAAGTTTTACTACTTAAGTTTCCTGCTAAAATATCAAATATACAAGAGATAGACAAACAGATGGAATTATTTAAGTTAGAAATGCAGCATAGCAGAAGTTCACTACAACGTTTCGAATAAATAGTTTTGAAAAATGGTTTCTTTCCGTTTCCCGTTCCCGGTATTGTTGAGACAACAAGATTGTTGTTTGTTTGTATGCATCCTCGTTTATGTAAAACTATGTAAGTAAGAGGCCAGTAAGGTTGCAACATATACTCTGTACTATCAACTGTGTGAGGATGTATATACTCTTAGTTGTAGGTAACAATGACGGATTTGCCAGACTTAGAGTATTGTCCCCAAATTTGGAAATTTTTTTACTGAAAAGTTTCTAATTGGGACGAAGTTTTTTGTCGAAATTTAAAAATAAATTTGGGGATTTTTAGGAAATATTTGAAATTTCTGATGAAGTATGTATCATTTTCAGAAATATTAATTAAAGTTGACACAAATGTTTTAAAGAAAAGTGCAATATTATTTTATTTAATTCCTTTAAAACTTTAGTATGTATAAGGTAAAAAGAATTATATTTTAATTATTTTAATGAGTGGTATATTATAGTAATAGTTCTAAGAGGTTAAGATTTTAAGATTAACGTATCAGGCTTTGAAATATTATTTAGAGGAAATAATTATCATATTAATCTTCATATCCGTATTCTACACTTAAGAATACGGATCGGAGTGTTCTTTAAAATAATTCTGAAATTAAAAAAAAATATGTGAATATCTTGGAAATTTCAAAGCAAAAATAGCTAAAATGCAATGAGTTTTTCGAAAACTCCACAAGTCTGAGATATTTTCAATAAAATCATGTAATTTAAAGTTTTAGCAAACCTGAAAACTTTTTTTTTTTTTGAAAATGTGGATTTTTTGGGAATATTTTCTTCTTTGTTGGGGAACAACGAGAAAATACATATCTGGCAAGCCAGAACAATGATAGAGTTTTATTCTAATTATGTGAAAAATATATGTTTGTTCACGTTTAAACATTGAAGCATTGAAAAATAATACCGTTGTCGTTGATAGTTGATAGTTGCTGCTATTATTATCATCATCATTATTGTTATTATTTAATGTTAAACTCATCATTATAATTGTTGAAAGGGTTCAAAATAAGGAAGAAGCTGTACTAAAACAAAAGTCATGTTATGCATAACTAAAGTTTTGTTAATATTTAGAATGATTATATAAATAATTTGTTGAACAGAAAGAACTGAGGAACGTACAGAATTGCACTTTTTCCCAATGTATAAACAGTCAGGAGCACATTGTTTGTTCATAAAGTTGACATTTACATGCATTTTTAAAGGATAAATATACACTACCGGTTTTTGTTGCTCTACAAACACATATACTACATGGAAACCTACATTTAAATTTAATGCAAACAGTATCTTGACAAGATATTAGAAACTCTATATTCATACTAAAAAAAAACTTTTAATATTATTGGTACATTTTAATAAATGCCTGTATCGGGAAAAATATAGAAAACACCCAGTAAACTGTCTCAGTTAATGTCACTAAATTTGTTGCCAATCGAATTCTGGCGGTGGCGACAATTATCTTTATATTTAATTATATTGTTAAGGAAATCCGATTCATCAATTTCCATTTACTCGTAGAAACAAAAATTCCCTGCCAGCCCTGAAATGTAAAACAATTTTCATCAACGACAAACTTTCTTTCTGGTAACCTTATAAGTAGCAATGACCAGAAAACACTAGATATACAAAATTGCCACATTCACTCTTTGAAGCTCCATCTAGCAAAAAATATTAACAACTAATAATTCCAGCAAAGACTAAAATGTAGAATTAGAAAACGCTCGTATGTTCTAGTTATTATCACCACCTATATAAAAGCATGTGGGCGATGTCACAAGTTAGTTCAGTTTGAAACATCGACGCGATAATAGCATTTGTTTTTTGTTGTGTTAACAGTTTTGTATTAAAGTGTTATTGAATTTAACAGATACTATAGAAAATTTTAACTGTGAAAGTCAATATTCAGTTGTATAATTTAATATTTATATTCTTTATAAATATTATTACGTTACACAAAATTTTATTTTAAGAAAAATTATACTTTTAGATTTTGTTCGCTCTCGAACCTGGTCATTCTGATTCATAATTCACACTTTTTCTTACTGATTCACAACTAATTTTAAGTTTCGTTGATATGTAATTTTTTTTTATATATTATTCGATATCTATGTTTTAATTATATATTTTTGTAGAATTTATCAGGATCAAGATCATTATATGTTACTAAGGACTAGTAAATACTTATTGTTGCCAGGATCAGCATTAGTGAGAGTTCATACTTTCAACCTTAGCGACCACGTCATAGTCAGTCTCCTTATGAGCCACCCAACCTACACACAACTCATGGTTTGTGCAGGGTTATATATCAAACACTAAGGAAAATGACTATGTGAAATTCCTTTCCATCTATTTTCTTTTTTCTCTATTTATAGAATTTTCCATCTATTTATAGAATTATTTTCGATTCTCGAAGCACAAATTGACCGTGTTGCCATTCAAACTATAAATGTTTCCATTCTTGGGAACGAATTGGAAATCTGGCATACTAATATCTTTCTCACACAAGATATTAGATTATATTATATACATTTACTATATAAATATTTGAATATTTCATTTTAATTAAAAAATAATAATTTTTTAAATGTTCGCCTTTTTAGGGATTTTAGCTCGGAAATTCGGAAATTCTCTACCAACTACACAATAAACATATATAAATTTTGATGAATAATTTTAAAATTAAATATTTTGTTAAGAAATCAAACATAGTCGAAAATTCGCTTACCAATGCCAATCAATAGATGCATATTATAAGTTATACAACACACAAATCGGTTGATTCTACAAAAACCCCAATCAATTGGTATATTTGATTATTGTCGCCAAATAAGTGTTGAACCCTAATAATTGCAAAGGTTCGAAAGTCCCAAAGATAATGTGTACGGTCTCGCCATCCTCCCCACAATGAGAAAGAACCAGAGATGCAAGTCGCACAAAAATAGACAAAAACTTGCAGCGGCGCACTGTGGCACATATTTGGAGAAGGCGGCCAAAAATTATTTTTTTTGTAACCGATTTTAAAGATACTATTTATCCTGAACAGGGTGATCCAAAATACCCTTTTCTGTTTTTTTTTTTTTTTTTGTAAAGTTATAAATTTTTTAGATTTTTCCACATTTTAAATGTTAACATTTTTTGTTTTTAGAGATATTTAATAAATAACAATTTTTATAATTTTTAAATTAGGGTATGTTTTTAACGAAAATTTTCGCCTTAAATGGAGCATAACTAACGTGGATCAAAAGGGATCAAAACAGATTTTATATTGTCAGAAAGTGCATACCAAATACGTTTGCGCAAGTTTGCGCAAACTAATGAACTGGAGACATTTTTCAGTAAAAATTATAATTTTTTTAAGTTATTTGTGAATTATCCAAAAAATTTCCTAAAAAAACTACTTGGAGTTTATTTCCGTTGTGGTTTTACATTTAGATTAACACTTAAATGCTCACTGTACCACAAAAACAATCCTACGGATTGATTTTGAGCTCAATTAAAATGAAAATTTTATTAACCGCTTGTAAAATCCAAGTTCTTTAATATAATATATTTAAAAAAGTATTTTGAAATGCATCTTCAAATAATGATACAAGTCGAAAAAAATAACATGTAATTTCGATTATATACTCAAAAAATAAAATAAAATTCCAAGAAAAAAAATATTTTATTTGATAAGTATATTAAACAAAGGTAATAATTATAACCTCTAGCGATACTGTATGACATTTAATCATGCTATCTTTATATACACAGGTAACAAAGACAATAAATGTTTGGAAAATTAACTTGTTTTTAAATTAGTTACCCTCTACTGACAATGAAAGTGGGAAAAAGGGAGACCAGCAAAATCAATTATTGAATGTAGTAAACGGTCACGAAGACCCAAACTTGAAAAGGTAAATGATAAAATTTCTCAGAAAATCATAAAATAAGAAAAATAAAATTTCAATAATTAAGAAAATAGTAGCCCCAGTCGCACAAAAAAAAATTAAAACAGCCAATTAAAAATCATAAATTTAACACAGGAGAAGCACTTTTTTTGGATTCAAAATTGGCAAAAAAAATGAGTATATGGAGTAACGAAAACGAACCAATAACCGTGATATACTTTCTGTAAAAAGAGACTGCTTGCCTCCGAAAACAGCTATTAAAATTACTTCAGTTGAGTTAGATGAGGAAGAGTAAAATCTTCTCGAAGAAGAACAACAAACTTATATAGAAGATATTTTTAATAAAATAGTTTGATTTATAAATAATATTATGTACACAGAAAAAAGTTACCCAAAATTTAAAGTACCCTGTAGGAAGCCTGGGGTCAAGTGTCAACAAGTCACCACTTTTGTCGACTATTTTGGGTGACTTTTTGGTGACATGTCCACAAAGCGCCAATACTTTTTACATTCCTTTTTTACAGCTGCAAAGCTGTGCTTGTTCTTAAATTTTTTAATGTTATTTTGTTGAAAATACATGTGCATAGCTGCATGCAAAATTAAAGTTTTTAATAAAAATATAA
The DNA here is from genome assembly GCA_949748255.1 of Eustalomyia histrio. Classification (NCBI taxonomy): domain Eukaryota; kingdom Metazoa; phylum Arthropoda; class Insecta; order Diptera; family Anthomyiidae; genus Eustalomyia; species Eustalomyia histrio. The sequence goes on along the minus strand of OX456525.1, from coordinate 105,364,065 downwards.
AGAAAAATTAATTTAAAAGGTAAATATACAAAAAATTTGTGAAAAAACAATCAATTTTATATAAAAATAAAAGTAGCAAGAAAGAGGCAACAATTTTTAGGGAAAGTTGCTATTTTCGAGATTTTGTGGAGCCTGTTAAAGATTTTACGGAGCCTGTGGATGATTTTGTGCAGTCTTTTGAAGATTTGTCTACTCCAAAATTAAATTTGCACGAACATTTTTTTTTACTTTAATGAAATTTATAAAAAAAAATTATTATTAAAATATCTAATTTAACAAAATAAATGCACCTGTTTAATCTTATTTATTTCCTAGTGTGGAAATCTAGTAAAAAATTCCAAAAGTGTAGACTAGAATTACTAAAATGTACTAGTGAATCTCTGGTTCCAATGTCAACACCTAATCAATAGTTGTGTAGATTCGCAATGACACGCACATGTTAAATGTCTACGGCAGAAAGCCTTGGCTGGGGCATAATTAGTCAGTAGTACTGGTGACAAAGTCAATAGTGAATCAGTACAATTTCACTACGACATTTCCTACAGGGTATTAAAAATATTTGTTAAAATTCAAATTCGCTAACAATTTCTTTTTGAATTGTTTGTAAATTGTTATTTTTTATACAAAAATTCTTTGAAAATAAAAATTTAAGTTACAAAAAATAACAAAAATTTTTTTTATTTACACATTCCATTGTTGGTGTCATTTTAAAAAATAATTGTTTTGTACACAGAATAAAATTACAAAATACTCTCTGTAATATTGAACATCATTCATAAAATATTTTTGTAAATACAAAAAAAAATATTTTTAGATGGAATTCTTTTTCGAATATAGGCAAAAAAAATAGGGCGTAAAATTTTGGAAATCTTAAGCATATTAAATTTTTTGTGGATTAGCAAATGTAACAGCAATTATTTTATTTTTATTTTTTGAACTGAATAAACTGTTTCAAACCCAAACTCTTTAATGTAACTGTCCTCACACAACAGGGCAAGTTGAATGTTTTGTATGTTAGATCTATACTAACGTGGGATATTTCCTATTGTAAAATACTTCCCAAGTAATTTGTGTTTTCTTTTTGACGACCCCAAAGGATTACATAATTTAAATGCGTCTTGAAAAAGTATAATTATAATTTTATTGTTTTCATTAAAAAAAGTTACTGTTTTTATAAATTGAACCATCATTATAGTCAGAATAAATATTTTCTTTATGCGGTTTTTTCTTGACTAGAAAGCTGGTATAGGTACATAATGATAAAATCATTTTTTTTTTTGATACTGATTATTACCAATATAAATTTTAACAGATTCTACGTAAATTTCTTTTTTTAAATAATTGATCTCGTTTGTAATTGGATTTTATGGTATCAAGTTCAAAATTATAGTATAGTTTGATGTTTTATTTATGAAATTATTGAGATTTTCAAATAAGACGGTGACTTGGTACCGATATTTTAATTGAATAAAAGTTTAAACTATATAAAGATTATTATTTTACCTCGTTATCTTTGTCCGAAATAACAATACACTCACAATATTATTTCGCTAAAAACAACTTAAAATACATATTAAATTAATCGAAAATGATTTTCCATTATATTCAACCCATATTGTTGTTTATTTTGAATCATTGTTTAATAATCGACAAAAGTAAAAACAATAGAAAGTCGTTTAAAATAACTATCAAATTTTTACTGACAAAAAGTTATAAAAAACTACTTTTGTGGTTTGTTTATCAAATTCAAAGTTTTTTTTTATTTGTATGTAATTACAAAACAGAACACAATACATGCAGATGTAAATATTTTTATTAGCCTTGTGTGTATGTATATTTGAATAATTTCTTGTAATTTTTATTGAAATAATTTTTTATTTTTTGAAGCAGAAAACATAAAATTTTACATTTAACTGAAAATATCAACTCCTACTGAATGTCTGTAAATTTTTATAGTTTGTTTTTTAAATTACTGATTCAAATAGTTAAAAAATATATTTCCATGAGTTTCAATTGATTCTTCATTTAAAAACAAACTTTACACACAGAAAAAAATCATTGTAAAATCAATTAAAACAATATTAATTTAACAGTTTTTAATAATGATTTTGCTTCATTAGCGTTTCCTGTTGATTTAACATGATTTTACAATAAAACAAAAATTATTTTTTTTCTAATAAAAACAATTGGAAATAATGTAAAATTTACATTTTTGTTCCAGTAAAATTTAAGGGATTATCATGTAAAAATTATGTTTAAGTCCTTTAAAATCAACAGTAGAAAATGTTAAAATAACATGAATTTCATGTTGAATAAACACGAATTTCATTTAAAATTTACTATTAAATCACTTAAAATTAAAATGATTACCATATTGAAATAACATGAAATTCCTTGTAAATTTGAAATGATTTCTATATTAAAATAACTTTAAAGTAACTTGGTTTAGTAAAACACAATTTACATTTTATTCATTTATTTGTTATTACATATATAAGTATAACATTAATTTAACAAAATTTACAAAAATTTATTTCTCAAATACATTTTACCATTATTAATTGGGAAAAGATGTAAAGGTGGACTTGTAAATTTATGGAATTCTTTTAAAATTATTTCATCCTTTAACTTGCCTACTACATATGATTGGATATTATCATCAAAGTTGCGAGTTTCAACTTCATAACATAGAACATAAGTTTTAGAATAAACACTCTCCATTTACTCTGAAGAAGGTGGCTTTTGTTTGATGCAGTAGTTCGAAATATATATTAATCTAATAAAATAAAGAGTGCAAGTTAATAATAGATCACTTTTCTAAGTTAAATAAAACTTACTAGTTCGTCATATTTGATATTATTTTAAAGTGGTCAATCGCTAAGAAATTCATTATTACTTATAGATCGCAGTTAGAAAACTCCCTTGAGAGAGAAGCTTTTAAGGCCAGTAAAATTGGTTCATCAAATTCAGAACAATCATTATGCTAAATCGAATCTGAATCACGCTTTGTCCTTTACGTATTTTTCATAAAGTAGAAAAGTTTTCTATTATTTCATCTACTATTGCTGGCAAATCTTTTTGCGATAATTTTACATTGCGATAAAAAATGTCCTCCAATAATGAGAATTTTTTCATAAAAACTTGTAATGGATTTTCCTTTAAGGCTGTCTTCTTAAATAAGTTTAAAACTCTAAAAAAATAACAACAATTAATGGTTACAAAAACCTTGATTTCTTAGTTTGCCTTAGATATCTTGGAACCCTCATCTGATGTGCAAAGGGATGAACTCGGAGTGTTTGTTGTGCTAACATTAGATTGATTTTGTAACCAAGAGACTACTTTATCGGCAATCGTTTCAGACAAGTTATGGTCATCAATACCATGTAACATAGCAAAATTATGGAAAGGTTAAGCAAAAATTTAGTTTTTGTTAGAAAATAAACAAAAATAGATTAAGAGATACTTACTTGTCAAATAAGGCTTTACTTCATTTACAATAAGTCAAAAGTTTTCAACAGCTCGTCTAATTAAGAACTTTGATTTGTATTTTTAACCACTGGAATATTTTAAATTAAATTTCCTTCTACATCGCTCTTGAAATTAATGGTTTCTTGAAGAGACACAAGGTTTTGTGCCAGACTTTCTAAATTCTTATTATTATTGTTAGACGCAGCCATTATTATATTCTTTAGAATAAAATTCACCCACTTTGTTAAGCACACTACAATAAACACAATAAGAGTGCTTGTTTTTTGTTTTTTAAAGTAGCTGCACTTTTCGAAATTTTTTTACGAGTTTACATGAATTTATTTAATTTTTAAATTTTTCGTGTTATTTTTACATTGCTTAGTTGTTATTTTTATTTGATTTTAGTGTTGATTTTACAATGGTTAGTGTTGTTTTTAAACAAACCAATGTAAATTTTACTTGAAAAACTTTAATTTTTACTACAAAATTACAACTTTAAAATTTAACATTGACCAATGTTATTTTTACCTTGAAAAAGGTAAAAATTAATGTGTACAATTTTATTTTTACGTTAACAATTTAAAAAAACAATTTTTAATTTAAAATTAACATGTTTAACTGTTGATTTTATTTGAAACAACGTAAATATTAAATTAATTTATTTTTTTTTTTTTTTTGCAGAAATTTACAATGACTTGAAATTGACATTTTTTCATGTTGATTTTACATTGAGGTTTTTTTCTGTGTGTACGTATTACTTTTTAAATAAACCACAGTCGGTAACGGAAAATATATTGTGAGTGTATCATTATGCGGCAACACATCTTTGTCATTATCTTGCATCCGAATATCTTCAGACGAAAGGGCAATACCCATGTTATTTTTGGAACATTTTGCTTATGATGCCTAAAACGATGAGCTTTAAGGGACGGGTTTGATTTAAGTGATGTCGTGGAGTTGATATCATGGGTCATAATACTTCTTTGGTTATTAGTTTTTAAAACATAAACTTTGCACTCATATTCTTTTTTTTTTTCGTACCCTCGCTGTTCTCGTATTATTGTGACGGTACCTACACAAATGAATTTTGAAAATGTGGTAATTTGAAAAGACTTTTCATAATACTCCATTATATTGGGAACATTTACACATTAAATGCCCATTTTTTTAAAATTACACACATTATATCTAAAAAATAATAAGTTAATGTCTAAATATTTATAAACATGTAGATGAACTTTTCTTTTGCTTCATTTTGTGTTTATTTTTTTTTTTTTAATTATGTGTACAGAAGTTCAATACACATTTTATGCATATTTTAAAGCAAAGTGTGAATTTTTAACAAAACTTTATGATATTTAAAGTAGTAAATTTATATGTTGTTTTTAGAGTGTACTTCGAATTTTACGGTCGATATCTCAAATTAAAGCTAAAGGTTTAGGCTTTCTAACCAATGAAACCGAATTGAAATACGTCAACTCCTTCAACAGTTATAGATTTTTAACCGCGTTCTCGGAAAATATACACCTATGCGGCGTCCTTAGTTGCCTTACCAGATCAACGGACCTTGTACTAACCAATTTATTTAATAAATAATTTTTAAACAAATCTAATATCTTTTTTGTTATCATAAGCCGAGAGCGTCAGCGGCGACCGGCAAGGCCGAATCGGAATAGGTGTGCCTTCAGCGTTGAATATCTGGTGAAAACACTATCTTACCCTTTAACGGAGTTTTAATATCCCCTTAGATTATCCCCTATTCGAACTTTATCTATAATTCTGGTGGCCTCATCTACTACTGCGGTGTCCCATATTGTTCTTTGAGCAATAACAGTCTAATCAGGTATTTCAGCCCAATAATTCTAAAACGGTTTTGCAATCTTCATGAATTTAAAGTGTATGCCTCCCCTTAAGATATAAATTGCTTATTTCAAAAAATTCGACAAATTTGTCTACAGAATAAGTGAGAGCCCATCTAAAAATCGAAATATATATGAGCATACATGATCATACATGGGCCTGTATATGATCATATATGGGCATACATGGGTATACATGGTCATATACGTCCATACATTGTTCAATATATGACCATACATGATCTCATATATTATCATATATCTTCGGATCCGAAATTTGAGGGAATATGGACGTATATGATCATATACGAGCATACATGAATAATATATGAGCATGTATGATAATGTATGCACATATATCACCATATACCCTCAAATTTCGGATCCGAAGATATATGGTCATATATGAGATCATGTATGTTCATATATATTTGGATTTTTACATGGGAGCTTAAAAAAATATATGCATGTCATCACGGAGATTAAAATTTTCAGAATTTTTAACATACAACGAAGTTCTGCTATGTATTTCATTTACACCGTGTGGACATTGTTTAGTGGAGACAAATTTATTAAACACGTATTGAGCAAAAAGTGCGGGTAAAGAAGTGGTGAATAAAAGGTTTATTAAAGGTTTTAAGTTTTCTTATAAATAACATACAGCTAAAAATAAAACAATTGATAAATCTATCTCTGCAAAACATGCATTTAGTTATAACATTTTTGGACAAAAATGGATTCCTAGCCAAAAGAACTGCTCCAGTTTACAGGTAAAGAATGAATTAAGCCAATTTCTGATACCCTGTTCTGAAGTGAGGCGTATTCCAGTAAGGGCGTTCTGCATCGAACGAAACAAATGGTAGTCAGAAGGGACAAGGTCTGGGCTATAAGGCGGGTGAGCCAAAACTTCCCATTCACTGCCTTCCAAATAGTTTTTGACCGGTCTTGCAACATGTGACCGAGCGTTGTCATGACGAAATTTTTTCGTTGATTGCTCTCTTCAAACGTATCAATCGTGTTTGGTACAGGTCCCCTGTGATCGTCTGATCTGATTTCAATAGCTCATAATACAAAACACCCTTCGGATATTCGGCTTCTGCGTTGATTTGGCTGGTTGGCCGGGCTTTACATATGATTTTTTGCTCTTAGTGTGATTGTAATGTATCCATTTTCCATCACCAGTTACAATACGATGAAAAAATTACTTCTTTTTGTAGTGTTCAAGTAGCATTTGACAACAATCTTCGTCGAGTAATGCTTCCAATTCCTCATCTTCAAACTTTTTCAGCTGACCAGGCCTCTCCTTGTCTTCTGTGTCGAAATCACCACTTTTGAATCACGCAAATCATCGTTCACAAGTTTTTTGAGTTGGTGCATATTGATCGTAAGCTTCTACCACAATCGATAACTTTCAGCAGCCGTTTTCTTCAAATGTAAGGCATTATTATAGCGATTGGAAAAAAGTGTGTGTCGAATACTGAATTATAATGGCAGATGTTTACCCTCTAAAATACCATGTTTGTTTTTATTGACACAAATTATATGTGATAGTTATGCCATCTGTTGTCTAAATCGACATTATTAACTTGTATACCCAATAAAATTATTTTCCTTTGATCATTTTGAAAGCAAACGTTTCGCACCAAGGCCAATTTCAAAAATATTCTTAAACAATTAAATAAGAAATTAGTTAAATTAAGACAAGACGGTAAAAATATAAACTCAGTAGAAATTAAAATTATTCGATTTTGTTAACAATTTTTGAAAAATATTTGTCTGTTAATTGAAAAATAACTGAATGAATTAGGTGCAAAACACCAAAATGCAATATCATATTTCTTTACATGCATATAGTTATCTCTCTAACCACCAAACATGGTAATGACATATCATTACTTTATAATGATTACTTCTTACCGTTTGGATTATTTTCAAATAAAAGGTGATGTGTTACCTATAATAACATATGTTCCCTTTTGATATTTTAATATAAATTGTAATAAGATACCTGTAATGGCTTACCTTTTATTTTAATATAAATAATAAAAAGTCATTGTTAATAGTTTAACTTACTTTATTTATTAATGTATATTTTATCAATGTATGTTTATTTAAAATTAATGCCTGTATTAAAAAAAAAGTTTTTTTGAATTTAATAAAGTTAATTAATAAAAAAAACAAGTATGAACGGCAAAATTCGGCTATGCCGAATCTTATATACCCTTCACCATGGTTGGGAAAAAAGTAAAGTTTATATATGGACATATATGGAATGGACAGATTTATATACGGACATCTTTAAGAGGAAATTTCCATTTAGTTTGGTGATAAAACTTGGACTCGGGAAGATAGATATTTAAAAAATGTATGTTTTGGTCATAACTATTTCCAGCAAATATGTTCTACTAAAGATTTCCAAACTTTGGATATATAAGACGTATCCATAGGTCATATTACAGCTCTAAAATTTTAGTTTTTATAAAAATTTTGATGATTTTAGCCCATTTATGGAGTATTTAATTACAGTCTTACTGTTCTTAAGATATAAATTAATCTATTTTGTGCCACGCCCAATTCACAGATCCCGCCCACATTTGGTCAGATATTGTGTATTGATAACCAAGATGCTTGCACCTTATTTGAACACTTTTCCTCTTTCCGTTCTCCAATTATACAGAAAAGCTGACCGACACCGTTAAGCCAACTGTGCTGGACGTATTTGTTTTGTAAAAATAAATAAAAAAAATAACAAAAAAGTCTTAAGAAAAAATATAAAAATAAAAAAGTTGAATAGGCCGGGCTCGATCACGCGGCTAAAAGAAAAAAAGTAATTGTGACAAAGTGCTTAGACCACTGAGCCATTGAAGGACATAAGCAAACGTCGTTAATAGAAGTAAATAAAGAGTTTTCGTTTATAACAAATTTGTTTGGGTTTTATTTAAATGACAAACCTTTGTATGGATTTGTTGTTTGTGTATAAAAGGTGAAGAGGTAAAAGACAAAAAGTTCAACAAATAAAATAAAAACAACAACAATCACGATTATCATGCCAATCAGTGATGTCATATTTTTTTTTTCAAAAATCTTTTTTGTTCTAAAATAAGCTTTTTTCGACCAATAATCTTGAAGGAAAATAGTTTAAAACTTTTTGTTTTTAATTATTTTAAGTTATGACCTAAAATAGTTTCACTCAAAAAGGAATTATGTATAAAATTTTCTTAATATATGAGAAATAAAATGATCTTTTTATAAATTCTTTTAAATCGGAGCAAAAAATTGAAAGAAAACCGTTTGTATTTTGTTTTTTATCAGAGGGTTTTTATAAAAATTTTGGTGTTTTTAGCCTATTTATGGATTATTTAATTATTAATTTAAAATTTTATCGAAATTAGTTATTAATGTTAAAAAAAAAATAATCAAAAAAAAAGTCTTAAGAAAATATAAACAAAATTGTACAAAAAATTTGAATAGACGGAGATCGAACCCGCGCCTTAGAGAAAAAAAGCTATTTGTGACATAGCACTTAGACCATTGAGCCATTCAAGCTTATATGCAACCATCGTTAATAGAAATAAAAAATAAACAGTTTTCGTTTAAAACAGATTTGTTTGGTTTTTATTTAAATAACAAATCTTTGCATGTGTTTGTTGTTTGTGTATAAAAGGTGAAGAGGTGAAAGAAAAGAATTTCAACAAATGGATGTGTTTGGTTTACGTAAAATTCTACATACATATTATAGGGATTTTACTGAAAAAATTAGAGGTAGTCCTGGTTTTTTGCTAATATCTCAGCCATTTATCAACCGATCTGACAGAAATATATAACAATCAAGTCCTTATCATGTCTGGGGTCTTCGGAAAACCTATATCAACACACAGATGGACAGACGGACATCGTTAAATCAACTTCGCTCTTCATAAGGACCCAGAATATATATACTTTATAGGGTCTAAGATCAATATTGTAGAAATTACAAACGGAATGACAAACTTATATATACCCTTAAACCTGTGGTGAAGGGTATAAAAATGAACATGCAAATAAACAGGAATTTAGCTTAGAGCATTGTCGAATCAACTTCTTTTTGTTTTGACAAATCGTTTTTAATTAGTTTTGGTATCTAGATCATGAGTATGACGAAAAAATACATTGGGGCGAAAATCGGGTGTTGACGGCAGTCCCAAAATATCCCTTATATAAAATTTTTCAAAATTGTATAAATATAGAAAATTTGGGAGACTAGATTCGGAATCAGGTGAAAATCTACAAAAATCAATTTTTAAAAATCAAATTAATATCACTTAAATTTCAATGCAAACAAATAATGATCAAAACTGAACCAAAACCTCCTCTTTTTTTACCTTTGTAGATCAATGGGATACATATATCCCAAATCGTATCAGAAATTCGTATGTAAGAAATTCAATGAAACAATTACAAATATCTCGATGTTTCTGAAAACTTAAAGGAATGGACCATATCCATACCCTGTGGCCAAGAGGATTCGAGAAAATCTGAACCAAATATTATGAAAAAATATAATTTTTTTTAATTAGGCTTTAAGACCATATCAAACAAATGATTTTGCGTGTCCGCCTACATGATAGTTTTTTATTAAGTTTCAAGAAGGAACTAAGATGTTGGGAATGTTATATATTTATATTATGATTAGCTTAAAAGCCCAAATCTTTGTTATCGCTACGTCACGTGATCGTTTCATTGTGACAGGGATCGGTCCTCAGACCAATTCCTTTATATGAAATGGACCGGTCACTTTTATGAAATTATGAATAGATATAATAAAATAATTCACAACAATTAGTTTTCATACAGTTAATGAAAATTATCATTAAAATGGATAAATCTATTTTAGTGAAACTGATTCATTTATATTATGAACGAAAACGTTTGATATATGATTGTAATTTTCCATTTGGTTTTGAGTTTTATTTTTTAACTTTTTGACACTGTACTGTATACGTATATGGATTTTGTTGTTTACTAAATTATCATGTTCTGTCTGCATCCATACAGCAGGTGGTTTATGATACTCCTGCTAGTACCACCAATTATTTTTGCTTTATTTTTACTTCAAACAATTTCTTGTTGTTGTCATCATCGTCATCGTCCCTAAATTGTACGTAATGAAGCACATTCACATAATTGCATTTTTTGTTTGTTTTTTGTTTAATAAAAATAATTGTCTACGAGTGCAATAAACTTGCATAAATGAAATTTATGAAAACAGTGCATTTTACTACTTTTTCAAACACTTTTGTATATATGTTTGCTCATAAATACAAGTTGCTATGCAATGTTTACATAAATACTTCAGTGTATGAGTAGAGTTCCTGTAAATATGTACGTACACACAAGCAACGGAAAGCTCGTTAAGTTAAGAATATTTACTTTTATACTCTGTGGCGTATACGTGATATGGAATAAGCCACATCAATTTAAGTCAATTGCAATAATAAACAGTGTTGAAAAGCATATACATACTAACATTTTATAAACGGTGCATAAGTACAGTTTACTAAAATATGTATAATTTGGAAATCGATGTTGTTAAATTAGGATTTTGATTACGATAGATTTATATCGCAAAAAGGAACTTATGAAGAGGATTTAAAGAAATCCAATTTTGATCTGAGGCACAAGCAAAAGTACACACAAAAATCAATACGTAATGTATACGAAACCATTTGTACGATATACATCGCTATTTCTCACCAAAAAAATTTTTTGTAAATATGTATACGAAATCTGCAAACTTTTTTATTTCATTTTAAGTTGACTTTGTTAAATTAAATTATTTAATATACATACTTTTTAATAAAGAAAAGTTTTTTTATGAAAAACTACTTATAAAAGTAATTTATTAAGGTGATTCCTTTACAAATTATTCACAATTTTAGATATTATGTTATATTTAAAAAGATTACTTTAAAGTTTTGCTGGTTTTGAAAAGTCTAATGCCCTCATTTCGCAAAACGTAACGCCCCACTTCACATAATTTAAAAAAAATAACCGATTTTGTAAATCACTTGAATTTATAAGGTGATTGCTCGCGTTGAAACAGATGTTCGTTACGAAATTTTTTACATGCAAATTAGAAATTCGTAAATTACGTCGCGAAATAAAATTAATCAGTTGAAATTTAATAATCATCACTTTAATTTTTGGAGCGTTAGTTTAAAATTTATTTCAAACTATTTAAAAAAAAACACACAATTTGTAGTTTGACATAAAAATTGCTCGGTAATTGATGTTTGGTTACACCAATTCTGTTCTTGGATTCTTTATCATCCGAGGAAGAAGAGGTATCAAAAAGTAACGAATACATTTTTTTATTGATTTTGATTGATGTTTTACTTAATATTTTTTTTTTTTTTTTTTTTTGTTTTTGCACAATTCTTTATGCAAGACTATTTAAAATTATATACACAAAATACAAAAAGAAATTCAAATGGTTAATTTTTTTATTTATTTAATTTTCAATATGCAAAATAGCAAATAACACTGAAATTATTTTAATTTCACAACTAAAGTGATAATGTAAAGGTCCAATGCTATGACGTAGTGATTTATAAAATTCGAATTTTTCACACTTGCGCTGGCGTCGGAAAGTCGAGTGCAGGCGAGGCGTTGAACTCAGAGGATTTACTTAATTTAAGAATAAGAATACTTTTAATTTCGTAGAAAATATGAATCATCCTATTTAAGTAACAACCCATCTAAAAATCGAAATATATATGAGCATACATTATCATACATGGGCCTGTACATGATCATACATGGGCATACATGGTCATATACGTCCATACATTGTTCAATATATGACCATACATGATCTCATATATGATCATATATCTTTGGATCCGAAATTTGAGGGTATATGGACGTATATGATCATATACGAGCATACATATACCCTCAAATTTCGGATCCGAAGATATATGGTCATATATGAGATCTTCACGCCGTAATCGCCACATAAACAGACAGACGGGCTATCCTGCCCTGAGACGTAATAAATTAACAGGCAGTTCCGCAGGGTTTATATAGAAAGTGGGAGGTGGTTTTAGGCAGTAATAATCCGGCATATCCACTTATCGGAATCTTATCCAAGATTTCCACCTCCCGCCAGAAAAAAAAAACAGACGGACATTGCTCGATCGGCCTAAAATTACTTAAGGCTAACGAATATTTATACATTCTGGGATCTTTAATCTATATTCCGACATGTTACAAACGGAATGACAATCTGATATACGATATGTACCCCACCATATGTGGTGGAGGGTATACAAAGTTTTAAATAGAATCTGAAAATTTCTCAATTTTGGAATAAGTTCACTTTCGTAAAATACCCGAAATTTTCGAATATTCTATGAAAAAATAATATCTACGAAAGTTTTTTTCGTAAAATGTTGCATGTTTACAGTACACGAATTGTTGTATGATCTAGACTTACTTCTTTTTTAACAGAAATTCTTACAATGAGTTTTCACAGGTGTGAAGTACTCCTACTTCAACATTTGTTCAGAACTTTTTGATCAAGTGCAAAGGATATCCTTCTCATTAATTGAAAGTAAAAAAAATAGCAAGAAAAATATTTTTTTTATTTAAACAAAAAAATTAATTTAAACAAAAGAATTTATTTTGTTACTATCTTCAATAAAAGAACTCACTAAACAAGTGTAGAATGTGCACTTCAATTCAATGCTATTTTAAGTACATTTTTCACAAGTTCACTAAAAATGCCTTCCTTTTGAAAAACGCAACGCCTAACTTCACATCATTTAAAAATAAATCGATTTTGTAAGTCACTTAAATTGTTTGAGCGTTGGTTTGAAATTTTTTTTTAAACTATTTAAAATAAACACACAATTTAATTTTAAATCTAATGAAGATTTGTTATTTTGTAAAAATTAACATGAACTCAATATAAGAAAAAGAACTTACTCTGTATCTGGTAACTGGTGACTTCTTCAGGGAAATTATATAAAAAAAAAATTATATAATTTACCTGAAGAAGTCACCCAATGTGGAGACAATATATTGGAAGGAAAAATAAATAATCATTATTATTTTTTATAAAAAGATCTTGAACTCGATTTAAAGGAATAATATAGTATAATATTGAAGATCGAATAAAGGAAGATAAATATAGAGAAATCTGAGAACACATCAGACTAAAATGAATTATCATTACAATTAATATTTGATTTTTTTTATATATTTTTTACACAATGCTTATACAAGACTATTTATAATTTTATACACAAAATACAAAAAAAATTAAGTTGTTAATATTTTATTTATTTAATTTTCAATCAGATGTTAACATTGGTATTGCCAATAGCAAAAATGTAAGGATAAATGTAACAAATCAAACAAAAATCCTATATTTGCATAAATGCAGGAAACGCTGAAGTTATTTTAATTTGATATTTAAAGTGATAATGTAAAGCTCCCACGCAATGACGTAGTAATTTATAAAATTATAATTTTTTACACTCGCGTTGGCGTTAGAAAGTGATGTTTAGGCGAGCCGTTGAACGCATGGGGTTTACAAAATTTGGGCATAAATTTAAAAAAAAAAAAATAAAAGAAGCAAAACAAAATAAATTAAATTAAAAACCAATGGTGCCGCCAGGACTAGAAATCACGATCTGCTTGGAAATAATCTGTATCCAAATCACCTTTTAGAATTATATTTACAGCAATAATGTTTTAGAAGCTATATTTATGAGACTTTTTGTAATTTGTTCAGAATTTCTTCTAACCTACTAACAGATACTTTGGAAGTAATGAAAGAAGTGATTTGTTTAAAGTTGTTTAGAATTACTTCGAAAAATGTAGTAAAAATACACTAACGTATACTTTGAAAGCAATGAAAGAAGTAGATTCTAAAGCAAGCTGAGGATATTTGCTATTTTTCATTTGACAATATTTCCTTTTTATTATCTGGGAGACAAAGAAGAAAGTTTAATGGCAACATGGAATAGAACTAGTGCAACTAAATTCATGTAAAAGTAAGAATTTACTTACAAGGAAGGTATTTCCAGTAGTCATTTATTTTGAATCGTGATATCGCCGATTTATATCTTCCACATGGTGAAAAAAACGCCCTGCCGAAAATATAATTTTGCTAGCTATATATAATATGTTTCCCTGAAAATACAACATATTGGTCTGTAAATATATATGTACATGGTTGCATCAGATTAAATGCATCCTCCGCCAAACATAGATATATTTGCCATTTGACATGTCCCACAACAATGATTAAATTACAATTTCACATATATATATATATATCTGTTTAGTTGGGGAAATACAAACCTGACATTGTACAATTTTGTGTGTTTTTTTCCTGCAGCGAATATATACAATTACTTACAAAAATCACCTTCTCGAACAAAAATAATGAATAATATGCGACACCGAATAATATACACTAGACCCTATTTCTTATTATTTAGAGAACTCATTACTGAAATTTTACTGGGTAGACTTTCGATTTTTTCTAATTATTAAATAACTTGTCAAAATTTAACAAATAACTTTAATAATCATACCATTGAAAAATCTATGTGTGCATTTTATATTTGTTGTCATCATGAATTCCCAAAAGTATATATTTATAACAACAATATGAAAATCATAAGTATTATATTTATGTCAAGATGCATAATTTATTAAATTCTCTACAAAATAATTAGAAATATACAAACAAAAGAGACACATAGAGGACTCTAAAAGTGGTGTAGTTATTTCATGACGAAATTTTCTTTCGCAGTGCTGGAGTAATTTACGCTACATATTGAATTCTAAAAAAAACAAAAATGGAACAAGAATTTATAAGAATGATGTAGGAATAGGTAAGTGTGAATGTAAAAGGAACAATAAATACAATGCAGTTAAAAATTGTATATATTTTTAAAATTTAAAGTTTGAAAAATAAACTGTTTTAGTTGTCTCTTATGGAAAAAAAACTTGCTGTGATTTTGTACCTCAGTTGTTAAAATATAATTTCCATTTAATTTTGCCTAAATGAGTGCAAATAGAATGAGAAAGAAAACATTTGTATTCGGGGTTTAATACTTGAAAAATACAAATGATATAACATTATATGTTTTATTTAATTTTTATAAAAATAATTAATGCTTTGCGGATGGTTTTATGTACCAACAGTTTTCAAAAACTACTACAGTAGAAATAATTTTACGATAAATTATATAGAATCAACTTTGAAGTGAATCTAATTTTCTTTTCGATTTAATATGTTTATACTTATTTTTATAACGCGAAAACAAAATATAAAATATTGACAGTAATTGATATATGAAAAAGTATATTTACATAGAATCCTATTAACTCTAATAAGATATATTCTAAATTTCAAAATATTCGTAAAAATAATAGGATATTAGTTTAAATATGGTATGAGGACTCTGAGCCTTTAAAACCATGCCGATTTATTTCAATTATATAAAGGATGTAGAATATTCGTTCCGTTATTTTTTTTTTCGTATTTTTTAAATCGTATAAAATTATTTAATCTGATTTGAAAAATTTTAACACATAATGCTAGTTAACATCTCACTTAATTCATTTCATCAAAAAAAAAAAATAATATCCTTTAAATCACCATTTTTGTGAAATCTAAAAAATGAATTATTTTCAGTTTTAGTTATTTTTTTCTTAAAATTAAAGCAGAAAAACGGGATTTTTCATAAATTATGTAACCTTTGGGATTCGCTATAGGTTCAAATCAAAATTAGGGGCCATATTTTCGTTGTAGATGATTTATCAACAAAATTCAGAAAAATGTATATTGAATACTACAGCACCCATCGAAACGTTTAATATGTCAAATTAAAGGGCAGAGTTCTTCTCATTTTAATGGTTCAAATAAAAACTTTTTTCAATTTTCTAATTTTTTGCAAAAAGTTGTTATAAAAATTTAACTTTCCTACAAAAAAAAATTAAAAATTGAAAATAATCCTTAAACTATAGCAAACTTTAAAATTCAAAGTCTACATACGTTATCTGCGTCCCAAATTTTCTCAGAAATGATGGGTCTCAATGCCGATGCATCTATTTTTTTTTTAATATGGTACTGTGTAATTCATTTAACTATTTTATTGTGCTCTGTGCATTGGCAGACAACACAATCCTAACAAAAGTAAATAGAATAACTTCTAACTGAATCATTTATTTCATTATATCATCAGGAAGTCCTCAGTTACAAAGACTATAACGAATTAAAATTAGTTTAAACAATTTTAATTATCCATAAAAAAATTGCTTGAATTTTTTTAAATAAACTGTTTGCGATATATTAAAGAAACACTAAAGATTGTTCAGTTTTAAATCTGTCAAGATAACAAAATATACCGAAAACATACAAAGTTTTGGATGAATGTATTAAAAATTATAAGAAATTTTGTTTGTGGGACTTTTAAAAATAGTTCGTTTTAACCAAGGGTTCGTTTCAAGCGAGTTCGTATTAACAAATGTTTTTATACACAGAGAAAACAAATTCATTGTCACAACTGAATTTTTTCCCATAGAAGGATTTGGTAGGAGCCACTGACACATTATCGTTTGTAACTACCTAAATTCGGTTTAAACAACTAAATTTCGGTAAAAACCATGTATTGAAATTGTTCATTCTGACTACTGATTTTTTTGCCAACCGAGTGGTTTATTTGGCGCCAGCGATATATTTATTTATGGCAACAACCCAAATTGAAGGAAATTAACGTCAGAATTAACATCTGGATAGTTCTTGGACCTTCACATAATAAAAAACATAACAGAAACTTAAAAAAACTTATTGGATTATATCTCACAAATACGATAGAATTTCGGTTGAAACAACATATTTCAATTGTGTCAAATACATTTGACTAATAGAGTTTACTGACTGACTGATTGGGTTTATTCCCTTCACCTCAAAACTACAGAGTTATTAAGGATATTTGCACGTTAAAAAAATAAATTTCAATGGTTAAGATGTTGTTACGAAAAATCTGACAATGCAGCATTTAAATCTATTTTATAAAATGTTCAGCAGCATACAAGTTGTGTGTTAGTAGTTTTCGATTTCTAATATGCAGTTTTAATAAGTCTCAATCAATATGGCTAATTTAGGGCAAAAGTTATGGTATTTCTGATTATAAACTCTTGCAAAACTCTATACAAATCCACACACACCTTCATACAATACATATTTATAACGTTCGTTATATTTTATTAAGTACTGCGAAAATTGTTCTTGTCCTCTAATATTTTAATAAGGTTTATAAGTTTCCTTTTATAGGCACTAAATAAATTAACAGCAGTTAATGTGATATAAAATAACTAACAATTTTCCTAAATATAGTTTTTATATTTGTACTTAACTCCACTATGTTTAGGGTGTTCACTATGGTTAGGGTGTTCTGAGTTTGTACTGATGTTTGTAACCGTCAAATATAATTGATGTAAATATACGGAATAACATTCTGAGGTTCTTAAACAAGGTTCGTCTGTATTTTATACAAGTTATCAGTGTGGCCACATATTTCTTTCGAAAAACTGTAAAACAGACTAGAAATAAACGAAATTAGGTAAAATTCCGGTATTCAGAAAATTCTCAGACCATAACCGAATACCTGGATCTCTGTTTTAAAAATCTCAAGATTTGAAAAAACAAAAACCAATACGTTTGCCTGAGCATAATATTAAAGGAATGTAAAAAGTTTTATTTTTAGTTTTTATCTTTAAAAAGGTTTGGACTCAAGTTCAAATATTTTGTTTATTTATTTTTTATTTAATTTGTATTAATCATAAAATTACAAATTATATCCTAATACCCTAACCGAGCACTAGCAACAAAGGCCATCGGCTCGTTGTAGCGAAAACAGACCAGAGCCTCTGGTGGGAATCGAACCCACGACCCCCGCACTGATAAGCTAGTACGCTACCAAGTAGCCTACCTGGGCGCTCAAAAATATTTTGTTATTTTTTACGATATATATAAAAGATGAAACAACTATTTCCATATATTGTAGTTTTTAAAAAGCTTCTTTTTTAAAATTTTAAATAGAAGTTATCGCTCCAAAAAACTTATCTTAAAACGTAGTATATTGTCTTTCACTTGAAAAAATTTCGATCTGAGTTTTAAGGCCTAAATTTCCAACTTAAATTGTAAGAATGTATATTTTTTTATAAGAATGACAATCACATTAAAACCAAAATGTCACTTTTTCAATGGATATATAATAGCCTTGTACTAAACTTTCACTAACTTTTCACGTGAAATTCATTATCGTGAAAAATCATTTTTTTCATACATACACAAATTTATTCTACATAAGATTGATAGAAGAAATGTTTTTCTGCCGCAACACTTAATTTGTTGGGCCGGACTCTTTAAAAGAAATTGTTTCCTCAAATATCTGTATGACTATTTAACTGATTGGAATTAAATATATACCACTAATGAGGGAACAACACACAATTCAAATTTCAGAGTAAACATTTTTTAAATTTCAGGTTTCTAGTCAAATGGCATTTCGTACTAATTTTGGTAGCAATACGTATCGTTTTTCATTAAACATTTTTTGTAGTTTTATTTTGATATTTTTGGATAATGTCCATATTATCCCAATATCTGGTGTTTGAATTATGTCCGAAACACCATCGATTATAATCTTAACAACAGAATTAAGGGTTATGACCGTTTGTCAAACGTGAATGAATAAATATCCAGTTTTCATTTAAAAAACGGTACAAAATGCACGAATGTTAAAAAAAACAGTTTTCAATAAAAAAAAAACTGAAAAACCAATAAGCATCACAAAAAAATGGAAAAAGCAGTTAAAACTGAGTTAATAAAGGGTGTCCCAAGAAGAACGCAATTTTTAAATTTTAAATAAAACACAGATATTTAAAAAAAAATCGTGAAACTTTATTATATCGTAAAGTAGACAGAATGAGGTTATGTATGGAACAATATATCGTGCAGATGGCCGCCGCGGCTTTGCTGGCATGCACGCGATCTTTTAATGAAATTTTCAATGACCGTTTTGCATGAATGCTGCGGTATTTCATTAATGCAGCGTCCAATTTCCTCTTTTAAGGCTTGAGTCGTCGTCGGCTTATTCGCGTAAACCATCGACTTCAAAAAACCCCAAAGAAAAAAATCTAATGGTGTTAAATTACACGATCTAGGCGGCCAATTCTGATCTCCAAAACGCGAAATAACACGACCGGGAAATGACTGATGCAGCAATTGAATTGTTTCTCTGGCTGTATGACATCTGGCGCCGTCTTGTTGGAACCACATGCCCTCCACATTCATTTCTTCAATTCTAGGCAAGAAAAAACTGGTTATCATTTCACGATACCGAACACCATTGACTGTTTGCGCTTGACCTGCCTCATTTTCATAAAAAAAGGTCCAATGATTCCTCCAGCCCAAAAACCACACCACACAGTGACACGTTGAGGATGCATTTGCTTCTCGTGAATCACTCGAGGATTTTCCTCACCCCAAATGCGACAATTCTGCCTATTGACGAAGCCATCAAGACGAAAATGGGCCTCGTCACTGAAGATGATTTTATCGGCAAAATCAGCATTTTCATGTTGTCTCTCCAATACCCAATTAACGAACTCCCTTCGCTGTCCATGGTCAGCTGGCTTCAGTTCCTGAGTCAATTGAACTTTGTATGCATGAAGATGCAAATCTTTCGTCAAAATTCGCTACAAAGTGGATTTGGAGACACCAATTTGCTGAGCTCGGTGTCGAATTGAGGTGGATGGAGTTTGAGCGACATCATCACGTACAGCTGCGACATTTTCGGTCGATCGACCTGGTCGATGGCGCTTTGTTGTCTTTACATCACTAACAGACCCAGTTTCGGCAAATTTATCTATTAATCTCTTTACAGTTGACTCTTTTGGAGCATTATTGTGACCCCAAATTGATCGCAATTTGCGAACTGTAGCCGCAAAACTTTCACCATTTTGGTAAAACCATTTTTACTAACCTCGTACCTTCTACTAGCAAACAATAACTGACTGCCAATTTGAGTCTGGAGTAAAGTGGCAGATTCAAGTTTCGTCCATTGTTACATACCGACACAAATAGTTCTTTTTATCTCGCCAAAACAGCACCAAACAGCTTTCATAATCATCGACACGTTCGGCCTAATCGGTGTTTGTACGTCCACTTTTAAGTCAGCAAACCACTTTTCTACCATTTGTCTCGATGGAGCAGAGTGCGATTAAAACTTACCAAGCCAATGGTGTTTTTTCCATTAAAAAGCAATGATAAATCAACACAAGAAATTACTTTGAATACATTATTTTTAAAATCACAAAAGTAGCGGCACTAAAACAGCTGTAACTGGTTCACTAATGAACGAATTGTCATTAAATTTTGAAGATTGGCAGTCCCAAAAAATCATGTTTTATTTGTAAACTTCTTAGTATTTGATTATTGACCAATATAAGGCCAATGACCATTTTCCAGCTTAACTACAAATTATTATTGTATGGCCGGTATTAACTGACCAATACCAATACCCTTAAACACGCAAAATATGTACTTACTATTGACACTTGCACAATTGATGTACACAATGGTACGTTAAAGTCACGAAATTATTAAATGATTGCACGTTTTAGCTACTTTTACATTCCAATCATAGAAAAAGATAAAGAAGTACAATTATATTGCTCATGTAACCCCCGTCTAGACTTAAGACATATATGTTGATATATGTATTTTAGCAAATGTCAAAATGATGTTAACTTTTGTGTTTACCACTCAATTTCGTATATATTTATTGCCGGCAATAGTTTTTAGGCAAACTAATTTGTCATTATTGTTTGAAATTTATTTAAAAGGACACCATCAAAAAAAAAATAACTATGAGTCAAAAATTGCCAGTGGTACAAAATCAAGTATTGGCAAATTACTGGGTGATTATTTATTTGGGTAATTAACCAGTGTTTGCAAAAAGCCTTTTGGCATTATTTTTTTAATAAAAATTTCAGTAGTTTGTAAAATAAATATTAATAAAAGGCTTCGGGTCGGTAACGGGCATAAATTTACTGTTTTATTTTGTTGTTTCGTTTTTTTTTTAACAAACAAGAACTCAATTACCATTCGGTTCGAACATCTCCGATTTCAATGAAATTCACCATAACTGTTTTACTATAATTTCAGAAACCAGACCTTTTCGGTTTCCGAAATATGACGTCATGAAAATGTCAAAAAACGATAAAATTTGACTAAAGTATCGTCAGAAGAGATAAAAAATTCGTGTAAGACTTTTTTCTCACCTAAAAAATAAGACCAAGACTAATTTTGTTTTTTTTACGGTTTTAAAGTTATAGTCTATTTGGTAACGATACCATAGTAAATTTTTTAAGTTTTTTTCAATTTTCGTGACGTCATATTTCGGAAGGTTTTTAGCTTTTAATTATTATATGCCTACTTATCTTTAAAGGTAGAGCTCTGAAAATGTGGGGGGCTGGGTTTGAACACCAACATACCACAACCATTAAAAATTAATTTTTTTAAATTTTATTTTGGAAAAACTATTTTAATACCAACTAATTTTTGGTTTTTCTATCGTTTTGCCAACACTGGAAATTTTGTCAACCCAGTAGTTTTTGAACTGTCGGCAATTTTGTCTACTATTTTGATATTATTTTGAAATTGGGAAGCACTTCTTACCAGCACTTATACCACCTGTTAAAGTGCCTTGTCATCGCTTTCTCGTTTGTATTTTTCTGACTGGGTAAATTCTAATTATTTTAAAAATAAAAGAATTTTAATCATAAAATAGGAAGAATCCTATTTTAATTTTTAATTTTTTTAAAATATTAGTTAGCAATTTTATGCCGTTATTTTGGCAACGTTTTTTACCTATTGCTAATATATTTATATTTAATCTAGGCGGGTGGTAAGGTCACAATTGTTAGACATGTTGCACGTATGTACGAGTATTATTATATAGTATAGTACCTAGTAAAATCCATTTGCCATTTATACTACAACAAAAAGCAATACAAATGATGAACCCAATATGGAGTGTAATGAAAATCACTTAATAATACGGTTACCAAACATTATAAATTGGTTTGTTGGCTGTTGGTAACATTTCAAAAAATAATTGACAACTGAAAATGGACATCATCACAATAAATAGTCACTACTTACTTACATACTTTAAGAACTCAATGGCAAACTAAAAGTTAATAAGAGGGTAATCATAGCGACAAAAATGACAATGGCAAAATAAACGATGTCATTGTAAAAATAATAATGGCATACAATAAACAGTGGAACAAATTGAAATCTTTTAACACAAAGGAATATTAAATTCAATGAATATAATTGTGGGGGTCAGTTGGTAGTATAAACAGTTCTTGGATACCTATTTGTTTGCCTAATTGTTTTAAGTATTTAAGAGAAAGTACTAATTTAAAAAAAAATTATAACAACACTCCAAAAAAAAATGTTAGTAGAAAAATTTGTATACCGTTTTCAATACTACTTTATTTGTATTTACTTTTAGTAAAAAAGATTATTTAGTAAATTTGTTTATATACATCTTACAAATTACAGAATTTTTAAAGAATATTTGCAAATTACTGTTGCTATTTTCAGAAATCATTTTACAAATTTATGGAAATGTTTAAATCGAGTTTTCTCGTAAACTAATTTCCGGAGAGCAAAAAGGAGCTTAGTATGAAATCATTTATTTTCGTCCAATAAATGCATTTTATATGGAATTTTATTAAAAATATTTTAATAGAGTTTTAAACTTTTAATTCAAATCAAGTTTTCAGCGCCAAACATCGAGTACATCAAGAAGGAACACAACTTATCAAGAAATACCGGTCAGAACCGGTCTACCCGGCTAGGCCCAGTCTTTACGGTCTAAACCGGACGACCGGGTGGAGCGGTCTACCCGGAAAACCACGGGCTATAAAATCTTTAAATTTAAAAAAATCGGCAGCCTTTTTTTAAAATTGATAATAACGTATTTTTAGTTTATAAATGGGTACATATGACGAAGGCCTCTGCAGCCAGTTCTTGTAACTGTAATATTATTTGTAAATTAACTTTACTCTTAATATATATAAATATTTAAATAAATGCCTACAAATTTATGTACAGGTTGGTTGAAAAGTTCCAGTGCTCACCAAGAGATGGCACTGTTAGCTCCAAACTTTTTTTTCTCAAGTTGGTATAACTGTCCTGAGAACACATGCAAAGTTGCAACTCATTCTGTCAATACTTTCTTTGTTTACAAGCCATTTGAAGTTGACGTGTCATTGATTTTTTTTAATATTGAAAAAATTGAATATCGTGCAGTCATTAAATTATTTATTTTGAAGGGTTTAAAAGCAAAGGAAATTTATGGAGTGTATAAGGAGTCCTCACCTTCAAAACGCACCGTTACGGGCTGGTGAATTTAAACGTGGTCGTACCAGCCTTAAAGACGATCCACGCGAACGACGAACAAAAACTGCAACCACAGCAGAAATCATTGAGCAGGTACATAATATGGTTAGCGAAGATCCAAGTTTGACTAAGCGTGATATTGCTAATGCCATAGGCATCTCAGACGAACGAATACTCCATATTTTACATGAAGAATTACGTATGAAAAAACTGTTTGGAAAGTAAGTGCCGCACACATTAACAATTCAACAAAAACTGGATCGAAAACAAATTTCTCAGCGTAATTTGGAGCGTTTTAAGCCCAATAAAACCTACTTCTTGCGTCGTTTTATAACTATGGATGAGACTTGGATCTACCACCATGATCCTAAATTGAAACAAGAACGTTTACAGTGGACTGAAACTGGCTGTTCAGCTCCAAAGCAGGTGAAGTCACAACGATCAGCAAAGAAGGTTATGGCATCAGTTTTTTGGGATGCAAAAGAAATTTTGTTGATTGATTATCTTCAGAAAGGTAAAACAATCAACTCTGAATATTATTGCAGCCTTTTGGATCAGCTGGATGAACAAATTCGTGAGAAAGGACCTGGTTCAAAGAAGAAAAAAAATAATTTTTCATCAAGACAATGCACCTGCTCACAAAAGTGTTTTGACGATGGCTAAATTCAAAGAATCAAAGTACGAATTGCTTGAACATTCACCGTATTCACCAGATTTGGCTCCCAGTGACTACTATCTCTTCAGAAATCTCAAACAATTCCTTCGTGGAAAGCATTTTTCGTCGAATGAATAGGCCATAGCAGAGCTTCCGGAAAACCATTATAAGGATGAGATAAAATTATTGGAAGAGCATTGTATTTTTCGGTCTCATACACAGCCTTTTTATACCGTTGCCCGCAATAGATTATAATTTTGTAGAAACAGTGTAGACATAATGTGCACTTAATACCCCATTCATACTGAGCACCAAACTACGTATTTTAGTTATTTTCAAGTTTTCGATATAAAATTTGTATGGAATTTGAAAGTTGAAAACTTAAAAAAAAACTAAAATACGTATTTTGGAGATCAGTTTGTATGGAGTTTAAAGGATTGAACAAATTTAGTTAAGTTATAAAACAAAGATGTTTCGAAACTGACTGTTAAATTTAGAAAGTTCAGCGCTTTTCATACATTTAAATGAAAATGCAACGGTCTTTTTCGATCCCATTTATGTCGTTTTTATTATTTGGCTTATAATTGACTAAAACTTTGCAGAAACACTTAAGGCGTTGTTCTAACTTAAAACGGTAAACTTTTTTTTAACTTGCGGAACAGAAATATTCCGATACTGGCTCTAAAATTCAGAAAGTCCTTCACTTTACATACATTACAGGGAAATATCACGGGCTTTTTCTGTCCCATGTCCGCCGTTTTTATGACTTGGTTCACAATGGACCAAAAGTTTGCAGAAATAATATAGACGTAATTCTGACTTGGAAATGCAAACTTTTTTTAAGTTATGGAACAAAAAATATTCCGATACTGGCTCTTATATTTATAAAATCCTGTACCTGTCATACAGAAAATGCCAATGTCTTTTAGCAAAATACATTGAAGCAATTTTTCTATTATTTAATTAAAATAAAAAAGTATCAAAATCGTACATTTGGAAAAAGTACTACAACCCGGTTAACCGGGTATACCGTAAAGACCGTAAAGACCGTAAAGACCGTAAAGACCGGGTAGACCGTAAAGACCCTGTAGACCGGCCGACCGTAAAACCTTGTAAAGAGGGGCTCTAGTTCAATATGAACGTAGTATAACTTAAATCTATTCACTTATATGTAGTTGCAACAGTATTGAGCATTTAGGTATTGAGTTCCTGCTCAATAGTTAAAAGTACTCACTCTGTATATAAGCGAAATTTGGTATGAAAGTCATTCTGAAAATATTACCCTGTTTTCCTAAGCTTATGTTAGAATACTGCCGTTCCAGTGTTTTAATAATATTCTTAATTAGTATAACATTTATATTTACTAATAAAATTGTGTTTTTTGTATTATTCCGTAAGAAATGTACGAGTATGTTTCATAGACTTGATAAATGAAATGAAAGGAACGATCAACTTGTTGTTTTTCTGCCGGTTATATTATTCCAAACAGATACTCCTTAAACCACTTATGGAACTAGTTCTAGGAATTTATACTTTACATTTCAGGCAAACGGATTCGGGCTCCTTGGAATTATTTCTAGGGAAACATATTGTAGAATTGACGTGGCTGGGAACCCATTGCGAAAATTTTTCTTAGGACATGTAATATAGTTTTACTACAGAATTCCAAGATTAGTTGTCAGTTATATGACATTGATTAAAAACTAATGAACCTTGTCTTGAAGGCCATGAAAATATAATACACATTGATTACAATGTTTAAAGGAACTAAAACAAAAATTATAAATTTCGTAAGTCTTAAATATAATTTGCTTTGAGTTGCTTAAACAATTTATCTAATCCAGAATGATCGTATTTTAGTTAGTGTTTTTTATAAGCTTTTTCGCCAGGTTATTACTTAATTTAAGAAAATTAGGAAGTTCTAAGAAAAAGTAGCGGAATAAAACCGTATTAAAACTTAACCGTTTAATCGACCTATTTTACCCGTTTTTCGGATTGAATAAATATTTGAATTTTAAATAATTTGTTTCGACATTAACCGAAATATAGGTGATTAATCGAGGAATCGAAAAACCGAATGGGTATTACTACAAAAATAGAACAGTTAAAGTGTTTGAGTAAAACTTCCATCACACTGTAATTTGTATCATAATCTCTGATATCAACTCTAAGTATATACTTGTACAAAGGACGCTCGGCTACCTTTATATATTTATCTAATTAATAAAGTATTATATACCAGCAAATATGGCAATATAAAATAATGCATCCTCTTTTAAAAAAGATATAAAATACACTTACAACCATTAACGGCTTACAAAAGACTTACAAAAAATCAAACACTTTTATTGCTAAAGACTTTTGAAAAATACATCTTCTATAAAAGGATTATTTTTTAAATTACGTAAGTTTAAAAAAGTAAAAGATAGAGACATTCATATATGTACATGTTACTTCTTTACCTACTACTGAAGACTACAAATAGCAAAAAAAAATATCTTATATGCGTTCAAACTTTTTTGACCAAAAATTGTTACTTTGACACTCCGTTATTACATCTAGTATTTATATAGCATTGACGACAATTTGTTAAAAGCCGTGGACCCTCGAGTAGTCTCCCACAAATTTTGTCAAGATCGGAACAATTGTTTAGGCTTAATTAATTTTTTTGTCCCAGATAGTTATAATAAAATGAAAGGTTTTTCTAGATGGAATTCAAAACTATTAAAAACAGATTGATCTATAAGGTAGTTTTATCTGGGTCAGGGGATTAAGATGGAAAGGCTATTTAGTAGAAGTCTGTGCAAAAATCTTATCTAAAAACATATTTTTCAAATGACAGAGAAAGCTTTTTCGAATTTTATTTTCAAATATATCGTTAATGATAATGACGAATAAAATAAAAAGTCATTTAACTTATTGCCCACACATGTATCGTTCAAATGTTTGCCGGGATGCATATATGTGAATTTGTGGGTGTATTTCTTTGTTTGTGTATGAGTTATAGAAGCAACTATGAATATATTCCCCAAGTGTATATAAATGCCAATAAAGTATAATTGAGTCTCATTAAAAATGATAAATTCACTTGACACTCGTTTGTCATAAAAAAATAAGAAAATGATTTTCTACAATTGCCGGACGGAAGTAAAACAACAACAATATTTTTCCAAACACCACTAAAAAAACTAGCACTCCAACAACCATGTTACCCTTACACATGCATACAAATAAAGAAAGTGTTTCAATACAATTGCAATAATACATATGGGTGAAATTAAAAAATGTGATAAGTTTTTGGGCCAAATTTGTACGGGAATCGATGTACTTAATCTTTCTTAACTTAATTCCAAAAAATCTTTTCTGCAAGTTGACGTAAGCATTTCTTTTTTTTTTGCACAATTTTGTTATTTTTGTGGTAACCAAATTTACATTTCCACAATGAAATTTTCTAAAATTGTTTGAACAGACTTTTCAACAAAATATTATGCAATTTGTATTTATCTGATTAAGGGTTTCGAAGATAAATTTACATTTTATTTTAAAAAAAATTTCTCTAATTAATTTTGTATTTTTTGTCCTTTAAATATAAAACATAGTGAAGAGTTTCTTTATTGTTAATCTACATATATAATTGTTATAAAAGATGTTGTTTTTCGTTTCGAGATCATAAAAATTTTTCTTTTACATATGAATAGAAAGATTTACTATATATTGCAGGGGTGGCCATATTGAGGTTTTTCATAAATCATAAAGGGCCCCATCATCTTGAGTTGCTACCCCGTGTATTGTGATGATTGGGATTAGTAATAACCCAGCAAAAATAATTGACAGCTTTAATAAGCAATAAAAGCATCACTACTATGGCAAAGGCATCACTCCTTTTTTGATGTTTTACTTCATGGCAAAGGCATCACTTCTTTTTTGATTGTTTCATGGATGAATATAACATTTGCATGTTATAGGATGATAAGTTTAAAGGAGCGAATTTTATGCACTAATTTAGAAATACGCTTTATTAGAACAAATAACATACATAAATCTGCATTAATGAAAAAGCTTTTTTGGGCAACTTTGAAAAATTTTCAAAAAATTTTAATGAATTCTTTGATAAATTTAAAATATTTTTGTATAATTTTAAAACTGGTTGGACAATTTTGAAACATTTCTAGGCAATTTTAAACAATTTTGAACAATTTTAAATGATATTTAGACAATTTTAAAACCTTTTTGAAATAATTTGAAATAATTTTTACACAATCTTTAAATTATTTTCGATTATTTTAAAATATGTTCACACAATTTTTAAATTATTTTGGAAAATTCTGAATTAAAACTAGAAATGGTGTAGTGTTAAATAAAATACAAATTGCAAAAATGCACAGATTGTGTCACCATAACTACTTAAAGCTGAAAATGCACTAAACAAAAATATAAAAATGATTTAATAAAAAAATTATAAAAGGTCTTTACATTGAAATTTTTAACTTGAATTATCAGTCAACAATATTTTCAATAAATGCTTAAGATTCATAATATCACTTACGCTTTACAAGCAATGAAGAGTGATTTTTAAGATATGCATCGACTTTATACGAGTATCGAAATCACTACATTTGGAATATGAACATATGAACTCTTTTGGGAGCTCCTTAGAATAAAACCAAAAAATTATAATAGAATGTTAACTAAAGTTTAGGAAGCAATGAAAGAAGTTATAGCCACAGAATGACTATATTTTTTTTTGCTGGGTAAAGCATAGTAAAATGTTCTTCCCGTGATAAAATTTTACTACAATTTTGTTGACCTCAAATCGTAAAGACACAATCTCAATTAACTAGAAAAATAATAGTATTGAATTCATAATCGTGAAAAATCATTTTTTTTTTTATGGAGTACAAAAGTTTTTTCGCGTGAAACTCGAACAACTTACTAAGCTTTAGCTGAAAATCGAACTATTATTTTAAGGCTGTCTTTTTGATTTTAAGCGTTTATAATACATTTATTTCTTTGGAAATATTGTTAAATTAATATTATTGTAGAATTTTGCATTTTTTATGAAAATTTTAAGATTTTCTAAAATTTTTTATCAGAAATTAAAATATTTAAAATTTATTTTAAATTTATTGCAAAAGTTTTTAATATTTAATTATGTGAGTTTTTTGCTTTCTAGTTTTTATATGCCTCGAGGTTTTTCGTTTGTTACTATTTCCAGTTTATAGCAAGCTTTCATCCTCCGTATATTTACAAAAAAAAAAGCAAATAAACGATTTTTAGCTAGGTCGATACATGTATTTCGATATTTAGCTGTTTTTTAACGATTATATTTAACCAAATCTTTGGGTGAGACTTGGCAATAGTTAAGCACGTCCCAAATAAATTTTAAATTCTTGATTATTTAGCGTTGTTGTGACATGTAGTTTTTTAATTTTTGAAATGATAATAGTTATCCTGGTAACTGAACGTTTTTTGCTATTATTTAGCGTAGTAAAATTAAATTGTTAACAAAAATCCTGTCTTAAATAAAAAGATATTCCGAGGACATAAAATCATTCAAAAAAGAATTTTGCGCAGAGGTAAATATAAGAAAATTTCTTAATGAAAATCGAACATTTTTTGTATGAAATTTTCGCAAAATACGCGACTTCGAATTTAATTTTGATTACATATTCGTAATGTACGCCCAAAAATATATTAGATTTGATGAGTAGCGATCTTAATAATTTTATTTAATTTTTTTCAATTTTTAACTTATTTAAAATAATAGAACAAGTACAACTTTAAAACTTCATTGGCGATGTGCCACCTCTAAATAAAACTTTTTTTAAAAAATTTCTTTGGCAGAACATATTTTTTCCATAATGGCATTTTTGTAGGGTTGTAGAGACCGTGAATTCGAGCTTTTATTTATTTTGCACCTCCTTAGTTAGACACACACTATTGAATAACAGTTACAGGAATAAAAAAAAATATATTTTATTGAAATATTAAAATGTTTATATTAATTTCAGAGTCAACTGACCAATCAGTTGGAAATAATGCAATCAATATAGACACAAATTGATCAAATTCAAAAATGATTTTTGTGTACTTAAAAAAAATACTTAAGTCGACTTATGAAAATTTTCCAAGATTTTTCTAGCCAAAAAACACTTTAATGATTATCTCTGATCCTCACTTTCTATAATTTATACACCAAAAGAAATCAAAATATTTAAAAATTTTATTAGTTTCTGTTTGACAAAAGAATTTATTTCATTTGCAAAATTTTGTGTTTTTTTTTACTTTAGTGGGTTTTTTCCGTGCAAAAACTAAATTTTAAAAAGAAAGAATAAATTTTAAATGCTATTGTATAGGTAAATGTGTTTTTAGCTTTTCTGAAAAAAATTCTGTCCAAAAATTGAGTTTTATTGGCAAATAAACATAGTATAATAATTTTATTTTAATATAAAATAAAACAAAACTTGAATTTTTTCGATATTGAGTGGTCAAAAATCCTACAAAAAGAGAAAAAAATGCATATATAGCGTCTGATTACACTGTAAGTAAAATTTCAACTATTGAAATGACACACGAAAACCCAGAGACACACAAACCAAAACTGATTCAATTTTTCACGATTTGTTTTGCATTTCTTGTCATTCATTTTATTTTATTTATTGTTTTCTGTTGGTCGATTGCAAATATCACAGCAAAAAAAGATCTTGTCAAATAATGAGTTTTAGAAGGAGCAGTAACAGGTTGAAGTTTGTCTGCTAAGCTCATTATTTTAACATAGGGATGTCATTGAAGGTAGCTAGTTACCTAGAACCTCACTAGTAGGGAGTAAAACAACTAGTTAATGGTAAGATTAAAATAACTAGTTATAGGTAAGGCAAAAATAACTAGTTGCAATTCATATAATAAAAACTAGTGGCTTGAAGGTTACTTATAAAGGCCATAATAACACGTTATATAATGCACCCCTTAACACATTATCAATATGTACTGAAAGAGTGGCTACATATAATAAGTTTATAAGTCGTTACGGAACTGATAACAAGGAAGGAGCTGAATAACTAAACCATTTCGCATTTAATTTCAGAAATTACTAACTATTTTCATAAACTATTTATTTTATTTCAGATATTAAGAATTTTATATCAGAAATTAATAAAATAATAACTGAAATTAAATTAATATATCTGAAATTAAATTGATAGCATCTGAAATTAACTTGTAAAATTAATGAATCTGAAATCAAACTTAAAATTTCTTAGATTGTTATTTTCTAAAACTAAATTGATAGTTTCTTCAAATAATTAATAATTTCTGATATTAAATTGGAAATGGTGTATACAGAAATAATAGGTTTATTTTGTTCGAATTTTATATCTATAACTATAAATACTTGTAAAGAAAACGACTATCCCTACTTACTTGATTTTTCTTTATTTTTTGTGAACAAATACAATTTGAAGTTTTGGGGCCGCCTTTGTACGGAAGCTGTTTTCGTATATGGACTTCGCCGGAAGGCGAAATTGAGCGATTATATTTTTTGCCCAGTTCTACCTTTACTCACAAACACATAATTCATTTGTTAACTTTTGTTATTTTTAATATTTTATTAAATGAAAAATAAAAAAATTTGAAGTTTTATGACAAATATTTTTTTTTACGTTTAACAGAAAGAAAAGCCAATAATTTCCAAGACTTGGCAGTATTTTTATACATTCTTAATTTTTAAGTAGCTATATCAATAATTACTTAACAAGCCTATATCTACTTAAATTTGTATGGAATATTTATATAATTTCGAAAAAACCAAACCTAATATACAATATATTTTTTTATAGAATTCATTTTATATTTATAATGATAAAAAAACTTTAATACAACATATCCCAGCAAAAAAAAGTAGCAAAAGAAGAAAAAAAGAAGCAGTGATTTTGATTCCGGTGTCATAGGGTGGAAGTTTTCTTTTATGATCCTTTTTCATTGCATCTAAAGCCCTTCTTATGGTTTAGTGAAAAATGAAATCTTTTGTTCTTCCCAAATAAATTTTGAATTTGTAATTTAGATTTCTACAGGACATCAGTAATCGGGCCTTCGCCTCATTTTCACAATCTCCCGTTAGCTTCTACCTGGGAATTTAACTGACAGATTTGTTGTTGTTTCCTATATAAAGTTTGAGTTTTACTGTTCGTTAAAGCTTAGCGGGAAATTCGGCAATCGGGTTGAATTGATTTTTGATAACAATTTGAAAAAAATTATAAAACAAAACCAAAATAGATTTGAAATGCCAAAATTAAGTAGTTAAAACACATTATTAGTAACTCATTATTTTTACTTTAGAAGTAATGCAGTGGGCAGAGGTAAGTCATTATTGGTAATGCAAAAAGCAATGAGCTGATATTACTTAATTTTTCCTGGGATATAACAACACAGTATCCATCCTTCAGCATAGGCATTCACCTAGGTCGGATTTTTGGAAGTTTTTACTGGGAGGGCCAAAAAGGTGCATTCACTTAAAAATGGCAGATTCTACTGTACGCAATTAAAAAATTAATTTTATTTTTCAAGTTGATTGAAAATACCAGTAATTAAACAAAAAGATTTTTTTAGTTCCTTTTCCAATTTTTTGAAAATGTCGCAGCTGTACTTTATTTGTATTTACTTTTAGTAAAAAAGATTATTTAGTAAATTTGTTTATATACATCTTACAAATTACAGAATTTTTAAAGAATATTTGCAAATTACTGTTGCTATTTTCAGAAATCATTTTACAAATTTATGGAAATGTTTAAATCGAGTTTTCTCGTAAACTAATTTCCGGAGAGCAAAAAGGAGCTTAGTATGAAATCATTTATTTTCGTCCAATAAATGCATTTTATATGGAATTTTATTAAAAATATTTTAATAGAGTTTTAAACTTTTAATTCAAATCAAGTTTTCAGCGCCAAACATCGAGTACATCAAGAAGGAACACAACTTATCAAGAAATACCGGTCAGAACCGGTCTACCCGGCTAGGCCCAGTCTTTACGGTCTAAACCGGACGACCGGGTGGAGCGGTCTACCCGGAAAACCACGGGCTATAAAATCTTTAAATTTAAAAAAATCGGCAGCCTTTTTTTAAAATTGATAATAACGTATTTTTAGTTTATAAATGGGTACATATGACGAAGGCCTCTGCAGCCAGTTCTTGTAACTGTAATATTATTTGTAAATTAACTTTACTCTTAATATATATAAATATTTAAATAAATGCCTACAAATTTATGTACAGGTTGGTTGAAAAGTTCCAGTGCTCACCAAGAGATGGCACTGTTAGCTCCAAACTTTTTTTTCTCAAGTTGGTATAACTGTCCTGAGAACACATGCAAAGTTGCAACTCATTCTGTCAATACTTTCTTTGTTTACAAGCCATTTGAAGTTGACGTGTCATTGATTTTTTTTAATATTGAAAAAATTGAATATCGTGCAGTCATTAAATTATTTATTTTGAAGGGTTTAAAAGCAAAGGAAATTTATGGAGTGTATAAGGAGTCCTCACCTTCAAAACGCACCGTTACGGGCTGGTGAATTTAAACGTGGTCGTACCAGCCTTAAAGACGATCCACGCGAACGACGAACAAAAACTGCAACCACAGCAGAAATCATTGAGCAGGTACATAATATGGTTAGCGAAGATCCAAGTTTGACTAAGCGTGATATTGCTAATGCCATAGGCATCTCAGACGAACGAATACTCCATATTTTACATGAAGAATTACGTATGAAAAAACTGTTTGGAAAGTAAGTGCCGCACACATTAACAATTCAACAAAAACTGGATCGAAAACAAATTTCTCAGCGTAATTTGGAGCGTTTTAAGCCCAATAAAACCTACTTCTTGCGTCGTTTTATAACTATGGATGAGACTTGGATCTACCACCATGATCCTAAATTGAAACAAGAACGTTTACAGTGGACTGAAACTGGCTGTTCAGCTCCAAAGCAGGTGAAGTCACAACGATCAGCAAAGAAGGTTATGGCATCAGTTTTTTGGGATGCAAAAGAAATTTTGTTGATTGATTATCTTCAGAAAGGTAAAACAATCAACTCTGAATATTATTGCAGCCTTTTGGATCAGCTGGATGAACAAATTCGTGAGAAAGGACCTGGTTCAAAGAAGAAAAAAAATAATTTTTCATCAAGACAATGCACCTGCTCACAAAAGTGTTTTGACGATGGCTAAATTCAAAGAATCAAAGTACGAATTGCTTGAACATTCACCGTATTCACCAGATTTGGCTCCCAGTGACTACTATCTCTTCAGAAATCTCAAACAATTCCTTCGTGGAAAGCATTTTTCGTCGAATGAATAGGCCATAGCAGAGCTTCCGGAAAACCATTATAAGGATGAGATAAAATTATTGGAAGAGCATTGTATTTTTCGGTCTCATACACAGCCTTTTTATACCGTTGCCCGCAATAGATTATAATTTTGTAGAAACAGTGTAGACATAATGTGCACTTAATACCCCATTCATACTGAGCACCAAACTACGTATTTTAGTTATTTTCAAGTTTTCGATATAAAATTTGTATGGAATTTGAAAGTTGAAAACTTAAAAAAAAACTAAAATACGTATTTTGGAGATCAGTTTGTATGGAGTTTAAAGGATTGAACAAATTTAGTTAAGTTATAAAACAAAGATGTTTCGAAACTGACTGTTAAATTTAGAAAGTTCAGCGCTTTTCATACATTTAAATGAAAATGCAACGGTCTTTTTCGATCCCATTTATGTCGTTTTTATTATTTGGCTTATAATTGACTAAAACTTTGCAGAAACACTTAAGGCGTTGTTCTAACTTAAAACGGTAAACTTTTTTTTAACTTGCGGAACAGAAATATTCCGATACTGGCTCTAAAATTCAGAAAGTCCTTCACTTTACATACATTACAGGGAAATATCACGGGCTTTTTCTGTCCCATGTCCGCCGTTTTTATGACTTGGTTCACAATGGACCAAAAGTTTGCAGAAATAATATAGACGTAATTCTGACTTGGAAATGCAAACTTTTTTTAAGTTATGGAACAAAAAATATTCCGATACTGGCTCTTATATTTATAAAATCCTGTACCTGTCATACAGAAAATGCCAATGTCTTTTAGCAAAATACATTGAAGCAATTTTTCTATTATTTAATTAAAATAAAAAAGTATCAAAATCGTACATTTGGAAAAAGTACTACAACCCGGTTAACCGGGTATACCGTAAAGACCGTAAAGACCGTAAAGACCGTAAAGACCGGGTAGACCGTAAAGACCCTGTAGACCGGCCGACCGTAAAACCTTGTAAAGAGGGGCTCTAGTTCAATATGAACGTAGTATAACTTAAATCTATTCACTTATATGTAGTTGCAACAGTATTGAGCATTTAGGTATTGAGTTCCTGCTCAATAGTTAAAAGTACTCACTCTGTATATAAGCGAAATTTGGTATGAAAGTCATTCTGAAAATATTACCCTGTTTTCCTAAGCTTATGTTAGAATACTGCCGTTCCAGTGTTTTAATAATATTCTTAATTAGTATAACATTTATATTTACTAATAAAATTGTGTTTTTTGTATTATTCCGTAAGAAATGTACGAGTATGTTTCATAGACTTGATAAATGAAATGAAAGGAACGATCAACTTGTTGTTTTTCTGCCGGTTATATTATTCCAAACAGATACTCCTTAAACCACTTATGGAACTAGTTCTAGGAATTTATACTTTACATTTCAGGCAAACGGATTCGGGCTCCTTGGAATTATTTCTAGGGAAACATATTGTAGAATTGACGTGGCTGGGAACCCATTGCGAAAATTTTTCTTAGGACATGTAATATAGTTTTACTACAGAATTCCAAGATTAGTTGTCAGTTATATGACATTGATTAAAAACTAATGAACCTTGTCTTGAAGGCCATGAAAATATAATACACATTGATTACAATGTTTAAAGGAACTAAAACAAAAATTATAAATTTCGTAAGGCTTAAATATAATTTGCTTTGAGTTGCTTAAACAATTTATCTAATCCAGAATGATCGTATTTTAGTTAGTGTTTTTTATAAGCTTTTTCGCCAGGTTATTACTTAATTTAAGAAAATTAGGAAGTTCTAAGAAAAAGTAGCGGAATAAAACCGTATTAAAACTTAACCGTTTAATCGACCTATTTTACCCGTTTTTCGGATTGAATAAATATTTGAATTTTAAATAATTTGTTTCGACATTAACCGAAATATAGGTGATTAATCGAGGAATCGAAAAACCGAATGGGTATTACTACAAAAATAGAACAGTTAAAGTGTTTGAGTAAAACTTCCATCACACTGTAATTTGTATCATAATCTCTGATATCAACTCTAAGTATATACTTGTACAAAGGACGCTCGGCTACCTTTATATATTTATCTAATTAATAAAGTATTATATACCAGCAAATATGGCAATATAAAATAATGCATCCTCTTTTAAAAAAGATATAAAATACACTTACAACCATTAACGGCTTACAAAAGACTTACAAAAAATCAAACACTTTTATTGCTAAAGACTTTTGAAAAATACATCTTCTATAAAAGGATTATTTTTTAAATTACGTAAGTTTAAAAAAGTAAAAGATAGAGACATTCATATATGTACATGTTACTTCTTTACCTACTACTGAAGACTACAAATAGCAAAAAAAAATATCTTATATGCGTTCAAACTTTTTTGACCAAAAATTGTTACTTTGACACTCCGTTATTACATCTAGTATTTATATAGCATTGACGACAATTTGTTAAAAGCCGTGGACCCTCGAGTAGTCTCCCACAAATTTTGTCAAGATCGGAACAATTGTTTAGGCTTAATTAATTTTTTTGTCCCAGATAGTTATAATAAAATGAAAGGTTTTTCTAGATGGAATTCAAAACTATTAAAAACAGATTGATCTATAAGGTAGTTTTATCTGGGTCAGGGGATTAAGATGGAAAGGCTATTTAGTAGAAGTCTGTGCAAAAATCTTATCTAAAAACATATTTTTCAAATGACAGAGAAAGCTTTTTCGAATTTTATTTTCAAATATATCGTTAATGATAATGACGAATAAAATAAAAAGTCATTTAACTTATTGCCCACACATGTATCGTTCAAATGTTTGCCGGGATGCATATATGTGAATTTGTGGGTGTATTTCTTTGTTTGTGTATGAGTTATAGAAGCAACTATGAATATATTCCCCAAGTGTATATAAATGCCAATAAAGTATAATTGAGTCTCATTAAAAATGATAAATTCACTTGACACTCGTTTGTCATAAAAAAATAAGAAAATGATTTTCTACAATTGCCGGACGGAAGTAAAACAACAACAATATTTTTCCAAACACCACTAAAAAAACTAGCACTCCAACAACCATGTTACCCTTACACATGCATACAAATAAAGAAAGTGTTTCAATACAATTGCAATAATACATATGGGTGAAATTAAAAAATGTGATAAGTTTTTGGGCCAAATTTGTACGGGAATCGATGTACTTAATCTTTCTTAACTTAATTCCAAAAAATCTTTTCTGCAAGTTGACGTAAGCATTTCTTTTTTTTTTGCACAATTTTGTTATTTTTGTGGTAACCAAATTTACATTTCCACAATGAAATTTTCTAAAATTGTTTGAACAGACTTTTCAACAAAATATTATGCAATTTGTATTTATCTGATTAAGGGTTTCGAAGATAAATTTACATTTTATTTTAAAAAAAATTTCTCTAATTAATTTTGTATTTTTTGTCCTTTAAATATAAAACATAGTGAAGAGTTTCTTTATTGTTAATCTACATATATAATTGTTATAAAAGATGTTGTTTTTCGTTTCGAGATCATAAAAATTTTTCTTTTACATATGAATAGAAAGATTTACTATATATTGCAGGGGTGGCCATATTGAGGTTTTTCATAAATCATAAAGGGCCCCATCATCTTGAGTTGCTACCCCGTGTATTGTGATGATTGGGATTAGTAATAACCCAGCAAAAATAATTGACAGCTTTAATAAGCAATAAAAGCATCACTACTATGGCAAAGGCATCACTCCTTTTTTGATGTTTTACTTCATGGCAAAGGCATCACTTCTTTTTTGATTGTTTCATGGATGAATATAACATTTGCATGTTATAGGATGATAAGTTTAAAGGAGCGAATTTTATGCACTAATTTAGAAATACGCTTTATTAGAACAAATAACATACATAAATCTGCATTAATGAAAAAGCTTTTTTGGGCAACTTTGAAAAATTTTCAAAAAATTTTAATGAATTCTTTGATAAATTTAAAATATTTTTGTATAATTTTAAAACTGGTTGGACAATTTTGAAACATTTCTAGGCAATTTTAAACAATTTTGAACAATTTTAAATGATATTTAGACAATTTTAAAACCTTTTTGAAATAATTTGAAATAATTTTTACACAATCTTTAAATTATTTTCGATTATTTTAAAACATGTTCACACAATTTTTAAATTATTTTGGAAAATTCTGAATTAAAACTAGAAATGGTGTAGTGTTAAATAAAATACAAATTGCAAAAATGCACAGATTGTGTCACCATAACTACTTAAAGCTGAAAATGCACTAAACAAAAATATAAAAATGATTTAATAAAAAAATTATAAAAGGTCTTTACATTGAAATTTTTAACTTGAATTATCAGTCAACAATATTTTCAATAAATGCTTAAGATTCATAATATCACTTACGCTTTACAAGCAATGAAGAGTGATTTTTAAGATATGCATCGACTTTATACGAGTATCGAAATCACTACATTTGGAATATGAACATATGAACTCTTTTGGGAGCTCCTTAGAATAAAACCAAAAAATTATAATAGAATGTTAACTAAAGTTTAGGAAGCAATGAAAGAAGTTATAGCCACAGAATGACTATATTTTTTTTTGCTGGGTAAAGCATAGTAAAATGTTCTTCCCGTGATAAAATTTTACTACAATTTTGTTGACCTCAAATCGTAAAGACACAATCTCAATTAACTAGAAAAATAATAGTATTGAATTCATAATCGTGAAAAATCATTTTTTTTTTATGGAGTACAAAAGTTTTTTCGCGTGAAACTCGAACAACTTACTAAGCTTTAGCTGAAAATCGAACTATTATTTTAAGGCTGTCTTTTTGATTTTAAGCGTTTATAATACATTTATTTCTTTGGAAATATTGTTAAATTAATATTATTGTAGAATTTTGCATTTTTTATGAAAATTTTAAGATTTTCTAAAATTTTTTATCAGAAATTAAAATATTTAAAATTTATTTTAAATTTATTGCAAAAGTTTTTAATATTTAATTATGTGAGTTTTTTGCTTTCTAGTTTTTATATGCCTCGAGGTTTTTCGTTTGTTACTATTTCCAGTTTATAGCAAGCTTTCATCCTCCGTATATTTACAAAAAAAAAAGCAAATAAACGATTTTTAGCTAGGTCGATACATGTATTTCGATATTTAGCTGTTTTTTAACGATTATATTTAAC
The DNA here is from genome assembly GCA_949748255.1 of Eustalomyia histrio. NCBI lineage: Eukaryota > Metazoa > Arthropoda > Insecta > Diptera > Anthomyiidae > Eustalomyia > Eustalomyia histrio. The sequence goes on along the minus strand of OX456525.1, from coordinate 105,324,055 downwards.
CAAATCTTTGGGTGAGACTTGGCAATAGTTAAGCACGTCCCAAATAAATTTTAAATTCTTGATTATTTAGCGTTGTTGTGACATGTAGTTTTTTAATTTTTGAAATGATAATAGTTATCCTGGTAACTGAACGTTTTTTGCTATTATTTAGCGTAGTAAAATTAAATTGTTAACAAAAATCCTGTCTTAAATAAAAAGATATTCCGAGGACATAAAATCATTCAAAAAAGAATTTTGCGCAGAGGTAAATATAAGAAAATTTCTTAATGAAAATCGAACATTTTTTGTATGAAATTTTCGCAAAATACGCGACTTCGAATTTAATTTTGATTACATATTCGTAATGTACGCCCAAAAATATATTAGATTTGATGAGTAGCGATCTTAATAATTTTATTTAATTTTTTTCAATTTTTAACTTATTTAAAATAATAGAACAAGTACAACTTTAAAACTTCATTGGCGATGTGCCACCTCTAAATAAAACTTTTTTTAAAAAATTTCTTTGGCAGAACATATTTTTTCCATAATGGCATTTTTGTAGGGTTGTAGAGACCGTGAATTCGAGCTTTTATTTATTTTGCACCTCCTTAGTTAGACACACACTATTGAATAACAGTTACAGGAATAAAAAAAAATATATTTTATTGAAATATTAAAATGTTTATATTAATTTCAGAGTCAACTGACCAATCAGTTGGAAATAATGCAATCAATATAGACACAAATTGATCAAATTCAAAAATGATTTTTGTGTACTTAAAAAAAATACTTAAGTCGACTTATGAAAATTTTCCAAGATTTTTCTAGCCAAAAAACACTTTAATGATTATCTCTGATCCTCACTTTCTATAATTTATACACCAAAAGAAATCAAAATATTTAAAAATTTTATTAGTTTCTGTTTGACAAAAGAATTTATTTCATTTGCAAAATTTTGTGTTTTTTTTTACTTTAGTGGGTTTTTTCCGTGCAAAAACTAAATTTTAAAAAGAAAGAATAAATTTTAAATGCTATTGTATAGGTAAATGTGTTTTTAGCTTTTCTGAAAAAAATTCTGTCCAAAAATTGAGTTTTATTGGCAAATAAACATAGTATAATAATTTTATTTTAATATAAAATAAAACAAAACTTGAATTTTTTCGATATTGAGTGGTCAAAAATCCTACAAAAAGAGAAAAAAATGCATATATAGCGTCTGATTACACTGTAAGTAAAATTTCAACTATTGAAATGACACACGAAAACCCAGAGACACACAAACCAAAACTGATTCAATTTTTCACGATTTGTTTTGCATTTCTTGTCATTCATTTTATTTTATTTATTGTTTTCTGTTGGTCGATTGCAAATATCACAGCAAAAAAAGATCTTGTCAAATAATGAGTTTTAGAAGGAGCAGTAACAGGTTGAAGTTTGTCTGCTAAGCTCATTATTTTAACATAGGGATGTCATTGAAGGTAGCTAGTTACCTAGAACCTCACTAGTAGGGAGTAAAACAACTAGTTAATGGTAAGATTAAAATAACTAGTTATAGGTAAGGCAAAAATAACTAGTTGCAATTCATATAATAAAAACTAGTGGCTTGAAGGTTACTTATAAAGGCCATAATAACACGTTATATAATGCACCCCTTAACACATTATCAATATGTACTGAAAGAGTGGCTACATATAATAAGTTTATAAGTCGTTACGGAACTGATAACAAGGAAGGAGCTGAATAACTAAACCATTTCGCATTTAATTTCAGAAATTACTAACTATTTTCATAAACTATTTATTTTATTTCAGATATTAAGAATTTTATATCAGAAATTAATAAAATAATAACTGAAATTAAATTAATATATCTGAAATTAAATTGATAGCATCTGAAATTAACTTGTAAAATTAATGAATCTGAAATCAAACTTAAAATTTCTTAGATTGTTATTTTCTAAAACTAAATTGATAGTTTCTTCAAATAATTAATAATTTCTGATATTAAATTGGAAATGGTGTATACAGAAATAATAGGTTTATTTTGTTCGAATTTTATATCTATAACTATAAATACTTGTAAAGAAAACGACTATCCCTACTTACTTGATTTTTCTTTATTTTTTGTGAACAAATACAATTTGAAGTTTTGGGGCCGCCTTTGTACGGAAGCTGTTTTCGTATATGGACTTCGCCGGAAGGCGAAATTGAGCGATTATATTTTTTGCCCAGTTCTACCTTTACTCACAAACACATAATTCATTTGTTAACTTTTGTTATTTTTAATATTTTATTAAATGAAAAATAAAAAAATTTGAAGTTTTATGACAAATATTTTTTTTTACGTTTAACAGAAAGAAAAGCCAATAATTTCCAAGACTTGGCAGTATTTTTATACATTCTTAATTTTTAAGTAGCTATATCAATAATTACTTAACAAGCCTATATCTACTTAAATTTGTATGGAATATTTATATAATTTCGAAAAAACCAAACCTAATATACAATATATTTTTTTATAGAATTCATTTTATATTTATAATGATAAAAAAACTTTAATACAACATATCCCAGCAAAAAAAAGTAGCAAAAGAAGAAAAAAAGAAGCAGTGATTTTGATTCCGGTGTCATAGGGTGGAAGTTTTCTTTTATGATCCTTTTTCATTGCATCTAAAGCCCTTCTTATGGTTTAGTGAAAAATGAAATCTTTTGTTCTTCCCAAATAAATTTTGAATTTGTAATTTAGATTTCTACAGGACATCAGTAATCGGGCCTTCGCCTCATTTTCACAATCTCCCGTTAGCTTCTACCTGGGAATTTAACTGACAGATTTGTTGTTGTTTCCTATATAAAGTTTGAGTTTTACTGTTCGTTAAAGCTTAGCGGGAAATTCGGCAATCGGGTTGAATTGATTTTTGATAACAATTTGAAAAAAATTATAAAACAAAACCAAAATAGATTTGAAATGCCAAAATTAAGTAGTTAAAACACATTATTAGTAACTCATTATTTTTACTTTAGAAGTAATGCAGTGGGCAGAGGTAAGTCATTATTGGTAATGCAAAAAGCAATGAGCTGATATTACTTAATTTTTCCTGGGATATAACAACACAGTATCCATCCTTCAGCATAGGCATTCACCTAGGTCGGATTTTTGGAAGTTTTTACTGGGAGGGCCAAAAAGGTGCATTCACTTAAAAATGGCAGATTCTACTGTACGCAATTAAAAAATTAATTTTATTTTTCAAGTTGATTGAAAATACCAGTAATTAAACAAAAAGATTTTTTTAGTTCCTTTTCCAATTTTTAATTCCATATACAACATTTTCTCTTTATTTATGGAATATAGGTTATTCTCAATAAAATAACATCCTTACAATTAAATGTTAGTGATATTTATCAAATTGCAACCAATATTTTCTCTGGGTGTATCGATATAAATCGAACATTAATAAAATGTAACCCATGAAATATATATTTTTATTTTATTTTTACCTTTTTTATATCACCCATATGTAGTAAAAACAGTTCGTGAAAAATTCGACTTAACAGGTATTGGAAAATATTCTGCACAATAAAGGCTATCCACGAAAAACACTTTTGGAATGTAGACATCGATGATCATAATTTGAGAGGCTTTCAATTATTACAGGAATGCCATGAAAACTTAAATACTGTTCTACTATTCGTATAAAAAAACTTATTTTTGTGTGTTTCCAAAAGATTATGAACATATTTATGAATTAAATTTCTTCGTGAATATCCAATAGCTAATAAAAACAAATACTCGACAATATCGTAAATCATTTTTCTTTTGTTTATTTTTTTTTTACAAATGGTCAACATTTTTATTGCGCATTGTAGGATAGGTTACATTATACTCGTACATGTAAAGGGTGTCCCAAGAAGAACGCAATTTTTAAATCTGGCAACATTCGAAGTGTCATTGTTTGACATTTGAACAATTGCTATTGTTTGCTAGTAGAAGGTACGAGGTTAGTAAAAATGGAGCGCTACACGAATGAACAACGCATTCTCATTGTGAAATTGTTTTACCAAAATGGTGGAAGTTTTGCGGCTACAGTTCGCAAATTGCGATCAATTTGGGGTCACAATAATGCTCCAAAAGAGTCAATTGTAAAGAGATTAATGGATAAATTTGCCGAAACTGGGTCTGTTAGTGATGTAAAGACAACAACGCGCCATCGACCAGGTCGACCGACCGAAAATGTCGCAGCTGTACGTGATGATGTCGCTCAAACTCCATCCACCTCAATTCGACTCCGATCTCAGCAAATTGGTGTCTCCAAATCCACTTTGCAGCGAATTTTGACGAAAGATTTGCATCTTCATGCATACAAAGTTCAATTGACTCAGGAACTGAAGCCAGCTGACCATGGACAGCGAAGGGAGTTCGTTAATTGGGTATTGGAGAGACAACATGAAAATGCTGATTTTGCCGATAAAATCATCTTCAGTGACGAGGCCCATTTTCATCTTAATGGCTTCGTCAATAGGCAGAATTGTCGCATTTGGGGTGAGGAAAATCCTCGAGTGATTCACGAGAAGCAAATGCATCCTCAACGTGTCACTGTGTGGTGTTGTTTTTGGGCTGGAGGAATCATTGGACCTTTTTTTATGAAAATGAGGCAGGTCAAGCGCAAACAGTCAATGGTGTTCGGTATCGTGAAATGATAAGCAGTTTTTTCTTGCCTAGAATTGAGGAAATGAATGTGGAGGGCATGTGGTTCCAACAAGACATGTCATACAGCCAGAGAAACAATTCAATTGCTGCATCAGTCATTTCCCGGTCGTGTTATTTCGCGTTTTGGAGATCAGAATTGGCCGCCTAGATCGTGCGATTTAACACCATTAGATTTTTTTCTTTGGGGTTTTTTGAAGTCGATGGTTTACGCGAATAAGCCGACGACGACTCAAGCCTTAAAAGAGGAAATTGAACGCTGCATTAATGAAATACCGCAGCATTCATGCATTGCTGGCATGCACGCCAGCAAAGCTGCGGCGGCCATCTGCACGATATATTGTTCCATACATAACCTCATTCTGTCTACTTTACGATATAATAAAGTTTCACGATTTTTTTTAAATATCTGTGATTTATTTAAAATTTAAAAATTGCGTTCTTCTTGGGACACCCTTTACATATGTATGTTTATATAACTGATGTCAATTTTGAGAAAATATGAAATTATTTGCTATGACATAAAACTGTTGTTATTATTTGACCAAAATAATAAAAGCTTAAAGGATGAAGAACAAACAGTTGAATGTAGGTTGCTTGTCATCATAGTATTTTTGTATAGTTTTGAAAACATGAAAAATTAACAAATATTGACAACCACAGGAAACTACTTTTAAATTCAATGTATGACAAGGATTTACTAAGTGACATTGTGTGTGTATGTGTATGTATACATATGTATAAACAAAATTTAATTATATCAGGAACGTAAACTAATTGAAGTTAGTCTTTTACTTTAAATCGGATTTCCCATCAGTTTCTAAATGTCGTAACTATCAACTTTAAAATTTAACGTACGATATATCGATAGTCATAAGTTGATACCTCAAAAATGACAACTGAATTACAAATTGAGTACAGCATACCACACAATTTCTTTATCGCACTAAAGTCATTTGACGTTATTATCTCACATGATAATTAAATCGTCAGTTAAGAGTTTTCATCTTAATATGCCCATAGACATATGATTTAGTTATCTAATTTCGTTGTTTTCAAATTTCATTTAGTTTAGTCATGTCTTAAGCTGATGTTAAAAAGTTGTGTACAGAACTTTAATCATTAGTGGGTTGTTTGATAAGTTATATGAAATGATACAAGTTCTAGTATAAGCTTAGAGATCAATCGTAAACAGGGAAACCAAAAAAATGCATTATCATGTTTTTTCCTGCGTATTTTATTGATAAATGGATAAGGTATTAATCCAGTTTAGAAGATTTCAAAAAAATCTGGCATCGATTTGTTAAAGCATATTTTTATTTTTGCATATTTTCGGTTAAAGAGTATATTTTAACATAAAAGCATATTTTTAGAGCATTTTTTTATTTAAAAAAAAAATAAAACTATTTTTAAATGTTTTTTTCTTATTTATGGGTATTTTTTGTAATGTTTGTTTTGGTTTTGTTTTCTTTTGAGTTTGAAATGTCTGGTAACACTTCTTAGAACATCAAATTATTTTAAAGCTGAAATACATATTAAAAATATCTTTTCTTTTACGAGATTGTTTTTCTTTTTTTGTTGGCATCTTAATAAAAAAAATTGTAAGTACACATTTTCAAATACAAACAATATTATAATTTTGATAACAAGTATTATCTTTTAAGAAAATGACAAAACCTAAGACATCCCAGAAATCACAATTAAGAAACATTTTTAAGGATTTTCCGTACTTTAAAACCGATGGGACAGGTCTTTTCTGTACTGTTTGCAACAAACCATTGTATAATAGAAGATATGGTGTTTTTAGTAAAGCAGCACATAGAAAGTACAAAACAATGTCTATTGAAAGAAAGAAAATTCTCTATTACTTATTGCTGAATCTACAATAGTTTCAAAATATTCCCAATTAAAGGAGTAATTTTGGGTTGCGTTTGTTTGAGGAGGCATTCCTTTTTTTTGCGGAATCAACACTTCGGACTAAATATGTTAAAAATTTGATGTTATTAACGAATAGTAAACACTAATTTTGCTAGAGGGAGTGCACACTTTTGACCCGAGCGACCAGGTCATCTTCAGCCTCCTTATGAACCACCCAACCCACAAATAACTCATGGTTTTGAAAAGGCTTATATATCACACACTCTAAGGAAAAATTACTATGCGTAATTCTATTTTTCTGTTTGTGAATGATTACCCGTACAAATGAGCTTTTTCCTTCTCTTTATAGAAATACTCTTTGGCACCCATCTTCGATTTTCGGAGAACAAATTGACAGGGTTGCCATTCCAAATGTTAATGTTTCCGTTTCTGGGAACGAATTGGGAGTCTGGCATACTAATATTTTTTCTTTCAGAACATATTTGAGTGTTGTTTATTATATTAGATTATAAATTACATCGTATGTAAGTTTTGCATTTTATTCGATCCACTTGTTTGGATACATTAAAGGTAACCCATATAATATGTATGGTCTAAGGCCTTCATACAGTGTGTAAACGCATACGAGATTCATATGAAAATATAAATTCTGGAATTTCATACGTAAAAAAGTGTTTTTAAGATCCCCGTGTAGAATTGATGTTTTCAGAGAAATTCATCCGGATTTAGCACAACCAATTATTATAAAGGGTTTCCCAATAGGTACTTGACAACTTTGAATGTAATTTGCGAACGCACTATTTCAATGATCATCTAACTGTTACTTTCCTTTTTTTTCAGTAAACTCAACATTTTCATCATGGTAAAGTACACGAATGAGCAACGTGTGCAAATTATAAAAATGTACTACCGAAATTCGGAGTCGGTGACCGCAACTTTAAGAGCGTTAACTCCAATTTTCGGTCGTTATTCTCGCCCTAGTAGACAAGCAATTACAAGTTTAGTGCAAAATTTTGAGTCTACATATTCATTGTTCAGGCGTCCGTAGCAAACGATCCAAATCAGCCGATTCCGCGGCGTTCTCAAGAACTGGGCATCGCCAAGACCACTTTATGGCAAAATTTGCGTAAAGATCTTGGTTTAAACCCATACAAGATCAAACTGACTTAAGAATTGAAGCCGATGGACCATTTGACGCGACGTACGTTCTCCGATTGGGCTGTGGAAAAGATGCGTCAAGATGCTGAATTTCATCGGAAAATCATCTTCAGTGCACGCAGAGAAAAAACATGGTTGTAATATGATCACTGCTACTATATTGTGCTTGCTGCAATCAGGTATGGTTATCACAACCAAGTTATTGGTTTTCTAACCATCAACATGGTCGCTACCATCATTATTTAGTAAATATTTTACTATTTTATGATTGGCACCTTCTATTTTATAAATATGATAATTATGCAACCATAAAATCCTGGCAACAATCAATGAATAATTATACATCAAATAAAACATGACTTTGACATTTACAGTCAACATACGAGTATTGTCTTGTTTTCATAAAAACCAAAATGTCTTAAAAAAACAATCATATATTGTTTACTAAAACTGGACAAATATCAGATGGGTAGAAAATACCTTTCATGTGGCATTAAAACATTTCATCAATTGACCTATTAAGATCCAGTTTATTTTTTTTTTTTCTAAACTTTAGAAGATTTCTTTTGAGGGTTTTTTTTCGAAAATTCCTTATACATGTATATTATTTACAATAATCAATTCATTATCAAAAGGATTCTATATAAAGATTTTATATGGATCATATTATGATAATCCAGAAATCATAAACTATATTATGGGGACCATAATGTAATAACATTTTGATCATACTATGATTACATTCAATCATATTATGAAAAATTCAACATCAAAATATGTTTATTAAGAATCATAATATGGTAATTTTTGGATCATAATATAATTCTAGGGTCAATATTATGGTAAAATTATGGATATTTTATTATCATAATATGATAACCATAATATAGTACGACTATGGTTGGCATAATCATAAACCCAAAAATATATGATGCTCTTCGAATATGATTCTCCCAACCATGTTTTTTCTTTGCGTGTGATGAAGCTCATTTTTGGCTCATTTGGAAAAGTCATATAACCGCCTCGTTCGTGCCATTTAACGCCTCTAGACTTGTTTCTTTGGGGCTACGTCAAATCATTGGTCTATGACAAAAAGCTAACGACGTTGGAAGAACTCAGAGCCAACATTGAATGCGAAATAGCGGACGTTACGGCCGAAATGTGTGACCGAGTCATCGAAAATTGGGTCAACGAATCCCTCGCTGCCGACGTGCCCGCGGTGAGCATATGAACGAAGTCGAGTTCTATTTAAAAATGTTTTGATTGTATTTCAAGTCGTTCATAAAGTTTTGGAAAGTTGTCAAGTCCTTATTGGAAAACCCGATATTTAGCAAGCCAATTATAACTCAATGGGGAACTCGGCTTGAGGCAGTTAATTTTTTTAATTCCAATTGCTTTTGCTGATCAATATTTTAAATACTTTTCATTAGAGGTAATTAGAGTGTTACTGACCTGGCAATATGGCAAAAGAGTACTTTTTCAAAATATACATGTATTTTGAAAGTTTTTTTTTTTAATGGTAATACCACCAGGGCTGGCAATTAGGGCTCTGAGTACCACCATTTTATTTCAAACTTTATCCATTGTATTTGAGATTGACAACTTCTTCTGGCATATTTCAGAAGGTATACATTTGTATTTCAGATGCTATCCATTCCATTCTTAAAACTAAAAATTTTTTAAAGATGTAATTTGTATTTTAGAAAATACAACTTTCATAAAAAAATTTTTGAAAAGCAATTGATTATTTTCAAAATTAGAAATTGATTATATTCATAATTTAATCGTTAATTTCGAAATAAAATTCGAAATTTTTGAGCCTCAAGTTACATTTGTTAATTTGAATTCAATTCTGTAATTTCAATGATGAAGTAAACACTCTAAATGTAAACAAATTAATACAAAGTAATGAAAATAATATGAAGCAAAATATTTTATTATTTTATAATTGAAAATAATAAAATTGAAAATTTTTAGTACAATATAACTTAAAAAGAAATTTGAATTGTTTGCACTGAAAATATAATCTATAATATTTAGTACCTGTGCGAGGTAGCTAAATAAATTCTAAACTAAATACAAATTGCAATATTCCTTATCGAGCTAAAGATCTTTTATTTATAAAAAATTTAATTATAAATATTTATTTATCCCAATATTTCATCACCACATTGGGTGACTTCTTCAGGGGAAATTGTCTTTTTTTTTATAATTAATAAATTAAAATTATAAACTGAAAACTTATATATAACAATTTTTTTAAAAAAGGCGGTAAATCAAAAATTATTTTTTGTCAATATTAAAAAATAAAAATATCACAGGAAACAAAAATAACAATATTTTAAAAATTAAAATATTACATTAACAAAAATATTTCATAAATATGTTATTTAACACAATAATATTTTTCCTAGTTTTTATTAATTAAATGTCTGTAATTTTGTGCAATATTTGCTATGTCTGTTTTATAATTAATTCTTGTGCTGTTTCTGTGTAGAAGTAGTGTTCCTGTATTTTTGATCATTCTGTGTCCTGCAATTCTTTTTTTTAATTTATTCTTTGTTGTACCTACATATACATTTCTACAATTCTCATTATCATTTCCAATACAAGGTATTTTATAAACTAAATTGGACATTTCAGATTTATTTATTTTATCTTTCGTTTTGCTAAATAATCTACCTAATGTGTAATATGTTCTATGTGCTACTATATATTTCTTATTATCATAAATTTTCGATTTTTCTAATTTTTCAGATATAAGAGGAACATAAGTTAGAGATTTATAAATTTTAGGTTCAGTAACCGTTCTCGTAATTAAATTATTCTGTTTTTTACATTGTCATCAATCTACAGATTAATTGAATTGGGTAATTATTATTTAACAAAATATTTTTAATCCTTTCTATATTAGTTTTATGAAATTCTGTATCGCTAATCTTTAATATCCTTTCAATCAAATTCTTAGCCGTATTAAGTATGATTCTTTTCGGGTGTTTAGAAAAATAGTTAATAACTCTCCCAGAAGCAAAAATACAGGAACACTACTTCTACACAGAAAACAGCATTATCATTACATTGCACGAATTTTAATCATTATCCTGATTTTGATAGGACGTCAATTTTAAATACGGAAAATAATTACAGGCGCAGATATATGTATGTTAGAAATGTTACAAATTATGAAGGTACCATCTACACAACGAATTAATTATAAAACAGACATAGCAAATATTGCACAAAATTACAGACATTTAGTTAATAAAAACTAGGATAAATATTATTGTGTTAAATAACATATATATGAAATATTTTCGTTCATGTAATATTTTAATTTTTCAAATATTATTATTTTTGTTTTCTGTGATATTTTTATTTTTTAATATTGACAAAAAATAATTTTTGATTTATCGCCTTTTTTAAAAAATTTGTTATATATAAGTTTTCAGTTTATAATTTTAATTTGTTTAATTATAAAAAAAGACAATTTCCCCTGAAGAAGTCACCCAATGTGGTGACGAAATATTGGGATAAATAAATATTTATAATTAAATTATTTATAAATAAAATATCTTTAGCTCGATAAGGAATATTGCATGAATAGAGAAGATCGAAGAAAACTAAAATAATTACTAAATACAAATTACAAAAGAGTTTGAAATTGTTTTGAAAAATATTTGAAAATATTTTTTAAATTTCACAGAAATTTAGAAACCTGAACTTAGTTTAGATTTAGTTTTTTTCAGCCAGATCGCATCCACCCATAATATTTAAACTTTATTTTAAAGTTTAAACTTTTTTAATTTATTTATTTATTTTCTTTGAGTTTTTGTTATATTTTTTAATAAAATATTGAATATTATGTATTCAAAAAAATGTGTAGAGCATATTTTTAAGGTTTAAAGGGCATATTTTACGTTTTTAGGGCATTTAAGCGCATTAAACGTGTTTTTAGAGCATATTTTGATCGTAAATAAACTTGTGAAGAAAAAAGTTATAAAAAAAATTCTGAGCGAAAAATGGGTAAAATTTCGTGAATCATCAAAAAGTATTGTGATGAACAAAGTAAACACTCAGTTTTTTTAATATAACATTGGATAAGCAGATTAATTTTTTTATATTACCATGTTTTCTATTATTAAAAAAGATATTTATTTTGAAATAAATATTTTTCTATTATTTGATAATGTGACAATTATGTATTTATTGCCATTTTGCTTATTGTAACATTTTCTTCAGTCAATGTATTTTCAACATATCTTTACAGACAAAAGTTTGTATACATAGTTTTATTGTATTTTCATTCGTCTGTTTTTTAATGACAAAAACTTTTAGCCCTATCTACTGATAGTTGTTAATATTTAATAGTTTTGTCATGGTTGTGGCAAGTTTTCCGACAGAAAGTATGCTGCTATGAAAATAAACAAAACAATATTTTTGAAAATAAAATAACTTTACAAACATTTCGTCTTCAGTATGATGCAACATTTGTGTTTGACACTTTTACACTTAATTGGTTTGTTTATGAATTTAGTTTTCCTTGTTTAATTACATGCGATTAACGGGTATTATTGAGCTAAATATGGCAAAAATTACGCTTGGGGTTGGCCAAATTACTATTTTTTTTTTAATTTTTAGACATTTCTAGTAAAATTTTTTTATATATTCATTTATAATTATATACATTTATATCTCATCGTAGTTTGCCATCCATGACAAAATATGTATTTTAATATGATTATATAAAATTATATATGTAAATTAAAAAAAAAAATTGTTAGTGAGTCAATTTCAAGTTCTTACAAAATTTTCATATGATATTGCACTAATTTCATAGTACAGGGTGGCGCGAAAATAACCTTCCGATGTTTTTTGGCTGTAATTTAAAAAAAAAATGAAAAACTTTGATTCTTCTTGTGGATTATTTTTATTTGGTCTTTTAATTTTTTTTACATCAAGTCGAGAATATGATGTCATGTAAATGGCCGTCGCCACAGTTGATTGTCATTTGAGCCCTTTTTATGGCATTTTCCATCACTTTGGCCAAAACTTCCGGCGAAAGGTCCTCACATTCTTGACGGATATTGTCTTTAAGAGCTGCAAGAGGCTGAGGCTTGTTGGCATAAACCCGCGACTTCAAAAAGCCCCACAAAAAGAAGTCTGGAGCGGTCAAATCAGGCGATCTTGCTGGCCAGTGCAAATCGCCGAAATCGGAGATTAGGCGCCCGGGAAATGCATCCTTCAGCATATCGGTTGTGGTACGTGCAGCGTGTGGCGTTGCACCGTCCTGTTGGAACCACATGTTTTCCAATCCCAATTCATCAAGTTGTGGCAAAAAGAACTCGTTGATCATTGCTCTGTAGCGCTCACCATTCACAGTAACCGTTTGGCCCGCGACGTCTTCGAAGAAAAAAGGTCCGATGACTCCTGCAGCGAAAACAGCACACCATACCGTGACTTTAAGCGGGTGTAATGGCTCTTCGTGGGTTACACGCGGATTTTCAGTGCCAAAGAAGGGTAAATTTTGCTTATTTACGTACCCGCTAAGATGGAAATGGGCCTCATCACTCATGATTATTTTTGATTAAAAATCATCTTCATTATTGCTCAAATAAATAGTAACCAATATTCCGCGTTCTGGAGCAGTGTAGCGTAACATTGTTTATTAACGTGTATTTCGCATGTGTTTACTACACAAATGTCAAAACAGAACTGACATTAGGGGCCAATCGCAAAATTTATAGCATTTTCTGATAGGAGGATTACTTTTGCGCCACCTTGTACTTTTCCTTTTGCTTCTTCAGATTTTTTTCGTTTTCCTAAATTCCAAAATGCAAAAAATATATAGTGGTGTCGAAAACATTTGCAACAGAAATCAAATTTTGCCTAATTCCTTATTTTTTTAACAAAGATTTCGTTATTGCATATTAATTTACAAAAACAAAAAAAATATATTCATAAGTTTACAACAAAAAAAAACTAAGTTTAACAAAAAAAGTCTAAATAGAAGTGTTCAAAACATTTGCAACTCTTAAAGAAATTATTACACAAATCTCAAAAATTGATTTCAATATTCAGTATTTTGTAGCATAGCCGTTTTTATACCCTCCACCATATATGGTGAGGGTATATATCAGTTTATCATTCCGTTTGTAACACGTCGAAATATAGGTTTAAGACCCTATAAAGTACATATTTGTGATCGTTATGCAATTTTAAGTCGATTTAGCGATGTCCGTCTGTCTGTCTGTTGAAATGGCGATCACGACGCGAAGACGATAGCGGGGATGCCTATTTTTACCCAGCTTATCTTACATCCTCCCGAGCAGTTTGGTATTGAAAATGAGCAAAATCGGTCCAGCGGTTAAAAAGTTATGGGTGAAAATGTGAAGATACCTCTAAATTTTCCATACAAATTGGTGTATTTTAGTACAATTTCATAGTAGCGACTGGTATATAATATATTTTCTCATATTTTTTCACCAATCGCTTAGAAATTAATAATATTTTGTCCACCTCAAATATTTTTCACCACAAAAAATTTTTTTCACCACAAAAAATTTTTTTTCACCTAAAAAAATTTTTTCACCTCGAAATTTTTTTCACGTTCCGCATCCAAAAAAGTTTTTCACCTCAAAAAATATTTTTCACCTTCAAAAGTTTTTTACATTGTTTGTTTCGGAAACAATAGAGAATATTGGTGGAGGATATTCAAAGATTCGGCACAGCCGAATTTAAGCCTTTTTTACTTGTTTTTTATTACATTAGCAAATCTTTTAGCCATTGAGGCTATGAACTTTTTAATATAATCTTCGGGAATTTCATTCCACTGCTTTTCCAACTCGGCGAAAAGTTCATCACTATTTCGAAATACTTTATTACCAATAGGATATTTTGTGAAAAAGTTCTTAATTTTTCTGTCTTCTCTTACAGTAGTAGTACTGGGTCTTCCTCCTTTGTGAGTTGTATGGATGTTAGCACTATAACAATGCGACAAATTGTTAATTTTGGAATGGAATATTTTAAGAAAATGTCTTTCTGAGAAAGTCTATTTTTAAAGCCATTGATATCAGAATTGTATTTGTTTCCTGGCATTTTTCACAAAAGTAACTCTTACGATGTTAATGCTTTCAATATCTTATTAAAACTCTTATAGCAAAATAATTATGATAAGTTTTTTTAATAAAATGCAGAGATCTAAATCACGAATTAATAAAAGGAATGCGGTTACCATTATTTCCTATCATTTGTTAGTGTTAATAGTATAGTTAGGAGTAAAGAGAATTGAAAATCTTTAGAACAGCTGCATTTTGATAACAACTTTTAAAATTAATTTTTTGTTGTTTTACTTTAACGGAATTTATTTTTTTATATTTTTTTAACAAAAACAATGTATGATGAGAAAAAAATAAATTTTAGTAATGTTGGAGATTGACGGCATCATAGATCAACTCAATTTTTCCCTTTTTTGTATCACATTTGATACTTATAGTTGCAACCCTGTAACTTTTTGTGCGAGCCTTCTGTTCTGGTATACTATATACGAATCACTTTTTTTATATACTTCGGCAATGAAATAACCAAATAAAATATAAAAACTATCAATACAGTCCATTATTAAAAGTGTAAATATTTTTGGTCCATTCGATCCGAATTTGTCGGTAGTAAAGGAAAAGTGATTTAAAATTTCGTTTTTGTGAAAGAGAAGAAAATATACAAACGCGTCGCGCTGAACGTGTAATTTTTCTTATTAATTTTCAATCGCGAGACAAGTACATTTAAATAACATAATCATAAACAATACATGCACGTCGCGCAGTACGTTGTAGTTTTTCGATTACATATTTAAAATTACATACAAGTGTCTTCATAAATTGCCAGAGAAGTCTCAAAACAACAACTCAACTTTACAACAACTACATCTTCGTTTGCTTATGCAAAAAACAAAAAGTCAAGTGTATAAAAGAACACATAAAACATTTACATATACATATACATATGTAGAAAATAGATCAAGTGTCAAATTCAATTTAGTTCGAATCTAATTCGAACATAATACGATTTCAATTGGAAAAAAAGAAACTCCTTTTCACACTTAAACAGTGGTACTCAAACCTGTAGTGAAAATCCAATTGGAATTAAAATATAAATTTTGATTCAGTGACACCAAAACCTAACGAGCACATTAATACAGTTTGGGAAAGTCAGTGAGTTCTCAAACCAGGTTTAAAAAATCGCTAATAAATTGAAAATATCAATCAGTGGTATCGTAACGTTAAAAAACAGTGTAACTGATATGTATATGTACATTTTTCAAACATTGTTAGACTGAATACGGAAAATAGTGCTTTTAGTAAAGAAAAAATATATTTTACATATTTAAATTAAAATAATTTAATATTTGATAAAAAGCTAATTTAAACAAATCAAATTTAAGAAATCAGTATGGAAGCATTAAAAAAGAGACGCACTCAAGTAAAAAGAACAATCACTAGAATTTTCAACTATGTCACTGGCCCCAATTCAACGTATGATGAGATAAAGGTACGTACATTAGAACTTGATAATATTTATACAACATATAAAGAAATTCAGGATCAGCTTGATATATTATGTGAAGCTGAGGAAGAAACTCAGATTAAAAATGAGTATAGAGATCAAATTGAGGACAGCTTTTTCACAATTAAAGCTGTTTGGTCTGGCCAATCTCAGGTGAACCTAGACAACACGATCGTTGAAGGTGCTCAAGCGAGCACTCCGAACATAATTAATGATTTGAGCACTTCAATTCAGGCAATTGTTCAGCAGCAATCGACAACTACAAGAGTTCTAGAAGCCGTTTCAGCTACACTGTCAAATGTAGCAAGTATGAATTCTAATTATCAAAATACGGGTACAAATAATCAGAATGCCGATCACTATTCTGAATTACGTTTGCCGTCGATACAAATTCCAGATTTTAATGGCGAACTCTCTAATTGGATAAGATTTAGAGATTTATTCATAGCTTTGATTGATTCAAAACCAAATTTGTCCAATGTTGAAAAGTTGGAATACCTTCAAACAAAACTGAAAGGGGAAGCGTCATCAATCATAAAACATCTTCCTCCAACGAACGACAATTACCAAATTGCTTGGAATTTGATAAAGGAAAATTACGACAGACCTGATTTGATAGAAAAACAATATTTTGATTTATTTTTTAAACAAAAATCAGCAAAAAACGGTACACATGCCAATCTCAAGCGTCTTTACAATAATACAGCGGAATGTTATAATGCTTTAAAGGTCATAAATGATTCAATAGATACATGGGGTTCTGTGTTATTATATCATATTGAAGACAAATTAGATTCGGATACAATTACTCTCTGGCGTAGAGAGAAAAAGGACAATGAAACCGCAACTTTTCCACAATTGTTAAAGTTTATGAAAAAACGCGTACTTGAACTAGAAGAAAGCTGTCAATCAAGTCAATCAAATCAATCAGCAAAAAATCAAATTATTCAATCATCCAGATATCAAAAGCAGAACAAATCGATAGCGATGACTGCAACAACACAATGTTGTCCGTTATGTAATAGTGATCATTTTCTGTACAATTGTCAACAGTTTAAAGCTATAAATGTGGATAAACGCAGAGAAGTGGTTGCAAAACATAAATTATGTTTCAATTGCCTTAGAGAAAAACATTTCTCTAAGGACTGTAAATCAGGCTCATGCAGAACATGCAATCTTAAACATAATACGTTACTGCACATAGCTCAACCACGTGTGAATAGTGCAACTGCTACATCAGTAAGTATTAATATCAGCCAAAAACTTCCTCGTCAAGCTACTCTTTTACCAACTGCAATTATAATGGTTCGTGACAGAGGTCACACTCTACAGCCGTGTCGAGCTCTAATTGATTCAGGAGCACAGTCAACATTAATTTCAGAATCTTGTGCTCAAAGATTACAGTTAAAACGTACTCATGACAACACAGTATTTTTCGGTGTTGGTGATAAGAAGCCAAATCCTACAAAGTGCAAACATACTGCTTGTCAAGTTTAACGAAGTACCTTCCAGCGCAATCAGTGAACGACAAAGATTTGGAATTCTTCAGAAACATGGATCTTGCAGATCCAACATACAACAAAAGGAATCGAATCGACATCATCATAGGTGCTGATGTATTTGCTTACAGTATGTTGGAAGGAACCGTCTCTCATCCATCAGGATCTCCAGTTGCTGTCAACACAATATTTGGATGGATAATAATGGGAAATGTCAAAGAATCAAAACAAGACATATGTGTTGCTCACGTGTATACGGATTTGAACTCACAAATACAGAAATTTTGGGAAACAGAAGATTGTCAAATTCAAACCAAATATTTAAGTCCAGAGGAAGAAATTGCGGAACAACACTACAAGCACAACGTTCAGAGGCTGGAAGATGGCAGATATATGGTCAGATTACCTTTTAAAACCGATTCTGTTGAGTTTGGTGAATCAAAATCTGCAGCTACACAAAGGTTAGAATCAATGGAACGGAGATTCAGCAAGAATATAGATCTTAAGACTGAATTTCATAAATTTATGAAAGAATACATAAGTCTTCACCATATGCAGGCTGTTTCTGAATGTAGTTCTAAAAATGTTGCACAGAGGTATTACATGCCTCATCATGCTGTCTTGAAACCATCAAGCACAACTACTAAGTTACGTGTCGTATTTGATGCTTCATGCAAAAGCTCAAATAATTTATCTTTAAACGATCAGCTTCTTGTTGGGCCAACGGTTCAAAACGATTTATATACAATTTTGCTAAGATTTAGAAAATTTATAGTCGGGTTTACGGCGGACATCGAGAAAATGTACCGTCAGGTGCTGATACATCCTGATGATAGACCATTTCAAACAATTTTGTGGCGAAATTCACCAAATGAATTGGCAAAAGAATACGAACTCACAACCGTTACTTACGGAACTGCAGCAGCACCATTTTTAGCAACTCGTACGCTACAACAGGTAGCTGTTGATAATGCTACACAATTCGAAAATGAATCAAATGAAATCATTAGTAATTTCTATGTCGATGATTATATGTCAAGCGCACCAGATATCGAGTCTGCAAATTCTCTTCGTAGTACAATATGTTCTATTTTATCCAAGTCTGGATTTAATTTACGTAAATGGTCATCCAACTGTCAACAATTTCAAGAAAATATCAACCCCGAAAATAGAGCTTCTTCGTCAGATACAATTATCGATTACTCAGAGACCGTCAAAACGTTAGGCTTGTTGTATTGTAGCGTATGTTTACAAAAATCATCAGATTTAATAACGAAAAGGCAAGTGTTATCCGAGATTTCAAAAATTTATGATCCCATAGGATGGTTATCTCCTATAGTGGTAGCGCTCAAAATATTTATGCAAAAACTTTGGTTAAAAGGAATTGATTGGGACCAACAATTGGCCAATGATTCAAAAACCGAATGGATACAACTACAAGAAAATATTCGTGATATCAAGAATCTACAAATACCAAGATGGTTTAACTTTAGCAATGGTGATCAAGTCGAACTCCACGGTTTTTCGGACTCCTCGGAGTTAGCCTACGCTGCTGCTATTTACATACGTATTACTAAACAAGATGGTAAAATTTCGACATTTCTATTAACCGCTAAATCCAGAGTATGCCCTATAAAACAAATTACTCTACCGCGATTAGAACTCTGTGCAGCACATCTGATGGTAAAACTTATGAATAAAGTAAAGTATGCGTTACGATTTGAAAATGTCGCAACATATGGTTGGACTGACTCAAATGTAGTCCTGGCATGGATAAGTGATCATCCAAGACGTTGGAAAACGTTTATTGCCAATCGCACTTCGTATATTATAAACCATTTACCTGCTAGTCAGTGGCGTCACATAACATCAAAACAAAATCCTGCCGATTTAGCCACCAGAGGCATTTCGTCTGCTAATCTCATCAAAAACAATTTATGGTGGAATGGTCCACAAATTTTGCATAATCGTACTATACAACCACAAACATTAATTACTACTTCTGATGGTGCATGTCTTGAGATGAAAAGAATTCTTATTGCTACCACAACACAACTCAAGGTTACGCATATTGATTTACTTGATCGGTACTCCAGTTTTAGTAAAATTCGCCGCATTACGGCATTGTTATTACGCTTTATTCACAACTGTAGATCTAAGAGAACCAAATCTGAAAGAATAAATGGTGTCATTACATCAACAGAACATGATACAGCTACTGTGACATTAATAAAACAATCTCAACGAATATCATACACTGCTGAAATACGAATTTTGGCTTCCAACAAATCATTATCTGCAACGAACAAACTTGCAGCACTCACTCCATTCCTGGACAGCAGAGGGCTACTAAGAGTGGGAGGTCGTCTAGAAAATGCGAACGTCAGTTATGATCAAAAACATCCATACATATTACACAAGGATAATAACCTAACACAACTAATAGTCAAGGACTACCACACCAAATATCTTCATGCTGGTACACGACAAATGCAATATTTGATAAGTTTGAAATATTGGATTCCAAATATAACATTTCTTCTCAAACGAACAGTTTACAAATGCACTACATGTATGAGATTTCGTCAAATACCATATCAACAACGTATGGGAGATCTTCCAACCTACCGTGTACAACCTGGTTCTACATTTTTACACGTAGGCATCGATTTTGCAGGACCAATATCTATTCGCTCTTGGAAAGGTCGTGGTTCTAAAAAGTATAAATGCTGGATCGCCGTGTTTGTGTGTTTAAATACCAAGGCAATTCATCTCGAAGCTGTAACTGAACTGTCAACTGCTGCATTCTTAGCATCACTTCGTCGTTTTACATCAAGACGTGGCAAGCCAAGCCACATTTATACTGATAATGGTACCAATTTTATTGGATGCAACCAGAACTTAAAGGAACTATACGATTTTCTTCACACAACCAATGATGCAATCCATCGAGAAATGTCATGTCAACAAATTCAATGGCATTTTATACCACCATCAGCTCCAAACTTTGGCGGCATCTGGGAAGCAGGTGTAAAATCCGTTAAGTTCCACTTGAATCGAGTCCTGAAAAATAGCTCAGCTACCTATGAGGAACTCAATACTTTATTATGCCAAATCGAATGCTGCCTCAACTCCCGACCACTATGCTTAAAATATGAAGGTGACATCGATCCATTAACGCCAGGTCACTTCTTAATTCTACGTCCAATGGCATCCATCCCAGATGAAACCCTATTGAATATAAACGTTAATCGCCTCACAAGATGGAAGTATATGCAACAACTCGTTCAACAATTTTGGTCAAAATGGTCAAGGGAATATCTCTCTCAGCTCCAAAAGAGACCAAAGTGGATCCAGAAACTACAAAATCTTCAAGAGGATGACTTGGTACTCATCAAAGACAACAATCTGCCTCCTACACAATGGCTTATGGGCATAATTACTGAAACACACCCTGGAAACGATGGCCTCGTTCGGGTAGCAACTGTAAAGACTAAGAATGGCTTCCTAAAACGTCCTGTGTCAAAACTATGTCCTCTCTTTACTGACTGTTGAAAGCGGGTGCTTTCAAGGTGGGCTGATATGTTGGAGATTGACGGCATCATAGATCAACTCAATTTTTCCCTTTTTTGTATCACATTTGATACTTATAGTTGCAACCCTGTAACTTTTTGTGCGAGCCTTCTGTTCTGGTATACTATATACGAATCACTTTTTTTATATACTTCGGCAATGAAATAACCAAATAAAATATATTGAATAAAAACTATCAATACAGTCCATTATTAAAAGTGTAAACAAGTAACAAATGTGATTTGGAGATAATTAATCAATGAAAAGTTACAGTGCGATCTCAGTTACAAATGTATTGACCACTGCTGTATATATTTTAAAACTTACACCACTACACATGAAATATTAATTAAATTGATTATATCAATTTAATTGATTATATCAGTTTAATTGATTATATCAATATATTGTTACAGAAAAGAAACAGTTAAATAGCAGCCCTTCACCATAACTAATGTTGCATGGATTTTCTGCTGTCAGAATATTCTCAAAGTTGCCAGTATGCGGCTTCTGGACGGTTCTGCCACACTCTAGTTATTTTTGCCTGCACATATAAATTCGCCAGCAAGGTTGATAATAAAACGCTAACAAGCATTGGCGATTTATTGAATTGTGTATTCTGTGAAAGTGTAAATAAGTTTTAATAAAGTCTCTTGTGTAATCATTTAAGGTTTGTATTTAAATAAAGAGTAGTTCAACGGTGTTTATTATTTGCAATAAGAAAAGAACTAGATTTATTTAAAAGAAATAAATCAACGATTGGTGTCAGAAGTGGGATTACAATATAATAAGGCGACATGCAATTGGAGGAGCTTAAACTGGAACAGTTCAAGGAGGAATTGAGTAAGTTGGAGTAATAAGTTTGAATTGCAAAAAAGGCTGATAGAGGAATTCGATCGCTTAATATTTGAATTTATTGACCAAAAATACCACCTGCAGAAAGGTAAAAGGGTTCTCTTTAAGCCTATATATATTTTTACACACGCGACGACCCGCAATTACTCAAAAAATTCAAATTATGGTTATTTACACAGCCCTATGTTATAAGTATACAATGGTGTGTTAAATTTGTGCTTAAGGTATTTTATAGCTTATAATAGTCATTATTTGTTTTATTACCGGTAATTATGTATATATGCTTACAAAATACACCACCCTTTTTCTTACTTACAAAAGAATGAAAATACACAGAGGATGCAATTTATTTTTACCCTAGGTTTTATTATACACATACTAAAATCTAACACATTATTTAAAATCAGTTATAAATAAATAAATAAATAAATAAATAAATAAATAAATAAATAAATAAATAAAAAAAATAAATCAATAAATAAATAAATAAATAAATAAATAAATAAATAAATAAATAAATAAATAAATAAAAAAATTATAAAATATATAAATAAATTAATAAATAAATAAATAAATAAATAAATAAATAAATAAATAAATAAAATAAATAAAAACAAGGAGTTAAGAAGTTCAAAAAAGAAGCATGTTCATTAGACCGTACCACCTTACAGGCAAAAAAAAAAAGTTCACCGTACACCCTCAAATATAAAGTATTTTAACAAGAAAATTTCAAAAATATTTTTTTTTTTTTTGGCCGAACGTAGGGGTCGCCATTTTATATTTTTCGTTATATCTTCGTTATTTACCGTCCGATCTTAAAGTGTTGTATATCAACGTTTCTTGTCTCGCGGAGGCCGATGTTTTCCTCGAAGGAGCCATTGACCTCAAGTAACCCGTTCTAGTATTAACCCACCAGATCTCAGTTGCTACCACCTTAATGTACTACCCTAATATTTTAAAATGAAAGCTCGCAAAAAAGCAATAAACTTTTGCTAGTAAAGAATTCCAATAATTCCAGCGGAACTATTATTTTATTTTTTTTTTAATTTTTTATGTTGCCGAATGTAGGGCATTTTTATTTTTTTGTCATATCTTCTGTATTTACAGTCGGATCTTAAAGGGTTATATATCAATGTTTTTGTCGCAATGATACCAATTTGTTGCATCAAAAATCATTGACCTCAAGCACCCTTTTATACTACTTAAGGGGTAACACCTATGTAAAAAGCCTATATATAAAAACTTCCTTTTTTTATTTACGGAGATGTGTTAACAAAGATTGGTTTTCACAAGATTTATGAAGCAGTACAAAAAAATATTTGTTTTACACAAAGTTTTACAAAATGATAGTATATTTACAATAGAGGTCCACGGCACGCAGCATTACTTAATCAATTTTTGGTGGATTTCTCTGAAATTTATAATGCATATGGAAAACTAAATTATCTATGGATGCGCGTAGGAGCTTTTGATAGGTCAAATACTTTTTGACTTAGAGCTGTTTCTTTAAGAGTAAAAAAGTAGATATTTTGACTTTAACACTTCGCTGTTTTGTCAAAAATTATATACCCAAAAACTCATACGCTTTTCTCTAGATAATTTAGTTTTCTATATAAAGTGTATGTTTCAGAGCGATCCACCTAAAATTGGTTAAATTATGCTGAGTGCCGTGGATCACTTATAAAATAACACAAATTTTAATCAATCATATTTTGACGTGATTCAAGTTGGCTGTATTTTTGGCGGCTGTCAAGTTTGGAAAAAATGTGCCCCAGAAGATTCATGTACTACATGAACAAAACGATCGGTGTTTTGAGAATGGCACGGATAAGCTGTTCATGAATCTTCTATGGCGGTCACCGATGAGCAACTAAATTATCTAGAGAAAAGGAAGTTTTTATTTATAGGTTTTTTTTATAGGTGTTACCCCTTAAGTAGTATAAAAGGGTGCTTGGTATCATTGCGAAAAAAACATTGATATATAACCCTTTAAGATCCGACTGTAAATACAGAAGATATGACAAAAAAAATAAAAATGCCCTACATTCGGCAACATAAAAAATTAAAAAAAAAATAAAATAATAGTTCCGCTGGAATTATTGGAATACTTTCCTAGCAAAAGTTTATTGCTTTTTTGCGAGCTTTCATTTTAAAATATTAGGGTAGTACATTAAGGTGGTAGCAACTGAGATCTGGTGGGTTAATACTAGAACGGGTTACTTGAGGTCAATGGCTCCTTCGAGAAAAACATCGGCCTCCGCGAGACAAAAAACATTGATATACAACACTTTAAGATCGGACGGTAAATGGCGAAGATATAACGAAAAATATAAAATGGCGACCCCTACGTTCGGCCAAAAAAAAAAAAAAATATTTTCGAAATTTTCTTGTTAAAATACTTTATATTAGAGGGTGTACGGTGAACTTTTTTTTTGAGGTACGGTCTAATGTTCATGCGTGATAAATATCGCAAATTTGAATTGATTATCGATCATCCAAAACAAGGGTCAGGCAATACAAATGATGGCGATACCACAAGAAGATTCTTTTCAGATCCAGAAACAGCATAAAAATACACATTTTAGTCAATATATCAAAATTTTCTGAAAAGATGTAAGTAAAAATTCAACTTGCTAACTCCATATATGAAAAATTTTTCAAATCTGATCTTAGTTTTTATGAAGAATACGAATCTGCAATCAAAATTTTAATCGAATTTGTGGTTTTTAAATTATGCGCGATTTTTGAAAATTCAACAAAATTAGATTTTTTTTTTACATACTTTCCTAACTTACTAAAAAGGTTGTCAGCGAATAATCCAACTTGTTGTCATGCCTTAATTAATTTTAATTTTGGAAAGGATATTAGTTATATTTACAACTGAATGTAAAACTTACTTTTTTAGTTTTTAGCTATTATTTAGCGTATTAAAATTAAATTGTTAAGAAAAATTGGACACATAATCATTCAAAAACGAGTTTTGCGAAGAGGAAAATATGAGGAAATATCTTGATGAAAATGGAACATTTTTGTATGAAATTTTCGCGAAATCCGCGGCAACGAATATAATATTGATTTTATATTCGCAATGTACACACAAAAATATTTTAGATTTGTTTAGTCGGGATCCTAATAATTATATTTACTTTTTCTCAATTTTTTAAGTATTTAAAATAATATAACAAGTACAACTTTACAACTTCAATGGCGATGTGCTACCTCTTTTTTTAATTTCTTTGGCAGATCATATTTTTTCGATAATGTCGTTTTTGGAGCTTGTGAATTCGAACTTTTTTTGTTTGGACCACCATAGTATTTATTTGTCAAATTCGATGCTAGTTTTTGGTTGTAATGTTAACTACGTATAATTCCAAATGAAATCGAAATATTTATTTAAATTCAGTATACTTAGATATCTTGTAATAAAAAAATTTGAAAAAGTTTTAAAAAATAAACTTTTGTTTTATTCTCCGTATTTAAAACTGAAACTCAAATAAATGTCAAACAAAGAGTGTAAAAATGAGAAATCTAATGTAACCCAGCAAAACCACACATTACCAAATAATGGGTAAAGTAATGTATAGCCATAGGGGCCGATGGATTACTTTACACCTTACTTTATTGATGAATTTTATAGGCGATGAGCCTCAAAGTAATGTATATACCCATTACTTTAGAGGTGAAAATGTAAGGGGTTACTTATATGGTTACAAGAATGGAAAAAGTAATGTGTCTAAAAACAGATTTTCAAAAAAAAGAAGAATTTTTATTTAAAAAAATTATTACAAATATTTTATTTAAAATATTTTTAATTAAAAATAACGTGGTCAAGATGGGAATCGAACCAGGGAAATCTGGTTGCCAGCCAAGAACTCTACCCACTGAGCTATCGACGCAAATATTATTTGATTGCTTTAAACTTAAATGAATTGTTGCGCTTCGTTTTTTCGCTGGTGTTGTCAAAACAAACATACATTACCCTTTTTCTTACAAAAAAACACAACGTAATGTATCTAAAAATAGATTTTCAAAAATATTTCAATTAATACTGTACATTTATAAAACATATATTACGTAATCAATAATCAGTAACTTATTATTTTATGCTTGCAAGTAATGAAAAAGGTAACGAGCATGAGAATATCGCACCCATTACCAAAGTTTTGCTGGGAACTAAAAGAAAGTAAACTTA
>OX456525.1:105220158-105292658 GCA_949748255.1 Eustalomyia histrio | reverse complement strand
AGATTTCCAGCATACGTTTTTTTATTTTTTTATATTAAATTCAGTTTCTGCAAATTATTTTACAAAAACAAAAAAAATATTCATATATTTACAACAATAAAAAAAATTAAGTTCCTCAAAATTAGTCTATGTAAATACAAGTTGTCTAAAACATTTGCCACTCTTAAAGAAATTACTATACAAATCCAAAAATTGATTTCAATATTCAGTATTTTGTAGCATTATTACCTCACAACATCTTTTAGACATTGAGGCTATGAGCTTTTAAATATAATCTTCAGGAATTTCATTCCACTGCTTTTTCAACTCAGCGAAAAGTTCATAACCATTTCGGAATACTTTATTACCAATATTCCGTTTTGCAATCATTGTGGCCGTCATTGTATTAGTAATCCGGTGAATTGGGCCAATCCCGTTTCCCGAAAAACACCCCCACCCGTTTCCCGAAAAACACATCCACCTTCGTGCTTGACTGTGGCGGTTGTATATCTAGGATTAAGCTTTTCGCCTCGTGCTCGTCGAATGTAGGCTCTTCCATCAAAACCCCAGGGGTTGAATTTGGACTCATCGGACCATAGCACGTTCTTCCATTGCTGTTTAGTCCAATTTAAATAGGTGCGGGCAAAGTTAAGCAGAGCTTTTCTATTTTTTTCAGACACAAAGGGTTTTTTGTGCATCTAAAACTTCTAAGACCATATTCTCGGGCTCTTCTTTTAATAGGGGAACTGCTATCTAAAGAACTGCTTAAGGATATTTCGTGAAAAAATTCTTAATTTTTCTGTCTTCTCTTACAGTAGTAGTACGGGGTGTTCCTCCTTTGTGAGTTGCATGGATGTTAACACTATTAACAATGCGACAAATTGTTGATTTTGGAACGGAATACTTTAAGGAAATATCTTTTTGAGTAAGTCCATTTCTAAAGTCATTTAAAAATTTGACCTTGAAATAATAATTGTGTTTGTTTCCTGTAATTTTTCACAAAATTAATTCTTACGATGTTATGGATTCATACCATAACAATTATCATGATTAAAATAATTATCATGAGTTTTTTTTAAATAAAATACAAAGATCTAAATCACGAATTAATAAAAGGAATGCGATACATGATATCATATATAACCATATATTTTCGGATCCGAAATTTGGGGATATACAGACGAGTATGATCATATATATATCATAAATAAAGAAACATCAAAGTTTGAATTCGCAATCGCCACTATTCCTTGATGTCTAAAAACTCTCTGTGCCAAGTTTCAGCTAAATACATTTACATTTAGAGGTAGCACAAAAAGTTATCTTTTAAGAATTAGTAATTTGTCTGTCGTTAGAGTTCAATAATTTACACAAATTGAATAATTTTTTAAATTGAATTATTTTTGAAACTATACGCCATAACTTAATAAAATTTTCCAATATAGTCTTAGTTAATTTGCATAAAAGGAATATGAGATGAAAATTTAAAAAATCTAGAAACTTTTAAGTAGTTCGCGGTTTTTTTTAAATTTATACATATAAACACATGTTTTAGTTAAAATATCCAAATTTTCTGAAAAGATGTAAGTAAAAATTCAACTTGCTAATGCCTTGTATAAGTAAATTTCTAAAATCTGATCTTAATTTTTATGACAATTAAGAATTTACAATAAACATTATAAACAAATTTATGGTTTTTAAATTATTCGCGTTTTATGAAAACTCAACATAATTCGATTTTTTTTTGCGCTATTTTCCTAACTACCTAAAAACATTTTCATCGAAAACTCCAACTTCTTGTACTTTTGTTATCTACTTACCAAGGGCTTTCATTAGACATGACATTGTTTTTAATATTTGAAAGGATAACAGTTATCCTCACAATTAAATGTAAAATTTGACATTTTTTAGTTTTTCGATATTATTTAGCGTATTAAAATTAAATCGTTAACAAAAACCCAGTCTCACATAAAAATACATTCCTTGGACATATAATCATTCAAAAAAGAATTTTGCGCAGAGCCAAATAAAAGCAAATTTCTTGATAAAAGTGAAAAAATTTTTGTATGTATTTTTCGCAAAATACGCGTATCCGAATTTAATTTTGATTATATATTCGTATTGTACGCCGAAACATATATTAGATTTAATGAGTCGTGACCTAATAATTTTTCTCAATTTTTAAAATATTTAAAACAAGTACAACTTTGAAACTTCAATGGCAGACCATATTTTTTCCATAATGGCATATTTGTAAGGTTATAGAGCTCGGGAAATCAAACAATTTTTATTTTGGACCAACTTAATGTTCAAGTATATTTCGATATTCAAATTAGCATATATACGAAGGCGGATCAATAAGTCCGTGACTTTTCAAACTTCCCTCGTAGTTATATGAAATACAACACTGCTCTCCTCAAGTACCACCTGTTAATAGACTGCTGTTAAATTTTGAGCAAGTTCCGTCATGATAAATACTATGGGAACTCTGCACCGTCTATTTCAATGGTTAAAAAGTCGTTTACTGACTTTCGTTGTGGTCGCACAAGTACAAATGATGCTGAACGATCTGGACGGCCAATTGAGGTCAATACACCCGAAAATGTCGAAAAAATCCTCGATTGTTGATGCCATAGGCATTTCATATGGCAGTGTGGTTTCGATCTTGAATGGTCTGCTGTCAAAGGATTGTTTGGAGTTTTTCAATCGCAATTCGAATGAGTTTTTGCAGCGTTTTGTAACTGTGGATAAAACATGGATCCATTACAACACTCGGGAGACCAAGCAGTAGTCTAAGCAATGGGGTTTTCCGGGTAAACCGGCTCCGAAGAAGGCCAAGGTAAGTTTGTCGGCCAATAAGATGATGGCAACAGTTTTTTAGGATGCACGCGGGATAATCCACATCGATTACTTTCAAAAGGGAAAAACAATAAACGGCGAATATTATTGGAATGATTTAACGAGGATTTAAAAAACGACCCCATATGGCCAAGAAAAATTTCTTTTTCATCAAGATAATGCACGGGTGAACGCGTGTATATGTAGTCTCAATGGCAAAATTCCATGAATTGGGCTACGAATTGATACCTCATCCGCCATATTCTCCGGATTTAGCCACAAGTGACTATTTCCTATTTCCAAACCTAAATAGATGGCCCGGTGGAAAAAGATTAAGCTTCAACGATGAAATTATTGATCAAACAAATGGAAGGGATACAAAAATTGGAGAAACGTTGGACTAATTGTATAGATCTAAAAAGAGATTATGTTGAACAATAATTTGTGTTCATTCAAAAAGTCACGGACTTAATTTGCAAATTTATTTAAAATGCACTTAATGAGTAGAAACCATCTTCTCTATG
The DNA here is from genome assembly GCA_949748255.1 of Eustalomyia histrio. Taxonomy (NCBI): domain Eukaryota; kingdom Metazoa; phylum Arthropoda; class Insecta; order Diptera; family Anthomyiidae; genus Eustalomyia; species Eustalomyia histrio. Next base: position 105,289,317 of record OX456525.1, on the reverse strand, counting down.
CGTGTCCTGCCGGGATCCTGTGAGTTCTGGAACCAAAATTATAATTTACTTTTCTGGTTCATTAATATTTTTTTTAAATTTTACGAAATATCGGTGAGGCAGAAATTACAAAATAATCAGTTTTTTTCTTTCTCTTCTTTTCGCAAAATAATCGGTCGTTATATTGTAAGTCTAAAAAAATATTTTCAAATAGAAACGTTTATGAAAAAAATTTAAGGTGGAGGGTATAATAATATTATTTATCTTGAAATTTATGTTAAACAAAATGTATTACGTACCGTAAACTCTAATTATTTTTTGCAAAAAAAAAACTGAACCATAGATTTAAAAATTGATATCACCATCGTAATCTGCACTTTATAAAATAAAACTATACCGGTGGGTTCCCTCCGATTTTAATGAAATTAAATTATAAAGGGCTCTTTTGTAGGTTTGAGTTCAAGATTTTTGTTATTTTCTTTTTGTGTGTACAATATGGTGCTGACAAAAACCCAAATGATTTCCTTGGGCATGAATGATATCCAGATAGGGACCAGCCTGCAACAAATTATTTTAACCTCAATAGGTGAATTTGGGCCTCTTAAAAAAATATCTTTACATTTTATATCTCTTCTCTTCCTTCTTAGTTAAATATAATATGAATGGTTTGCACTGATGTTATGGAGAGCAATAAATATTGTAAAATATATTATGGAAAAGATAAAAAAACCTTTTAAAATGTTTCCGTTTATTATGTATAACTACTAACAAGATTGCAACGCTCCCAGCTGTTTATAAGTACATATCGAAATAAATATTTTAAATATATCAAAATAATTTCAGAAAATTTTCATTTAGTCCATGTAAAATTTATTTATAATTTTTTACGAAAGTATGAAATCTAATAAAAAAAATAATTATGTAAAAGTTCATAATATTGTTAAAATTGAAGTGCTTCTTAGTATCTACGAACAAAATTATATGTTTTTGTTTCAATAATATTATGCAGAAAATTTCTGTCAGTGTAGATATTATGTTTTTGTGTAAAAATAACACTACCCAGCAAAAATAAATGGAAGTAATTCTTAAAGAATACATTTTTTATTGATTCTAAAGAATCGTTTAGCTCTAATTTTCTTCTTCTAAGGCAGTTCTTTTTCACAATTTGCAAGAATGTGATTTTTAATAAAATTTAGAACTTTTCAAATCTATAACGGGTTACTTATTTTAAAAACAACCAAAGTTAAACACTAATCATAGATATATCTATATAAATTTGACATTTAAAACTATGCTTTATGTTTAAGTGATTTGTTTCAATCTTTAACATACAATTTACCAGATTTTAAATTATTAAAATCGTAGTTATTATTGCTACAAAAAGAAAGAATATTATCGTTGTAGAAATTGCAAAAATTTCGAATAAAGTAATTTTATAAATAAGGCCCGAATACTGAATGTCCCTTTATAATTAAGTCTAACTTAAACTTTACCTGGGAAACAACAACAAATGTGTCATTCAAATTCTCAGGTAGAAGCTAACGGGAGATTGTGAAAATGTAGCTTAGGCCCGAATACTGATGTCCTGCTGAAATCTAAATTACAAATTCAAAATTTATTTGGGAACATCAAAAGATCTCATTTTTCTCTTAACAATAAGAAGGGCTTTAGATGCAATGAAAATGAATCATGAAGGAAAACTTCCAACCTATGACACCCCTATGTAAAGATCATTGGTTCCGATTCAAATTTTCACAACACCGGAATCAAAATCACGGCTTCTTTTCTTTTGCTTCTGTTTTTTTTTTTTTTGCTGGGTATCTGAATGCGGCACACAGTGTAAAAAATGTTAAACTTATAAAATAAAGCCTAAAACCAATATCTAAAGTTAACCCAGTGTCTTCGGCGATCGTAAGAATCCTTCAAATAAATGACTGTTAATCGGCTGTATATCCAGTATTTATATATATATTATTATTTTTTTTTTTTTTGAAAAGCACTCTGTCATAAAAATAGAGAATTACTTATCCATAGTATGTGTATCTTTAATAAGACCCAATTTACACGATGACTTTTTTGCATAAAATTATTGCCTGCAATTCTTTTTTGTAGGGTAACGGGGTAGAGAAGCAAGCGGGGTAACAAAATAAGCATGTTTTTCGGTTTTTGTAAATGTTTTTGATATTTATATTTGCATACATTTGTATTTTTCTTCTGTTGCTTCATTCACATTCACTTTTAAAAAGAAAAAAAGAGAAAATGTGGAGCAAAAACAATCACCGTAGACATGACTTTAGGAAGCAACTTTAAAAGGGAATTGAGAAAAAAGTTTGCAATCAATTTCATTGTGTAAAGTGGTTCTAACAGCAGAATCATAAAAAAGTTTAACACTCATACGACATGGTAGTCACTGCATCGAATAGAACCAATTTTTCAATGTATTGTGAAGAGAGATGTAGGAACAGGGAGATTTTTTAATATTCATGTAAGTTTACACCACAAGAAGAACGTGAATTATAGTATGTGTAATATTAAATGGTAAATGTATACAAATGCGAAATATACAATGTATACAATATATGAAATCATTGTCATCATCACTAGGAATCAGTAACGTATACCTAACGTTAAAACATGTACTTAGGGAAGAGTGCTGTACCTTGAAACGGTTGTACTTTAAACGTTTAATTTTGCATTAGCTATTTAATTTTATATCGAAAGGTTTGACTGTAAAATATATTTGTTTTATTCAGGTGTAGCCTAAATTTCTGTCTGTTAAGTCTATAATTTGTAGGAAAAATGGCGGCTGATTTTCTTGGATTATACATTATATTGCATTATTTCTAATGTATACGTTTTAATGGAAGGACAATAATATATTCCTGATTCACAAACACGATATTTGCACTACTATATGTTTAGTTTAGAGTTACAAACTACTTATTTCAAGGTACAACTAAATGTGTACTTTGAAACCTTTAAAAACGTAATTCCTTAAATAAATTTTCAAATCGGATTTAAATTTTGACGAATTCGCGAATTCATTTTTCTGATTGGATTATTTACTAGCATTTTAATAATTCTTTTTATAAATCACACGAAATAATTGAATTTTAAAACAAATAATTAAATCAATTTTATTTGATTCGCGAATCAAAAAAATAATTACTTGGATTTTCGAATTAAAAATAAAATGATTTGACTCGCGAAGATATTATATTTAATTCACGATTAATTTATATTTTAGTTTGTTAACCATACTTGGAATTTTTTTATTGACATTGAAATTTGGGTTACCCTATGGCTGTTTTATTAAAATAGATTCTTCGGAATGTCTTCCAGACCTATATTATGTCCGTTTTGTATAAACTGTCAACAATATGTCTTCAACGAGTTTCCCGTCATCACAAAAGTCTTCAAGGCTGAGCCAACTGGGAATACTTACAAATACAATCAAATACATTTATTCATAAATTTTAACATGGAAAAAACTATCACAATTCAAGTGTAAGTATGTGTGAGTACGTAAATGTATGTGTATGGTATAATACTCCTGTATTGTCAATAACATTTTTATTGTCAACACAGCATTTTCTATTGGCTTTAAATCATATATGGATAATTTTAATTTGAACTAAAAATGTATTAGCTTTACTTGCCAATGTCACTGTATAAAGAAATCATTACAATTCATTTCCAATAATATTTTTCACTGATGTTAATGAAAACTATACAATTGACTTCGATTAAAGAAATCTCTATATTAAAAATCATGTAAATAGATTGAAGAAATGATAATAACATAGTATAAATTTATTTGTCAAAACGTTGAATTAGTCCCATCATTGTTTCAATAAATTTTATATTAAAAAATATTGACTATATTTTTTTTGTTTGTGGTTACAAGGCATTAATTTTATTTGCATATATTTAAATGCATTCAAAGAAAATGCCTTAGCTGGATTTTATTACAATTTTTTAATAAAAAGCGACAATGCAGCAAATAGTTTTAATCTGGTTTTTAAGTTACACATTTTTATTTTTATTTGAATTATATTTAAAATTTTTCAAAAAGCACAACCAGGTTTTTTTCAGAGCCAACTTCAAAGATATCCTTAAAAAAGGTAAATACCACAAGTGTGAACGTATTTCTGATAGAATCATTAATATGTACAAAAAATATGAATAATTGCAAAATGCAATTGAGATCGCCCAGGTATGTCGAGAAGACGTGTCCCATTGGCTCCGAAGTTTAAAAAACGGATTACAAGGGGAAAAAGGGTTTGTATTTATGTTGTTAAAAGTGTGGATATTTTAAATCGAATTTGAATAAAAAGATTTAAAATACTTTACTCATATCCTTTACATATTTTTTGACTACTTTTTCTCGAAACATTTATATAAAGTACTTTTAAAAAGTGTTTTTCATATTCTTTTTATAAAACCATCCATTTGACAAAAAAAAATAAAATAAGTGAAGAATGTAAAAAATGAGGAAAACATAAAATAAAATAGATATATCTATAATAGAAATTCAAACCTGTATTTTTCGATTTCTGTTACGGTTCCTACAACCTATTGAATTCGATTCAACGAATTCACTTTGCGGAAAAGCAAAAAAGCATAACGAACCTCAAAAACAATCAAGGTCGCCAAACAAAATAAATAACGATATAAAAATCAAAATATATTTAAACATCCGAGTAAAAAAGTAGATGTGCCGCAATATTTATTCATATCCAATTTGATGTTCTTTAGTATCTGCTGTAATGTCTAGCTGATCTTATTTGATCCGAAAAATGACAGATCATTTTAAATCCAGCAATATATTTGGGGATTTAGAAGGATATAATTTGATGAAATTAAATCCAGGGATTAAATTAGATCCAAATTTATCAGATATATCAGATCGAATTGCATCAGATTATATCTAAAAATATAATACATATGGGTTCTAGTTTATTAAAAAGCATATAAAAAATCAATTTAAACAAAAAAATATTAAAATTTTAAGAAAACAATACTTTGATTTGAACTCTCTCTGCCAGAGTTGTAGTGAGTTAAGCACTCAGCCATACACTGCACTCACTAAAAAAAGTCTGTAATGGCAACTGAAAATTTTGCTGTTATTACGGAAAATGCTACTAATTTGAGCCCTGCAGTATTTTTTGCTAATCTTAGCAACACATATCTGCTGACGTGTAGTACAATGAAATTAATAGAAAGATTAGCTGCCGCTACTAAATTTTAGTAAACTTTTTATATATTGGAATTTAAAATCATGTTGCTAAAATCCGCCAAAAAAAAATGTACTAAATATTATTAATATTAGTACAAAATTTCAAATTTATTTTTTTATCGAGCATCAAAATTTTTTTGTTTTATTTATTTTTTTCAAAAAATATTTTAGACAAAATTAAAAAAAAAATCAAAGGTTTAATTATTGTAAAAACATAAACGAGTTTATCATTTTATTTTAATTTGGTAATTCCTGTTTTAAAAATATTTTAGTCAATTTTTTTTTTACGTTTAAGGTCAAATTTTAATTGGTTTTAGGGCTGGTTGTAAGAACTAAAAAAAAAATGTTGTGCTATTTTAAGTGGATGTCTATAAAAATCTGTACAAAAATTGTAATGTGAGATTGAAAACAGTTTACAAATTTTTCTACTAACTTTTTTTGCTGAGTGTATATAAAGCTGGAACCGGTCTTAGCAATCAATACAAATGTCATGTAGCCGCATGCGTCGCACAGTGTCATGTTTCATTACTTTTAGAGTAATTAAGCATTCCTGCTGATACAAAAACAATTAATAGTATTTACAATTGTATTGAAAATTCCAAACCCGTAGTAAGATTCCGTAACTTTTTAACGACAAAATTCGATAATTATCAGCAATATTCGTTAAAAATTATTCTCTAACTTTTTTCTACCGATACAGGTATTAAAAAAATCGTTAAATTAACTGCAGAATTTTTTTTGGAAAGTTCACGCTTACGATTTCTGTCGTTACTTTAAAGAATATAAATCTCAAATTAATAACCGTTGTCAATATCTCATGTCTATAATTTCAAAAACTACGGAATAGCTTCTTCGAAAACTCAACCGACAATTATCTTTAGTTAACGAAATCGGTAAAATCGTTTAAAAAAAATTTAGAGAATTGCACATTTCATAAAAAAAAAACAAATTTAAGTTTGTTTTTTGAACATCTGATAGTTTTTGTTTTCCTTTATGAACCTCACTACAAATATTTTATAACGAAAGTATTTCGTTTTTGTGTTAAGTAAAGATTTCAATTATTATATTTTTAATGCGGAAGTTTCATCCTTCGATACGAAAGCAACACTTCTGGAAGGGAAATCGGCGATATATGAAAAAAGAATGCTGATTCTACTTAAAAATTATGGGATAATTAGAACAATTTCAGTTTTTTACGATGTATCTACATAAAAAATTTTGAATAAAATATAACCAAAACAAAATCTGTAATTTTATTTAAAAAATAGTTATATATAACAACTATGGGTTGTTATATTGAATGTGATCTATGCCATGCATCTATACCTTAATTTACCGTTATTTGCAGATTATTTAAAACTTATCGTTGTTTCCGTTTTAAACAAGATTAGATCTGATAACATCTTGTGCCAGATCTGATCATTTTTAGTGCCAGGTCTGGTCACATCTTAAGGGATGGGGAAAATTAGTTAACTTTTATGGTTAGATATGGTGCTAATTCTGTTGTAATCTGAAAAGATTGGTTAAATTTCGTAATTTTTTTGTCCAAATTCGGTTTCATTTCTGGCATTTGACATTTGATACTTGAGATTGAAGCCGTCTTTAAAAGCACCAAAATAAAAATGTATTAAAAAAATTTGTTTACAGAATTACTCGGTAAAAATCAAAATCAAATTGAATCATTTAGGGTTTTAATAAAATCTAATTATATCTTCAAATTGGGTACGGTACAATCCTACCTAATGACCGATCTATTTTTTACACTAGTTTACTAGATTTTATTTTTTTAATATATTTTTGTGTACATCATGGAAAAATTTCTACAACTAAATTTAATAAGTCTATACCACCAAACAAATTATATTTTTATTCTCACGAATACGTTTAGTCAACTTCAAATTATTTCGATGTGCATTATATTTTAAATACATACAAAAATATATTTTAATTTATGGTGTAAATCAAGAAATAGATGTACATTGTGTATATTTTATATATTTATTTTCCTTTGCATTTAATTGTATGTAAATATATTCTTTCCCAACAAGCATTTGGGTTATGTATCCCCAGGAGATGTTGCGGCAAAATCTTCTAATTTTGATTTAGACGGCATTAATAAATTAGAAAAACAAAAAATAATTAGAAAAAATTCAAAAATTGTTTCCATTTGTGTCATTAATTTTTTAAGGTAAGCTAAATCTGTATTGCAATTAGTTCAAATAAAATATTGCAAGTAAAATTGAAATTACTTTTTTCAGAAAATAACGTGTTCTATGGCAAATGATATACAGATCCCACGGATGTAAATGCTAAAATTTTTTATTTTAAAAAGAAGAACGATGTAATTTATCAAGAAACAACAAGAAAATATGTTAGTTGTAAGATTCATTCAATATATTAGTTAAATCGCTTAATTCGTAATAAAAAGTTATAAAAAACTTATTTTATGAAAATGCATTTTTAGTCTGGTTCGAGATCATAGAAAAAATTTGTTTTTTTTCAAATGTATATTTTTCTTATTAGGATTCTAGATCATGTAATCATATTCTTTTTATAAATTATTTTATTGTAAAGAAACATGAAAATTTTATTAGTAAATTATAGAGAATAAAAATTGAGAAATTCCACAGAGCCAGCAGGATAGAATACTTAGTATATTCGGTTAGCACTACCCGACCTTGTCAATATGATCATGTAATCATATTCTTTTTATAAATTATTTTATTGTAAAGAAACATGAAAATTTTATTAGTAAATTATAGAGAATAAAAATTGATAAATTCCACAGAGCCAGCAGGATAGAATACTTAGTATATTCGGTTAGCACTACCCAACCTTGTCAATATCCATGCTGTAAAATATAGATCATAAATATAAATTGTTAAATTTCGTTGATTTAAGTCTAATTGTGTTGTTGTTTACAAGTTTGTTAATTTGTTTCCTAATACTCAATATAAAATAGACAATCATCAACAAGCATTGACCAAAAGGGAGAAGAAGAGCATGGATATTGACAAAGTTGGGTAGCGCCAACCGAAAATACTAAGTATTCTATCCTGCTGGCTCTGTGGAATTTCTCAATTTTTATTCTCTATAATTTACTAATAAAATTTTCATGTTTCTTTACAATAAAATAATTTATTAAAAGAATATGCTTACATGATCTAGAATCCTACTATACTATTCACTTACAAAATAACTGATCAACAATTCATAAAACTCCATTATTTTTCTTATTATTATTTAGTATTCATTGAGAATACACAGAAAAAGTTATTAGACACAACCTGAATGTAATGCATTTTCTGGACATACGGTTTGAAAGGAGAATGTAAATAACACAAAAATAGTAAGTAAATATCATCTTAACTCAATAATAAATATCAACTGTATGTTAGCATAAATAGATTTTTCCGTTGACTTAAGAGTTAAATAGAGATATTTTTAATTGGCAAATTTCAAGGGCACGAAGAATGCTGATTAAAGTCGTAGCGGACCAGAAAATGCATTCCATTCAGCTTGTGTCTAATAATTTTTTCTGTGTACACACAAAAAACAAAATCATACTATTTATGAATATTTTATGAAAAATTTGCCAATGTACTAATTTAAGAACTTTTTCATAAACTCTGGTTGTATTTATGAACAGTTGATAAAAAAAAAAATACTGGTAAAGTTTGTGTACTGGTTTATTATGAAGTGCCCTTCAAAATATATGTAGATATACTAACTATTTATGAAAAAGTACTTAAAAAATTTGCCAATGTACAAAATCATACTATTTAGGAACTAGTACATAAATATATATAATACTGGGAATTTTATGTACCTTTTCTTAAATGTAAGGAAATAATTCATTATATTATAAATAAATTGTCCATAAAAAAAATCATATTTAATGTGTTCAAATTCTTAAATATTATGAAAATTTCATAATTTGAAAATGTTTCTACAATTCCCTATTTTATATTATGACGACGTACATACATAATAAAAACCTGTTCATACGTTTTAAGAACGGGTTCATAATTACAAAATATTATGAAATACTTCATTTTTTACAGGTTACGTTTTCCATAAATATTAAGAAGTAGTTCATAATAATTCAAATAACATAAAATGTAAGAACAGAATTTCTAAAGTAATTTCACGATGTTGTCAACTTTTGAATTTAAAAAATACAAACGCGTAAAAAAGAACAAATAAAATTGTACTCAAATATGGCTAAAGATATTAAAATGAATAAAGTTTAGATATTATAAAACTTTAGAATTTCACTATTTGCACTTTTACAAACGTCTATTAAATATATAGTTTCATATTTCAAAAAATATTTATCTTCGCGACTTTTTAGAATTATTGAAGGGACTGTGAGTTTAAGTGCTAACTTGCTATGGTTGTAAAATGGCATTTTGAAGTTTAAACCATTTGCAAGTATATCACTTAAATAGCAATTCGTTAACTTTTGCATTTCGTGAGCCGAAGTACTTCAGTTAAATGCAACTACAAAAGTAATTTAGTTAGTTACACAATTTTTTAATTAAATAAAAATATAATATTTTCTAAGACAAGTCTCAAAAAAAAAGTAAAAAACCGTGGGTAACTTCACATATTTTTGATTTTTTGAATATTAATATTTTTTCTGTGACACGTTATTAATTGTTTATATGTTAGATGCTATTACAATACATTGTTATTTTTCCGCTTACCCACAACGCATTCAAATTTAATAAGTTAAGCACAAAAAGCAGCAAAATGGCAACATTGAAAACAGGTTTGATAAAAATATGCCGTTAGAAACGATGATGCTGTATTATTTTTGTTATAATAAAAAAACGAAAAAATAGTGTGTTTTTTTATCAAAAAAAAAAAATAAAGTGTTTGTAAATAAAATAAAATTACGAATTTTCGATTTTTCGATTTTTAAATCCAGTATCGTTCTTTGTCAGAGTTTTTAATAATTTTATATAGTTTCTGACTACACGAAACAAAACTGGTATTAAAAATTTACAATCCGTTATTTATATTTTTTTATCTAATTTTAACAATGATTTTTTTTTTTTTTTTGTTAATTAAAAAGCAATACTTTAAAAAATATGTTATGGAGAATTTCCTAGCATATATGAATAGGTACATACAATTTATTTATAATATAATGAATTATTTCCTAACATTTAAGAAAAGGTACATAAAATTTCCAGTATTATATATATTTATGTACTAGTTCCTAAATAGTATGATTTTGTACATTGGCAAATTTTTTAAGTACTTTTTCATAAATAGTAAGTATATCTACATATATTTTGAAGGGCACTTCATAATAAACCAGTACACAAACTTTACCAGTATTTTTTTTTTATCAACTGTTCATAAATACAACCAGAATTTATGAAAAAGTTCTTAAATTAGTACATTGGCAAATTTTTCATAAAATATTCATAAATAATATGATTTTGTTTTTTGTGTGTACTATGATCGAATTTATTAAAAAAAAAAAAACACTGGGAAGTTAGGAACACTTCATAAATAGTAAGTAAGCTTCATATATAATATAAAAGTTAAAAATTATGAACAATTTTCATAAAAATTATGAATTTTATTTTTTTGTGTGTATTCTCCATGATTGCTAAAAAAAAATCTATTGAAAAAAAAATTCTATGATATACATTTTCATACATACATATAAGTATTAAAAAGATCACCTTTAAATAAGCATTTGGAAGAAGATATTACGGAGATACGGGTATCATAGATTTTTTATATAGAAGACAATCAGAGCAGTATTTTGAATATATTTTAATTTTATTAGCTAGAAGATATTTTGGCGATATTGTCAAAAATATATATGTATTTAGTTTTGTGTCGTTTGAAACAAAAATATTATTTGCAATATTTTAAAAAACAGAGCAATATCTAAAAACAGCGAGATTTCTACAGTGTTCTTCAAATAATATTGGGAATATTAGGTGAGTAAAAATTGTATTGCATTAATTAAATAGTGGATTGCAACAAAAAATTAATTTTTAGTGTTTTTTTAGATGAAAAATACCATAAGAGTGGCAAAAGAAAAACAAATCCATGGAAGTAATCAACAGATGCAGTAAAGAAAGAATTAATTGAATTATAATGATATCTTTTTTTAAATACATATGTACATATTAACAATAAAAAAGTTTGAAAATACATATTTGTATCTTTTTTTTAACTACCAAATAATATTTATGCAATATCAAATCGCATTTTTATTTTCTAAAGGAATCAATTTCGTATATCTAAGAAGTATTGCTTTCGGTACATGTTTTCTACCAAATGGGGTATATTCTGCAATACGAAAAGGATTATTGCTTTCAAGCAATACGGGGGAATCTCCTTCGTATTGACATGTTTACTGGGTTATATGTATATTGTGTATGTAAAGTATAAAATGTCCACAATATTTAAAAAAACGACAGCAGAATATTAAAATATTCAATATAAAAAAACATACATATATCAACGTTAACCTATATATTTAAGTACTTACTGTATTGGTTATTTCATTAAATACTACTTTATATTTAACAGGTAAGTGTGACAAGAGGTATTAAAATAAAAACAGATATCTGGGTTGCTTTAAAGCAAATAATATAATTTTGTCAGCAATGAGGCAATTGTGGAATAACTTTAATTGTTACAAAATCCTTTTTAGTTTTTGCTTTATAAAAATTTGTATAAAAAACTTAAAAGTTGTTAAAATAAAAAAGTATTCGAAAGAAAATATTGTATAAAAAATTAAACAAACAAAAATATTTGGAAAACCCGAGAAAAGACATACGCTGAGTCCAAACTTTAAAGCGAATCACTAAAGTAAATTAACTTTGCAACACATAAATATGTGTTTACGTTTATCATTTGCTGAAATAAAAAACAATTGGCAAGTTTTTGCTGAAAGAAATTCTTCTATTAAAAACTTCCCCTTAAATTTTTAACTATTTTTATGTACTCGAATAGATTTTTGGTAAAACTAGTAGGAATGGAAAAGCTAGTAAAATATTTTTCGTAAACAAACATATTTCTGTTTGTTAAGTTTATAATTGAAATTTTACTAAATTCATTCTTTATGCCAACCAATCTTGTAATGTCCTCATCATAAATTCACTTTAATCGGATGTAAATTTTACTCTCTTTTTTCTAATTATGTCAAAATAAACCAAATCAACTCGTGCTAGACAGGTTAAATAAAATGTGTATTTATTATTTTATTTTTGTCAACATTTTCATTTATATAGTCTTTTAGAATGACGACTAACACTGCTCCAAAAGAAAAGTCACACCAGAGCAACTCAATGAAATGCTTCATTTCATTTCACAAAATCCGGGAATAGAAGAAGGCAAGTTTCAAAAGCTGCTCGGAAAAGTCGAATTCGACAATAAGTGGAGCGAATTGGCGGGATTGCTTAATAGTCTTAGCGGAGCAGTGTAGTCTGTTGACCAATGGCACTCGGTAAATAAACATTGTGTTACAAAATTGTTTGTATAAAAAAGGCATGGAGAGACTTAAAAAGCCGTACTATGTTAGTATAAAAATGCGGGACCAGACAAGACAGCAAGCACTGACTGGAAACAAATCCATGAATCAGAAGTCAATCAGGGCAATCGAAAGTCGTGTGATTGCCATAATTAGAAGCGACTATAACGAGAGACACGAGTCAGCTGCCGAAAATGTGCCAATTAATGAGTTAAGTTGTAGTGGAGTAAACCAACGTAACAAACGTATTTTTCGGTTGTGACAAAATAAAACCAATGCAGACAAGAGTTATATTTCCATCAATACAAACTTATAATACCATATATAAATACATACTTCGTTGCGTATACGTAATTTATCTTATATATTAATATTGCGTATACGTAATATATCATTGTTTGACATTTGAACAATTGTTATTGTTTGCTAGTAGAAGGTACGAGGTAAGTTAAAATGGAGCGCTACACGAATGAACAACGCATTCTCATTGTGAAATTGTTTTACCAAAATGGTGAACGTTTTGCGGCTACAGTTCGCAAATTGCGATTAATTTGGAGTCACAATAATGCTCTAAAAGAGTCAACTGATAAATTTGCCGAAACTGGGTCTGTTAGTGATGTAAAGACAACAACGCGCCATCGACCAGGTCGTTCTACCGAAAATGTCGCAGCTGTACGTGATGATGTCGCTCAAACTCCATCCACCTCAATTCGACACCGAGCTCAGCAAATTGGTGTCTCCAAATCCACTTTGTAGCGAATTTTGACGAAAGATTTGCATCTTCGTGCATATAAAGTTCAATTGACTCAGGAACTGAAGCCAGCTGACCATGGACAGCGAAGGGAGTTCGTTAATTGGGTATTGGAGAGACAACATGAAAATCTTCAATAGGCAGAATTGTCGCATTTAGGGTGAGGAAAATCCTCGTGTGATTCACGAGAAGCAAATGCATCCTCAACGTGTCACTGTGTGGTGTGGTTTTTGGGCTGGAGGAATCATTGGACCTTTTTTTATGAAAATGAGGCAGGTCAAGCGCAAACAGTCAATGGTGTTCGGTATCGTGAAATGATAACCAGTTTTTTCTTGCCTAGAATTGAAGAAATGAATGTGGAGGGCATGTGGTTCCAACAAGACGGCGCCACATGTCATACAGCCAGAGAAACAATTCAATTGCTGCATCAGTCATTTCCCGGTCGTGTTATTTCGCGTTTTGGAGATCAGAATTGGCCGCCTAGATCGTGCGATTTAACACCATTAGATTTTTTTCTTTGGGGTTTTTTGAAGTCGATGGTTTACGCGAATACGCCGACGACGACTCAAGCCTTAAAAGAGGAAATTGGACGCTGCATTAATGAAATACCGCAGCATTCATGCAAAACGGTCATTGAAAATTTCATTAAAAGATCGCGTGCATGCCAGCAAAGCCGCGGCGGCCATCTGCACGATATATTGTTCCATACATAACCTCATTCTGTCTACTTTACGATATAATAAAGTTTCACGATTTTTTTTTAAATATCTGTGTTTTATTTAAAATTTAAAAATTGCGTTCTTCTTGGGACACCCTTTATATGTATATTGCGTATACGTAATAAAATATAGGGTTTTGAATAGGCCATTTCAAATTGATTTCATAATTATACCCTTCACCACAGGTGAAAGGGTATATATAAGTTTGTCATTCCGTTTGTAATGTCTACAATATTGATCTTAGACCCTATAAAGTATATATATTCTGGGTCCTTATAAAGAGCGAAGTTGATTTAATGATGTCCGTCTGTGTGTTGAAATGGGTTTTCCGAAGACCCCAGACTTGACGAGGACTTGATTGTTATTTATTTCTGTTACATGTGATCCATTTCTGTTTGCTATTGAAAATCAGACAGATCGGTTAAAAAATGGCTGAGATATTAGCAAAAAACCAAGACTACCTCTAACTTTTTCCGTAAAAATACTTTGTTTTTATATGAATGTTGAATATTACGCGTAACAAAACATCCATTTGTTGAAATTCTTTTCTTTCACCTCTTCACCTTTTATAAACAAACAACAAACCAATACAAAGATGTGTCATTTAAATAAAAATCAAACAAATCCCTATTGAACGAAAACTGTTTATTTAATACTATTAACGATGATTCCACATGACCTTAATAGCTCAGTTGTCTAAACGCTATGTCACAAATGCTTTTTTGTCTCTAAGGCCGCGGGTTCGAATCCCGGTCAATTCACTTTTTTTTGTACAATTTTTTTATATTTTCTTGAGACTTTTTTTTTGTTTTTTTATTATTAAATAATTAATTTAAATAAAATTTTAAATTAATAATTAAATAATCCATAAATAGGCTAAAAACATAAAAATTTTTATAAAAACCCTCTGATACAAACAAAATTCAAACGGTTTTATTTCTATTTTTTGCTCCGATTTAAAAGAATTTATAAAAAGATTTTTAAACCATTTTATTTCTCATATATTAAGAAAATTTTATACATAATTTCCCTTTGAGTGAAACTATTTTAGGTCTTATAATAATTTATAAAAAAAAATTTATAAACTATTTTCCTTCAAATTTTTAAAATTAAGCTAAAGAAATTAAAAATATTTTTTAATAAAAAAGCGAAATAAAATTCCAAATGCAAATTTGCCAGCTAAATCAAACGTTTTTGTAGAAATAAAACACATGCAGTTCTAGTGATTTCTTTTAACGATTTGTTAAAATTCTTTTCTCTCACCTCAACACATACAAAGATTTGTCATTTAAATAATAACCAAACAAATCTCTAATGAACGAAAACTGTTTAGTTAATTATATATTAACGATGATTTCGCTTGACCTCTTTTATTTCTCATATATTATTTTATTTCTCATATATTATTTTAGAGCTGTAATATGACCTATGCATACGTCTTATATAGCAAAAGATCGAAAATCTTTACTATAACATATTCGATGAAAAAACTCGGAAATATCGGTTCAGATACAAAGAAGTTATGCCCAAAACATACATTTTCTTAAATACCTATTTTCTGGAACCATAAATCTTCCCGAGTCCAAGTTTTATCACAAAAGTAAATGGTTAATTTCCTCTCAAAGGCGTCCGTATTTTAATCTGTCCATTCCATATATGTCCATATATAAACTTCAGTTTTTTCCCAACCATGGTGAAGGGTATATAAGATTCGGCATAGCCGAATTTAGCCGCTCTTACTTATTTTAACTTAACTTTCAATTGATATAACATAACACAATGTTGTTGTTTTGAGTTGTTTTATTTTTTGAACTGCTTACACACAGCAAATTAAATTGCCCAACCAATTGAAAAGTATAGTTTGGTTGCGACAGCTAATAAATTCGAAAACCACAACCAAATTCAAATGTAATTGCTGAATATTTTGGGTGTGGCAAACAAAATTCAGTTGTAAAAACAGAATTTTGTTGTGTTAACCAAAATTCAGTTGCATCAATCGGTTTTTATCATGGTAACCGAAATTTAGTAAGAAACTGACAAAGTTTTTCTCTGTGTTACATTAAGAAAAGTGTAAAAATTAACGGATAATGGCAAAAACTTTAGGTAAAACCCGATCTGTGTTTCAAAATAATGTTGTCGCTCTCATATGATGAAACGAAATTTCCAACCGATTTATACTCAAACAAAATTTTTGTACGGCAAAACTATTTATTTTTGTATATATTCTTAAGATTATATATAAATTTCCGTCCGGAAAGATTTCTCTTAAACAAAAAGATGTCTCTTAAACAAAAAACCCTATTGAAAGTTTTATTTTGTTCTTTTAATTTTGTTGGTCTTTAAATTTTTGTAACGTCATTGTGGATATTGTTTACGGAGGTTGAAACTTCGTTATAAATGACAGAATAAAATAAATCTAAAAATTATTCCAATGGGTGCCGAGTTTGCTTTTCACAAAGACAACGCTCCATGTTGCATGTCGTTGGCTACCATGGCCAAATTATATGAATTATATTTTCAATTGCTTCCTCACCCACCATATTCGTAAGATTTGGCTCCCAGCGATTTTGACCTGTTTCTAGACCTCTAAAAATTGCTCGCAGAAGACTTGGTTCAAATAAAGAAGTGATTGCCGAAACAGAGGACTATTTTGAGGCCAAAGATCGAAATCGAAATATTGGGAAGGCGTTGGAGTGATTGTATCGCCCTTGAAGGGGACTATGCTAATGAAAAAAGTCAAATTTTGCAAAAAAAAAAATTGTTGCTGTATTGGTTATCCTACGGACTTTTCTGCCGATGTGTTATTATCATAATCTGCATCTTGCACCCAACCTCCAAAAGGCTTGGCCTACAACCGAAGGAAAATGAATTACAAATGTTGCTGTCATCAGCGAAAGAGCTGAAAGATTGATCAAGAAGATCGATGAGAAGGACGTGCAGTTTTTCCGATCCAAAGATGAGGCAATTTTGTGTGTTGACAAAGCAGCCGAGATGAAAATATGATTTTTGTCCAAATTAGATGTCCGATTGGATCTTCTGTAACGCCCAAACTGAGAGGCCGTAATGAAGTGGATGGTCGTTTGCTTCAATTGTTAAGTCAATTGGACCTTGTAAGCGAGTTATGCGAGATCTTTGTGCAAAATCTCATCATGATGGTGTGTGATATAACAAGTTATTGGGATCAATGGCAAGTCGATGCTCTTGAATTGATTTGTACACTTTCGGTCACAGCAGCCACATTTTAATCGGTACGTACCGTACGACGGTATCACGAAATTTTTGCAATAAACTTGCGTACAGCACTCGCAGTGGGTACTTCATTTCGGCCAAGACATCTTTTCAACAAACGCACAGTTTGGACAAAACAGCACTCACTTTGGTAAGTTTGCAATAATTCCAAACGTTGTTCAAGCGTAAAGCGACTCATTTTGGCCAGCGGAGGTATGTTACTGACTGATAATATATTCGAACAGAATATCAAAATAACATATGATTTAAAAAGATACCTCTATTTGGACTACCCTTCATACGTTTTTGAATTATTGCAGTCGTAGCTTTTTGTTAATCTGTTTCTTTATCTGTTCTTAAATGTGTTACTCCACTTGACTTACATTTTATTAATTCTTTACTGAAAGTTCACTCAATTTTGTCAAAGTTTAAAAAACTTACAAAGTTGCACATAGTTGGCTTAAAAATGTCATTCAATCGGTACATTTTTACAATTTTAATTGTGATCTCTAAATTTTTCAAAATTAATTGCATTTGTTTGATTTTTAAATTTTAATGTCTTGTCAATTTTTATTTTTTTTAACATTTTTGTTTCTTTAAGTTAACAGAGATGCGTTTCGATAGTAAATTGAACTACCCATCTAAAAATCGAAATATATATGAGCATACATGATCATACATGGGCATACATGGTCATATACGTCTATACATGATCTCATATATGACCATATATCTTCGGATCCGAAATTTGAGGGTATATGGTGATATATATTCATGTATGCTCGTATATGATCATATACGTCCATATACCCTCAAATTTCGGATCCGAAGATATATGATAATATATGAGATCATGTATGGTCATATATTGAACAATGTATGGACGTATATGACCATGTATGCCCATGTATGATCATATACAGGCCCATGTTTGATCATGTATGCTCATATATATTTCGATTTTTAGATGGGTAGGTAAAATTTTTAGAAGTTGATTCGATACATTTGTATGGTGTCGTTCTTTTTCTTAATTCAACTTCTCTAAATAGAGTTAGGCCTTTAATTTTAAAACAAAAAATGAGAATCTTTATTGTTTTATAAAAAATCTTTCAAAGTATACATAGAAATAATAATATTTTAAATATTGTAGCGACAAAACTTGATTATCATAACATGACGTCAAAATAATTGTTATGAAATCACCAAAGTTACAGAATTAAGAATTAAATTGTTTTCATTTATGTTAAAAAAATACAGAAAAATGTCATAAACTTCCGAAATTGTGTTTCGATAGAAAGCGCTCTTTTGCTATAGTTGCTCCAAATTGGAGGAGTTTTGTATAACAAATAAATTCTCAAAATTCCATAGTATGATTTTTCAATATGAAAGAGTCCCTAGCGTTGTCAGCTAATTGTCTAGAAAAAACTTTTTAGAATGAAATATAATAACAAGGAAGCACCATTGATGGATTCTTTCTGCTTACGATGCAAACTGAATATGTAATAACGGAGACATACTAAATTATGTAGCCCGATCACACATTTAAGGCTTAAAATGTGGAGTAATATATTGCCAAATTTTTCGTAATTTGTTTTTTTATGGTCGTTTAAAGGCAACGATAAACAAATTTGGTATCAAATGAAAATAATTATGATAACCTTTTCAATGACATACTAAAGATAATATATGTAAAGTTTAAAAACAAAAAAAGTTTTATTATACCCTAAATATATAATTAGGCCGCTATGTTCCTTATCAATTTTCATTACTTTTATCTCCTCTGAATTTCATCCAAATTTCATCGACATCTGGAGGAATCCGCCAACATATTTCGCTTGTTCGAAAATTATGCGTAATCGCAGGATTTTTTCTAAATAAATATATATTTTTTTTATAACGAGAAGCAATACTCAGCAAATTCTTCCTACTAATTAATGTGCTCCTTTCTTTGGAAAGAGGAGAGATAAATGATGATGAATGATGAAGGGCTGCGATAAAGCTTGTTGTTCGCCATCCGATGGAGAGTTGGCGAACTTGCTGAAGGTTTTTTGTTCATAGCCCTGTTATGATATTTTACTTCAATGGGGATAAGTGCAATGAGAACACCGCAGAAAGACGTTGTGAAACATAGGAGGGTTAGAAAACTATACATTTTTAATTTTCAAAATTGATGTTACCATCGCTGGAGATCTTGAAACCGCAACCTTTTGTATAACAGTCTAACGCGCTACCATTGCACCACAAACCCATATATTACATCTCTCTTTGTGTTCTACAATCCGGCTTTTCCATCTTCCGAATCACTTTTTCTGATCCAAAATAGCGTTAATCATATAGGACAATAAATACTGTAAGTTTGACATTGATACGGTATACTTTGTCCTACAACAAGGCAGTTGATAAGGAAATCCACATATATAAGAAAATATGCAAATATTTGGCTTTAGAAATATGGAAATTCTTTAAAAAATAAATTGTAGTAGAAAAAATAAAGTCAAAGTACATAAATACATACCATAAATATGAATGTATATCAAAATAATATTATACATATTTTATACAATATACAAATGGTATTAGAATGTAGTACCTAGCATATGATGCCTAGCATATGATGCCTGTGCCAAAGATATACATATTGTTATGAAATTATTTTTATACGATAAAGTATGTAATAAAAGTAAATGGAATTTTACAAAGAATACAAATTCGGATTTCTTGACAACCAAATCGTTCAGTAGAAGCACCCAACTTCTTTGACCCAACCGAACTTTTGTTGTACTAAACTGAACAATTGTTACGTGCCCCCAAAGACACTGTAGTAGTAATGCCAGCCAGCTCATAAAACATCTATTGGGGTGTTGGTTCCAATCCACCACTACAGCTCAGAGACAAGCAAAATTAAAATAAAAATATAAAACACCACACCAAACATCTTCGAGGGAGGATATGATGACAAAACTGCTCCACATTTTCCCTCCCTACCATGGCCATCATGAACGGTCCAACCTCATTTTTGTTCATATCAACACAGACACAATTACCGCATTGCTTTCACACCGTTAACTGTGCCGTGTAAACCAATTAACAACACATCATTTTTTAATTATATTAACTATTACATGTTTATTTTAACCACACAATAAAAATTATTTATTTTTACATGAATTTCTTTAAATTTTGTGCGAATAAAAAAAACCCGATTAAATTTTTTTCTTTGATTTAAATAAATTAAAAAAGCTTGTTAATTTCGTAAAAAGGGAAAAAATTAATAATTTGTCTACCCATGTAAAAATAGAAATATATATGAACATACATGATCATACATGGGCTTGTATATGATCATACATGGGCATACATGGTCATATACGTCCATACATAATCTCATATATGACCATATATCTTCGGATCCGCAATTGGAGGGATCCGAATATGGTGATATATGTGCATATATTATCATACATGCTCATATATTATTCATGTATGCTCGTGTATGATCATATGCATCCATATACCCTCAAATTTCAGATCCAAAGATACATGATCATGTATGAGATCATGTATGGTCATATATTGAACAATGTATGGACATATATGAACATGTATGCCCATGTATGATCATATACAGGCCCATGTATGATCATGTATGCTCATATATATTTCGATTTTTAGATGGGTACCCAGGTGAAAATGATCATATATGTTCATATATCGTCATATATGTTGTCATGTATGAGCATATATAGTTTCATGTATGAGCATATATGAACATATATGTCATGTATGTAAGCATATATGTGCAAATACATTCAAATAAAAAGTGCATATATGGTAATATATAATAATATATTGTATATATTGGTCCAGATATTGATTCATATATGCCATATATCAAGGCCGTAGCCAGGATTTTAATTCGGGGGGGGGTTCAACTTTAAAAAATAAATATTCATATAATCTCATGTGTAGAAAATTTTATTTATGTATAGGTACGTATACAATATTTTTATAATATTAAATTGAGCCGACGGGCTTTTTGGGCAGCAAATAAATCAATGACTTCTTCAGTCGGCACATTTATTCGGCGATGAACCGACATTAATGCCAATCCATTGAGTCTACTCTCGCTAGTCGAATTTCTAAGATACGTCTTTAATCTCTTCATTGTTGAAAATGAACGTTCGGATGAGCACGTAGTAACTGGCAAAGTGACCAAAATTTTTAAAAGAATATGCACGTTTGGAAATATCTCTTTATTGCACTCTCCAAGTGCTTCCATCGCTGAATTAGGCAGGTTCTTTTCGCAGGTTTTGCGCCATTTCGTTTGCCAAAGAGACAATTCAGATTTATTATTATTTTCTTGTAAAAATCTGCCGTAAAACGAAAATGTATTTGCTTCAAATTTTGTTTCAGGCTTTACACATTCTGTCGGAATTAATTTATAAAGATCAGTCAGTGTTTTATTGTGTTTTTCAAACCGCAGTGTTAACTGATGTATGAAATCTTCTAAAAGTGAAATTATTATAGTAATGCGGAAGTATTTTTTCGGATCGTGCTCACTAACATTCGCGCGGTGTTGCTGACGTCCAGTTATGCGAGGCATTGCTATTTTTTCACCTAAGAATTCGAGCAGGTTCTCAGCATCCAAATATATGTCTGCAAATTCTGTTTCTGAGTTTTCACGCATATTTTTGAAATGGTAAATAATAAGTTCAACATGTTGAACAGCAGCCGCTAAGTCGCATGAAGTGGACTGTAACATCTTGCATAGTGGTAATGTAGAAGCAAATAAACTATTTAAGCAGCACAAGCTCACAGCGAATTCGCTATTTGATATTGATTTTACAAAAGACGATGCTTTTGATGATGTATCACAATCTCTATCACCAATTAATTCTTCTAAAGCGCCAGCAATTGCTTTATAAATTTCCTTAAACCTTAGCAATCCATCATGATTTTCAACCCATCGGGTTTCACACATTGCGGTTAATGTTTTCCATTTTGTTTCGGGCATAGTGTTTTTTATATATTTTGCTAAACAATTTGTTCGCTTGGCTGATGATTTAAAAAAATTCCCAATTGATTTTATAATGCCTATTGCATTCCTGATGGGTTGAATTTGGCATGAATGACCTAAAGCTAAATTTAGCGAATGCGAGCTACAGTGCACATATATAGCTTCTGGATATTTCTCACGTATTATTGCCTGCACACCATTAAAATTGCCGCTCATACATGCAGCACCATCGTACCCTTGTCCAACTAAATAGTTACAGTCAATTTGCATATCGTTTAAACTTTCGAGAATAGTTTGAGCCAAAGAAGCCCATGTTGTGCTTTTGACAGTAACAAAAGTGAGAAAATCTTCTTGTATGACAAAAACATTGTTATGCAGCTCGGTGTATCTAGCACATATCGACATTTGTTCCTGTCGCGAAATATCCGTTGTTTCATCGACCAGCAAGGAGAAACTCTTAGCATTATTTATAGCTGTTACCAGTTGTTTTTGAATTACTTCACCGCAAACAGAAATCAACTCATTTTGTATGGATGAACTGTAATATGTACAATTTAACTGTAAATTTTCATCGTGCTGCTTTAAATCAATATCTCCACATTTATGACGCATACGCAATATAGCTCGAAAATTACCATCATTAATCTCTGGTTCAAATTCATTGAATTTTATATTTCCAAAATCGGAAGTTCCCCTTAATGCTAATTCTTGTCGTCCACACAGTTTAATGGTTTCAATGATGGGAACCAGTTTCTTCCTATTTTTGGCAATATTAACTGCACGAGCAATGTCTAATTGACTTCTAATGTCTGTTTGTTTTTTGCTATAAACATTCATAAAATTATCAGCTAATAATGTACAGTGTTGGTGGTATTGGCTTTTTTGATGCCGGTCAAAATCCGCGATAGCATTTTTCCACTTATTTAATGGTTTTACTACCAATAAATTGAGTTTTTGATGGGAACCCTTCCCTGCACATTCCGCTGCAAACAAAAGGCAAATCTTGCATAAAGCACCTTGAGGCTCTTTTATGGTATAGACCAGCCAGGAGAATTGATTAAACCATTTGTGTTGGAATTTCAAATGTCTTTTGATATCTGTGACTGGAAATTTAAAAGAATTGTTTGGCATCCAGGGTGTTTTTAATAAATTATATTTAAGGTCATCATCTATTTTTCGCTTTGAGTCTACATAAAAGCCTACATCCAATGTATCGGGCGGGTTTGACGTATTTTCCTCAACGGCAGTAGAACTGGTAGTGGCCACCGGAATAACGTCATTCGTGCTAACAGTCACTGATGAAAATTGACCATTTTCTGGTTCCTTATCTTGACCATCATCTTTTTTTTGTTTTTTGAACATGTATTTAAAAAGAGTGGAATTGCTTGTGCGCTTCGACATTTAATATTGCAAAACTATAAAATAATTATATATGTAAAACAATAAAAGAAACGTATTTGCTAAAAACATTACTTACTCAGTTGATAGAATAAAATACGACTTATAAAAACCTTGCACTTGTGAAAAGCAATAACTCACGCACGCTATAATCAACTTGTTACAACTTGACGAATTTGTGAATGACAACGAGAGCCAGACAAAGTAAAAAATACGAAGAATTGTCTGTGTTAAAAAGTACCGTAACTTATCTGCCAACTGCGGCAGAGCCTAATCTGCGAGATAACAAAAAACAATTCAATTTTGTGCGTCTCGAATTTATTTTTTCAACTATTCCATACTTTGTTTTTGTAAATTCACACTTCGATCAGACCGTCAATCTGCCTTTCTGTCATAAAATAGCAATTGCTTTTACATTGTCGCCGATCATTCATAATCTACATTTTTTTTAACAATAATTTTACAGTAAGAAGCAAGCAGCGAAAATCAGCTAGACAGTGGTCGCAATGCCATTTGTTCGTTGGTGCCAAAATCGACTGAATAAATTCTCTGCGACTGAGTGTATGTGTATTTATATTCTATGATTTGTGCAAGTTTTATAGGTAAGCGTTTTTCAAAATAAAACCTCCAGCTTTTCTTCAACATCTTTCGATAAGATTTTTCTATGCTGCTAAAAATATATATTTATTTATATAAAAAAATTCATTCATTTCGGGGGGGGGTTTGATCCACCTCATCCCCCCCCCCCCTGAATACGGCCTTGCCATATATGTTCATATATGAATGCATATTTTATTTCATATATGAGTAATATCTTTCTTTTTTATCAGATATGGTCAAGACTTTTTTTCAATTTAAGCTCTTGTTCTACCAAATTAAGATCCAGTTCGAACTCTTAAGCGAAAATTGGTGTGAACATTAGACTTTTAATAATTTTCATTCTCTTTTTTACCCCACTTTATCCAGATTTCAAAATGTTTATTATTGAAAAACTATTAATTTTCAAAAAAGAAGCTATTTTGGCAAGGCAGGCCAAAGGTCAAGAGCGCTAAACGGCAAAAAATGAATGTTTAAATGTCAAAGAAAACAAGTAAAAAAGGGCTAAATTCGGCTGTGCCGAATCTTTGAATACCCTCCACCATAGGGGCTGAAGATGATATACGTATATACTAAATTTTGCATGAACTGTAATATGAATATGTTTTGTCAATTTATGTAACGAACTTTTGTTATTTAGTTTTAGTAATGTTATTTACAGGGGTCTGCTCTGTTAGCGACTTTAACATTGTTGCTTTTAACGTTAACTTAGTTATTAAGAGTAACACACATATAGCTCTAAAATGATATTATTCTCATAGTATGTGAGATAGTAAATGTAATCGAACAAGAAGAAGACTTAATAACATTTTTATTTACTTAACAGAAAACAAAAAAAATAGATACAGAAAAATTGTACAAATTTGTATGGAAAATTTAGAGGTACCTTCACATTTTCACTCATAACTTTTGAACCGCTTAACCGATTATGCTCATTTTAAATACCAAACTGCTCGGGAGGATGTTCAATAATCTGGGTAAAAATAGGCACCCCCGCTTGCGTCTTCGCGTCGTGATCGCCATTTCAACAGACAGACAGGCAGACAGACAGACGGACATCGCTAAATCGACTTAAAATTGCATAAGGATCACGGATATATATACTTTATGGGGTCTTAAACCTATATTTCGACATATTACAAACGGAATGACAAACTGATATATACCCTCCTCATATATGGTGGAGGGTATAAAAAGATACATTTTTGGTGAGTATATGCAGCAATCAACTTTGTACTTTTAACACCATTATTTTCTTTTAAGTTTTCTATGGAATGTGGTCAAAAAGAGGATGCGTTCAGTAAAGTAAGTTCAATATAAATAGAGCCAAAAAAATTTCGAGCTAAGACGGCTCCAAAAAAGTCACTATAGCTAAATAAAACTGTTTTGAACTAAAGGAATTAACGTGATATAAGTATTTTTTTTGTTGTTATTTTATTTTAATATTTTTAAAAATAATATATTGTTCGAATATTCGAAACGTGTTCGAAATTCATGAACATCAGCGAAATGTAAATAGAGGTATAGTTTTAATAAAAAAAAAGAATTTTTGTTGCAAAATAAAAAAAAAAGTGGTTTTCTGATAAGTACTCATATCTGACCACATATATATCCATATCTAAGCAAAAACGTTGGATTTTACGGTCGAAATACCCTTCCTAAATGAGCTCGCTTAGGTAATTCTCAACTTGGTCACTATGCCTTTGACCTTATTCAGGTAGTTAATCTAAAAAAAACTTTGTATCTTAAACCTTACAAAAAAAAAACTTTAAAAACTTAAGCACTTACAGAAGTGTTCAGGATAACTGGCTTTGATGAAAAAATGTTTCTGCAACTTTTATAACGGCCCCTGAGGGTACGTTACTTTTTCTCCAGCAAAATTAAATAAAATACAACGAAAATACCTGGAGGTTGACTTTCTTCTGCTTTGTACTTGCGGTTTCCTTGTTGCTTGGGCATTGATAAATATTTCGCTGATTGGCTCGTACTACTGACGGCAAAATACCAGCTGCTCTCAACCACCAGTTTTATCTTTATTTTATTTTCCTTAAACGTAGGGTTCTTGTACCAGTAAGTAAATCCTTAATCTTTCGAACTTAGGTAATTTATTAATGTTGTTTTTTTAATTTTAAATTCAAAGACATTATTTATTAATTTTTTTTCTTACTTCTTTTGAAACAATAATGTTACACATACGTGTAACATTATTTTTAAACTCCGAATACTTATTGAGCATATTGCAGATACGTGCCTATTATAAATATATTGGGAAGTAAGTAGGGACTGTCACGTAATCGTGTTGCATTTTAAAGGCAATTTAATAAGATGCTAGTATTCTATTGAATGTCGCAAAGTGTTTGAGTGAATGACTTACTTTTCGTTTTGTTCGAGGTTGTATGTACTTTGTCTATGGTTAAGCAATTGTCACATATTTGTTTGACAAAAAATGAAAAATGTAACACATTTTCCGAAAACTCCTAAAAGGAATATAAAACAAATGTAAAAAAAGTATTGAAACAACTCACGTGTATATTAAATATACCCCTGCATAGAGTGTAGGCTTAAATATAAATAAATTTACCCTACAGTAACTAAGAATCCCAGTATAGAAAATCATTACCAATTAATGACTTATATAATCAAGTATGGTAACAAGTTACATTTCTCATAACTTTTACATGGAGATGGTACACATAATAATGGGTACTTACTAGTGCAGTGAAACGAACAACTGACTCACCTTCGGTTGACCACGGCTGTGCACACCTAACTATGTTTCGGTCTTAGCTCAGGGAAATGGGCGTAGACTGTGGTATCAATATGCAGTCACGTTAGATGAACTCAGGTTAGTAAAAAAAGTAAAAAGAAAGTGTTAAAACTACCGATAGGGAATTCCTGCTATTGGAGCGAGGAAAAATTTTTCAGAAAGAAAGGAAAGACTGGCCTTCCTGCTGATGACCTCAGTCTACTACATCAGCCATATATCAAATATTTAAGACGATCGTAATCTTTCAAAACCGGATGCTTTTACAGTGGAATACATGTCATTGTTAGAAATTTTTAAATATTAAATTTGGAAATTTTTTTCGTGGCGGGAAAGAAATAATTGTACTACCAATCTTTTAATACATTTTTGTATTTATGATAAAAATTTTGGTGCCATCAGAAATATCTTAATTATTATTCCACTTAGCCAATTTTAACGATAGAAAAAAAACTTTTTAAACAAGTTATTAGAATTTTTTTTTTTGTAATATTTTAACATTATTTTGATAAACAAAAAATATTTTTTCCGGTCCTTGGATTATTGTACTCCTAGAATTTGTTTCGCAACAGGTTCTTTGGAACAGATTTGTTTTGTTTTTTTTTTTTTAATCTTCTCCGTAAAAGAGTGATAAATTTATTATGCCCATCATGATGTAGTATAAAATCCAATAATAATATTAAGAAATAGCACGTACTATATCATTGTATCTTTGTGGACCAAATAATAAAACCATTTGGAAATTGGTTCAATATCATTGACACACTCTTATCAACATTAAAAACAGACATATACACACAATCATTTTCCAATAAGTGTAGAAACAAAATAACAACGTATCGTATTTCTTCATACAAATTGGCACAAAAAACACGTTTGATTTTCACGACGTTATTTCTTATTCTTTTATATGTTATTACTCATTCTCACAAAACGGTTCACGCAGATATTCTGAGGCTCTCAGCATTGTAATTTATGAATTGTACAATGTAAAATGAAACAACTTAATGTACCCGGCTCTTAAATTTTTATTTTTTATAAAATTTTAATGCAAAAATAAAAAATAGTGTGTTCTTATTGTAGTAAGAGAAATAAATACTGGAGGGGAAAGAATCTCTATTGTATTCACGACTCATATTTCATTATTTTGGGCGTACTTTCGCTCACAGCGACAATCGTTGTACGTCGCGTTCTTATTCTGGGCCGGGACTAACTGTAGGTGTGTGCATGTAAAAGAGCAATGTTTTTGAAATAAATAAAGAATCCTTTTTCTTTTCTTTATTGTTATTATTTATATGCGTGTGTGTATTGATGACATTTATTGTCTCTTGCTAATGTATGTGACTATCTATCTTTGTATGCATTTATTTATATTTATTTACTATTACGGTAAAGTGATAAGTAGTTTCACATTAATATGTATTGTATATCCCCACATATCAACCGTAAATTTAAAGTTAAAATATAATTTGATTCGCGTTATCTACAACCTGTGAACTGTGGGCCAGAATCTTAGAAAAATTTAAGTATTTAATATGCAATAATGGTACTTTAGAAAAATTTATATTGAAGTCTATTGCATTATTAAATACAAATTATAATTTTTCTATTCATTAAGAAAAGAAAATATTTTATGACCTTGAAACACTCACATTAGAAATTTTCTACAGAATTTCACTTTATTTGAAAAACTTAATGGAACAATCTTGATTTCATCTGACGTTGTGTGTTTATAGAACTGTAGAATCATGTAAAATATGTGTAAATGTTATATTAATCTATCATTCACAATTGTTGTGGATGTTATTATTTATATTCAACATACATAAGTCGGTGAAAAATTACTTCTTCACCTATCAACACCCATATATTTCCATAGGTTCCATAATCGTTAAGTTCTTTCGTTTAACATATGTATTACATTATAATTGAATACTTATTTTTTAGATTACTTACTAAACAAATAATCACATAATTGAATGGTATCTAAATATTTTAATAGTTTTACTCATAAACTATTAAATAGAGTAATGTAAAATGATACAGGACATGTTTTTAATTTATAATTTGTTAATTTACCTGTAAATCTCTATAAAAATATATAAGTATTTATAAATGTTTAAATTCATACGTACATTTAGGATAAGTTCGTAATCAATTTTTAATCTATTATTTATAGAACTTTAAACATCTGGTCGTTAAAGAGATTAGTTTTGCTATTAAATATAAAACACGAGGGTGGATCAATAAGTCCGTGACTTTTCGAACTTCCCTCGTAGTTATATGAAATGTAGCATTGCTCTCAACAAGTACCACCTGTTAATAGATTACTGTCAAATTTTGAGCAAGTTCCGTCATTTACTTAGCGTTTAACAGCTGTTCAAAACATACAACCTCGTGGATTTTTTTAAAAAATGGAAAAAAGTGAATTTTTTGCAAAAAAAAAAACGTCAATCAAACCAAGGAAAAGCTTGATAAATACTATGGGGACTCTGCACCATCGATTTCAATGGTAAAAAATTGGTTTACTGACTTTTGTTGTGGTCGTTCAAGTACAAATGACGCTGAACGTTCTGGACGGTCAATTGAGGTTAATACACCCGAAATGTCGAAAAAGTGCGTGAGATTGTTGATGCCATAGGATTTCATATGACAGTGTGGTTTCGATTTTAAATGATCAGTTGGATTTAAGAAAGCTGTCTGCAAGATGGGTGCCGCGTTTGCTCTCAACTGACCTTAAACGTAATCGTGTGACAACTTCAAAGGATTGTTTGGAGTTATTTACCCGCAATTTGAATGAGTTTTTGCGGCGTTTTGTAACTGTGGATGAAACATGGATCCATTATAACACTCTGGTGACCAAACAGCAGTCTAAACGATGTGGTTTTCAGGATGAACCGGCTCCGAAGAAGGTCATGGTAAGTTTGTCGGCCAATAAGGTGATGGCAACAGTTTTTGGGATGCACGCGGGATAATCCACATCGATTACCATAAAAAGGGAAAAACAATAAACGGCGCATATTACGCCAACTTATTGGACCGATTTAACGAGGATTTAAAAAAAACAACCCCATATGGCTATGAAAAAAGTTCTTTTTCTTCAAGATAATGCATAACGCACACGTGTGTAGTCTCAATGCACACGTGTGTAGTTTCAATGACAAAATTCCATGAACTGGGCTACGAATTGGTGACTCATCCGCTATATTCTCCGGATGTGACTGTTTCCAAACCTAAAGAAATGGTTCGGTGGAAGAGATTAAGCTCCAACGAAGAAATTATTGATCAAACAAATGCATATTTTATGGACCTCGAAAAATTCTATTTTTTGTAAGGGATACAAAAATTGGAGAAACGTTGGACTATGTGTATTGAGCTAAAAGGAGATTATGTTGAAAAATAATTTTTCATTCAAAAAGTCACGGGACTTATTGATCCGCCCTCTTATGTACCCAGCAAAATTTGCTACTTCCAGGTAATGGGAAATGGAATCAGAAAACAAATATTGTAAGTTCCTACACTTTGGCCAAATACCACATTATTTAACATGGGGGTGTCCATTGGAGGTAATTTGTTACGCAAAGCTTACAAGTATAGACATAGATAAGTCCTTACCAATAAAGTACTGAAATAAGTAGTTACATGTAATATTGAAATCACCGGTTAACAATAAGAGATAAAATAAGTACTTACTTGTAATGAGTTAAACAAGTTATATGAAAAAAACAGTAAACTAAAAGCATCAGGTATTACTTAACACAATATTAGCAACTCATCATTTTAAAGTGTTTAATAAGGAGATAACTCCTTATTTCATACCGTTCAAATAAGTAGTGATATATTACAATATTTGTAACGTATTAACCCTTTACAATGATTTTGCTAAATGTTTTAAAATTAGGCAAGATAAAATCCGAATCAGGACCAGCCTACAACAATTTTTTTGACAATTTGTTAAAAAACGTTTGGGATTTTAGCACACTTAATAACTTTGGAACTATTTTTATTTGACATGAGTAGATAAAAACTTTGCAACTAATTAAAAACACAATTGTTTTTTTTTTTTTAATTTATTATTAGCGGTATTCATACTGAAAAGTTTGTAGCTTCTTATACATCGCACTTAATGAGCTTTTAACTGGAATTTATTTTAGAAACAATATAATAGTTTCATTGAAGGGACTTTTCGAATTTAGACATAGTCCAATAGTCCTTTCAATTCTTGAACAACCTGCATGGAAGAAGCGTAACATTTTATTTGTTCTTGCCCGGTACTATTTTAGCAGAGGTTGCTGTCATTTGGATCAGCGTATTTTCATGATCTATCTTCTCAATAACATGTCAAAACTTCACATCTTTTTAACCTTATAAGGAGCTCCAATCTGTTTATCGTTGCGGCTTGGACGGCACTAACAATTTTTCCGTTGTATGTATATGTGGGAACACAAACAGATACACAAGCAAGACAGATTTGTTGGGGCTACCAAATTTCTCGCCAACCGAATGGTTTGGTTGCAGCAAGCAAAATATTTTGTTGCCGCAATCAAATGTATTCTTAACACAATTAAAATATATTGCTTCAACTGAAATTCTTTTGTATTAATCCAACCAACCCATTTGGTTGAAAAAAACGTATGTCACAATCAATAAATTTTCTTTGCGTAAATTGTGTTTTACTTTCTGTTGCTGTAAATAACACTAAGAAAACAGATTCATGCTTCAGTTATAGTAAACTAATTTTTCGCTTGTTAAACCGAAATTATGTAATCATATCCAAGAAATTTGGTTGCTGCAACCGAACCATCCGATTAGCAACAAATTCGGTTGTCAACATTAATATGTTTTTAGCATGAAGAAATTTCTTGAACGAACCGATAAAAGAAACTTGTCATTACACTTTCCATAGCCTATGAAAATAAATCTGAATTAATATGTCAATTTAAATTTTACATTAAACACATGATAATAATATTTTGTACTAAAATATTGACAACAAAAAAAAAGCATTTAGCAATAATTCAAACATACACGTACATTTGTAAATTTTTATTACATACAATACTCGTACAATATTTCTCTGTAGGTATAGAAATTTAAATAAAAACATCAATTTGCTAGTAAATATTAACAACTACCCATAAAAACATAATAACTTAATACATACTATGTATTCCCAAAATCCACACATACCTATTATAATATACAATGTGAAAATCACAAAGCAATTTGCAACATCTGTTGGTCATGTTAGCTCTGATTCAATATGCTTTGGTTAGTTTATTTTTCCTGTTTTATCCTTTGTTCCCAATGGTAGAGTGGTATAACTGCCATTGATCTTTTTTTTCTTTCCCAGATTTGAATTGCATTTGCTGAATAGACAGCAGAAGTTAAACAAACAGAGATATGAGGTTTTTGTGTGGAAGTTTGAATGAATAAATGGAATAGAAGAATGAAAAAACTAAAGAAGATGGAACACAAAAATTGGGATAACACTTGACTTGTTCCAGTTGTATGTTAGTCAAACATACAAGTAGCCAGAAGTAGTTGGCTGCAACAGCAGTCGTACTCTCAGAACTAGCTGAACAAACCACAAAACTGAAAATGTCTGTCATGTAACACTAATTGCCTTAAGTGGAGTAGATGATTTCCGTTTTTGTTCTTTTCATTTTTTTTCCATATTTTGAGGCATAAAAAAGAAATTGTAACAATTTTTTTTTTTGTTTGTTTGTCTTCTACTTGTTCTTTTTCTGATTACTCCAACAAAAGACTAGAAATAATGGCAAGGAAAAAAATATTAAAGACATACAAAAAGGAAAGGAAAAGCAAACAAACAAAGATTGCCAACAAGTAGAGCATAGCGTTAATTGCAAAAGAACTACTCTACATACACTCAGCAAAACTTAATTAAAAACATATGTATAACTTTGAATTTTAAACTTGAACTGGAAAATGAGTTAACAAATAAATAATGCTATCACATTATAATCCTATCTGCCTAACTATAGTGGAATTATTCAGACGCTTTTTATCAGTATATTAATGGGGGTAGTATAAAATTCAATCTTTAGAGGTAAAAGGCTATTTTTCTTTACTCTGCCATCAAAATTTCAGAAATGAACTATCACATATTATTTAACGTACCTAATCTCTTTATGTGAAGACTTGGAATTAATAAATGGCAATTGTGAAACACCTAAAAGGCATATTGAAAAGATATCGAGAGTGAGATATGGTTAAGAGGCTGCCACATGTGTCTACAAGACCAATTCCAAAGAGAATTCTAGCGAGGTATTAAGAAAGTTTATTTTATACATTCTTAATATTAGGTTAAGTTGATAGTCATGATCATCCAAAAGGATGATTGATATACACATATGCTTTATAGCTATGCTGTGTGGTCTAATAATCCGCCACCCTAAACATTCCCGACTACCTGAAGAATTCAGTATCCTGTGCTACATCAGTTTCCTCAAATCAATTCCTCGCAAATACTTCATTGACGCTTTAAAGTTCCCGTGTTAATGTTCTTTGCTACACTCAGAATATTATGTAGTTTACTGTTTGTAGTTTAACAAAAAAAGTTTTCCGTTACATTTAAATTTTGTTTAAAAAAAAAAAAAAAAAAAAACATTCACAAAATTACAATTTGTTTTTTATATAAATTGGTTGCTTATATACAAAATTATTTAAACTCAAATTGCAAGAACTTCATAAACACAAATCCATACAGAAACACATTCACACAAAAATAGTCTATAGCCATGCATACATACATTATGTGGATTTAAAAAAAAAAATATACAAAAACAGAGACAATTTCAAATAAATTATAAAAACATTTATTTTTAAGAAATTGGTAGGTGAAATTTCAACATTTATTTTTACTGATTAATCATTTGTTTCTTGCGGATGTGTCAGTTGATTAAACAATATTTAAAAATATATAATAAAAGCCATTTGGTATAAATGAAAAGACCGGTTTTAAAATGCAATATCATTTTTTTAAATGGCATTTTCTGTTATTTTAACTATCAAACTATTTTAAGTGTACATCTTGCGAAAGCCGGACATAACAAAGGAAGTGCTGCAGGGAGTAATCGTTCTTCCCACAGACCATACAAATCCCAGAGTCACTCCATTGAAAGTTGTGACTGTAATATTTATTGATATATAATACTTCCCATCAGATTGCCAAACTTCGGGTTTCCTCACATTACCTTAATTACCACTGTCCAAGTTTTGTTTAAGACACACGAAAATATCTGGATTATTAAGGCTAACTGCCTTCTCTACGCAGTACGTGAACCCTTTTACTCTCATTCACTTCAGGGGGCCCAGGTACCAATTTCAACTTTCAGCATTCCACGATTTTACTCTCGGTTTTAAAATGGGACTGATTATTCTGGGGATGCAGTCGACTTCACTGATAGTCAGGCTGCGGTTTGGACACTACCACCCGCTTTATTATTAATTATATTTCCCGACACCAAACCTATCTATCTTAATCTAGACTATAATAAATTGAGTATCATCATTTGAAGGTGATTAATAATCATCCGATTGCACGCCGTAATATCCGCAATATCCGCCTTGAAAACGCTGTTGTTGTCTGGGAGCAGGAAACATATTTATATTTCATTTTGAAGTTAGGTTGGGTTGAAAAAGAGGAATCGGACACAACCGACTCATGTCAAAAAATACTGAAGATCGGACAACTACTTTAGTTCAAACACTTGCCAATTCTTCCCGGCTAACTTCAGTCAACACAAGATTTTTTAGTTTGATTAGAGTTGACTGTAGCAGACTTACTGTCGTAATTACGGCTCATAACGCTTGTGCTCGTATCATAACAAAATTGGATATCATTACTTTCTTTTGCGGATATCAGTTGGATAAGACATCGCATATTGGACAGTTGAAAAATGTTTATTGATTTTTGGGTCAACTGAAATTTTCTTATAATGCGTTCATACTGATGGCCAAATTACGTTATTCGTTTTTTAACTTTCCGATATAAATTTGTATGAAATTTGAAAGTTGAACACTTGAAGACCCGAAAATATGTATATTGTAGTTGAATATTAATTATAAATCTTATGTATCACCATAAGTTTGCCGTTACGAACTTATTCAACTCTCAGCTTAAATAATTGTCGAATTGTTATCAATCTGAATCAGTTTTTAAGATATCATATGGTTCTGTAATTATAATATCCAATTATTTGATCTATTCAACATTAATATTTTAATACATGTTTTTAAATTCATCACAATTCCTTAATCTTGCCACTTGCCAAATTGGCATTTATATAAATTTGCGTTTGAAAATAGCTCTAGTCTTCTAATAATTGAATTTTGCTAAGTGTTTATGTTGAACACCATAGGCAAGATAAGGTTAGAGGTGATGGTGTTACTTGATATAGATGGTGATATGAAATGAGACAACAAGCTTTAGTTAATGACTTAATTGGCCCAGTTTAAATATTAAAGTTTATGATATGATACCATTAAAAAAAATTACAATTGCACTCACACAAAAGAAGAGTATACCGACAAACAACCCAGCCTTCCTACAATCTATGTACACACCGATGAATATTGTAACATTTAAGTACTGCGCTCATTTCTCTAGTAGTTATTTTTGGGGGGCTAATGACTTCTTCTTGCATTTAGTTCATTTTGGCTCTTGTTAAAAACAAAATATACAATATTTAAGAAGAATTCATTTTTATAGGACAGTGTCGTAATTTACTTTTACTTTATAGAAAATGTTTCATATGACATACTTATTTTTCTTGTTCATATTTTTTTTTTTGGCTCAACAACTTCTTAATAGTTCAAGTGGAAAACCGGAAAATGGCTTTTGTATGTGTTTGGTGAATGCGTATCTAACATCAATTTCTTTTATGTCGGTTTTAACTATTTGGTCTAGGGCCAATAATATTTATAACTTAAACTTTTCTTTTGTCAATGTGTGAATAAAATTCAAATACGGTAACATTCGATATTGTGCTAAACAATTTCACAGAGCAAGTACATGCAAACCGGCAACAATTTGGAAGTGATGATTGCATTTACAAGTTTTCCATGTCCAACTCCATGCTTTTAATAAAGTTCATATAAGTATATCATCAAGAAAATACTTCTATAATCAGCTTTTCTCTGTCTTGAGTTATTTCTGGGATTTTAATTGTGAAATAGGGGGAAGCACGGCAAAACAATATAAGGTAAAGTCATTAGAGAGATTTTGTTTTTTTTTTCGTTGACATTCAAGTGCTTTTTGTTTACGTATTGCATGTAATCTAGACATTTTGTTGTTGTAATCGAGAGAGCATATTTCGAAGGCATCCACAAGGTTTTGCTATGACAGGTGGGAAGAAAATCGATCAATTTATAGTATATTTCAAAACTTACAAAATTTGGAATAAACATTGAACAATATTAATGCATTTCTCAGTAGAGGAGAACACATAATACTCAGCAATGCTTTTTAATAAGATAATGATCGCAAGCACACCGCAAACATTGTAAAGAAGTGGTTGCTTTACCATACTCCCAAACAGCTGGTTCTCACCCGCCCCCTCCAGGCAACTTACCTTAACCCCATTGAACATTTGTGGGAGCATCTGGACTGGCAATTAGACAAAGAACAATTACCAGCAAGAACTCTCTTAAATAAAAAAGAAATCTATCCCGAAGTAACCACGTTCCTGTAATATCTGTGCTGTTTTGGGTTTACAAAATTCGCGATGCTAAAAGTTGAATTCTTTTAGCGTCTAAAGTTGAACAAATACCTCATAGTTAAACTTATCTAACTTCCTAAGCAATAACACCCAGAAAACAGAAATAGTTGCGTCCACCGAATTCATTGCCAATCGAATTCACGCAGTTACTACAACTGCGTGTAAAAGCCAATATTCAGTTGTCTGATTTAATATTATATTCCACATAAATATTATCACATTCCACAAAATTTTATTTTAAGAAACCTTTTATTTTTAGATTTATTTTTAGACAAGTTCGTTCCTCGGAAAACATTGCTGTTGTTCGCGATAGTGTGCAGAATAGTCGTCAACCTCGACTCGCCGTCGGTGGTCGCTATCG
The DNA here is from genome assembly GCA_949748255.1 of Eustalomyia histrio. Taxonomy (NCBI): domain Eukaryota; kingdom Metazoa; phylum Arthropoda; class Insecta; order Diptera; family Anthomyiidae; genus Eustalomyia; species Eustalomyia histrio. The sequence continues at coordinate 105,252,014 of OX456525.1, read as the reverse complement.
CGAGATCATAACGGAATCCTTGAAGCCAGAAATTAGGAATTCTTGAAGCCAGAAATTGAGGACGGTGCCACTTGCCACACAGCTAACGAAACAATGGCTCTTTTGCGCGACAAATTCAATGGCCGTGTTATCTCACGTGGTGGCGATGTCAATTGGCCGCCAAGATCATGTGATTTGACACCGTTGGACTTCTTTCTTTGGGGTTATTTGAAAGAAAAGGTGTACGTCGATAAGCCAGCAACAATTCAAGAGCTAAAGGATGAGATAATTCGGCACATTAACGGCATAGAACCTCAATTATGCCTCAGCGTCATCGAATGGAGGTGTGCCGCGAAAGTAGCGGCTGCCACTTATCATAATAAAAAGAAATGACAATAATTTCTTAAATAATTTGTGTTTTATTCAAAATCAACATCGGCCCTTAGAATTTAACCACCCTTTATAATATCCAGAGCAAATTAGACCTGATTATATACGGTGCGTCAGATCCTCTCTATATTTGATCAGATCTAATTAGATCTCAAATTTATCCCCAATTTTGAGATTTAATTAGATCAGGTACAATTAGATATAATAAAATCTATTCAAATCTGAACTTTTTATACCGATTTTAAAAAAAATAAAAATTTAATTCTATCGAGCTTTTCACCAGCTAACGAGAATGTCACAGCCATATATTCTTGTTAAAATTCTGTTATCTTACTTTTAAGAAAAAAGAAACATTTTAAATAAAGTATTATTATTACTACTACAGGGTTTTAGCAGATATCAGGGAAATTTGCTCAAATTTGTGCAAAAAGGAAAAAAATTTTCTTTGAAATCAGGAAAATTTGCTTAATTTTCTTTCTTACGATTAAATCTCTGTAGTTATCCTTCCTCAATGTTAGAACATATACAGAAAAAATTTACAAAATTTTGTTTGTACACAGAATAAAATTACAAAATTCTGTTTGTAATATTGAACATCGTCCATAGAACATTTTTGTAAATACAAAAAAAATATTTTTTAAAAAGGCACCAATAATGGAATTTGTAAATACAAAAAACTTTTTGTTATTTTTTTGTTACTTAAATTTTTATTTTCAAAGAATTTTTATATGAAAAGTGACAATTTACAAATATTTCAAACAACAAATTGTTAGAAATCAAGCTTAAATTTTAACAAATATTTTTAATTACTTTAAATTTTGTGATACTTTTTTCTGTGTAATATTAAACATCTGTCTAGAATATTTTTGTAATTATAAGAAAAAAATTTTTTAAAAAGGCACCAACAATAGAATTTGTAAATACAAAAAAACTTTTTGTTATTTTTTTGTAACTTCAATTTTTATTTTCAAAGAATTTTTATATGAAAATGAACAATTTACAAATGCATATTTCAAACAAAAAATTTTTAAAAATCGAATTTGAATTTTAACAAATATTTTTAACTACTTAAAATTTTGTGATACTTTTTTTGTGTAGTCCTCACTGACATTTCCAGCATAGGTTAGAAAAGTGTTTTCAGTACTTAATATATTTTTCTTCGATTGAAAATTCAAAATGTTTTTATTTGGTATCACACTCACCAAAGTTCGAACCACAAGCAATCTGTTTAGAAGTTTTTCGCCGTATCCGTTCCGATAAACTATAAAATTACTTATAATAGATTTTTTAAATACAAATATTAAATTTTTATTTGAACGTTCTATTACTCGAATTACCGTACATATAAAAATATTATTCGAATGGTATCTGACGACATCGCGTGGGGAAATTTTTATTTCCAAGATTAAATTATTTTTACAAAAAGGTTGGTGTTTTTTTGTCTGGGTCAATTTGTCATGTTAAATGCAGATGCAAACTGTTTTGCCCTAGCTATAATAAAAGAAAGATATGACACTTATTTTTATTTAATGTGTTAACTTATATACTGTAATATTTTATGTATTAGTCTAAATAATAATAAAAAATTAGAGATAATGGTAACTGTGACTCATGTGATTTTTGAACTGGATTGCTTTTTCTTATACTTAGTAGGATATGCCTTAAGTCGCAGAACTTTAATCAACCATGTCGATATTAAAGGGCACAAGCTTTTTTTGTAGTTTTGATAAATTTTACCCTTTTTAGTCAAAAGAATTTTCTTTCTCTGAGCTTTATTAGAAATTGTGTGAATTCGTATGCATTTTTCTAAATTATCCCGCAAGGGATCAATAATGTAATAATCGGGACTTTGAGGTGGGCTTTTTAGCATATGTGGTGTGTTATATGCGATCCACATCTGAACGTCAGGTTATTTATGCTTAAGATCATTGTCCTGTTCAAAATAAGAACTTTCCCGAATATTCAGTTTTTCAACACTCTGAATGATATTTTCTTTCAGAATGTTTATGAAAACTGTTTATCCATCGTCTCCACTGACAAGCCCATACCACTACTCCATAGACTGCATACTTGAGATTTTTTATAATTTTCTTTGGATTTAGCCCGTCGCACTTTTTGCGTCACACCAATTTGCGTCCGTTCGATCTAAAAATGTTACATTTTGATTCGTGCGAGAAAATTACTTTTTCCCAAAAGTCGTGTGCTTTTATTCTATATTCCGCTGCGAGAAGTACGAGCATTATAACCTGACCACATAATGCACCCATATACCTTATCTTCAGAAACAGCTCCTCCAATGATTTGCTCAACTCCGAAGTTCAGAATGGATCTTTCTTAATAATGGCTTCAATTTTTCTTTCATTTTTTTATTAAGCTTTAGTGGACGGCCTGTTTGGTTCTTTGTAACCGATTTATATTTTTTTGCACTGTTGATTCGCCCCTATCTATATTTTAGCAGTTTCCATGTATGATTTACCAATTTTGTGATATATGATTATTGTTTTTGGTTCTGCTATTGCTAGCTCTTCTCTCGACATTTTTAAAAATTACTTTATTTCACTTTTTTTTCATAAACAAATGTTTCTTGGAAATTTGGAAAGTACAATTACGTCTATTAAAAGGGGATCAACAAAAGTCTAAGGGACTCCAACAGTTTTTCCAATAAAATTGTATAGGGTTAATCAAATATAAGACCGTTTATGACTAGGGGTACAATTTTTATAAGTTTTATTTAGTTACAAGTGAAATATTTTTTGGATTTGTACAAGTGAATACACATTTCGGTCGCCACAAACACATGTGTCGTTGGCTCCAACTTCGCTTGTCACGATTAATCTGTTTTCTCTGTCTATGTCTTGTTCCATGATGACCGCATTTAATAAATTTAAATACTCCTTGTTTATATAGATTTTTTATTAAAATTCATGTGATACTGGCAAATAGGCAGTTAGTCAACATTAATTATTAAATGATTTTTGTGATACTAACAAATAGGTAGTTAGCGCCATTGTCAAAAAAACCTCTTGTTATTCTGGCAGGCAGTTTCCTAGCGTAATTTTAGAAAAAAGCAAAAAGTGCAAACGTATATGATGAATGTCTACACCTGCTGACTTGTCTCCAAAAAGACGCGTCTGATATTGTCCTTAAGACACAATGATAGATCCTGCAGTTTTTTAATACTTTCAATATTTCAGAAATAACTGGCAGCCGAATAAATATATTTTTTTTTCATAATGATGAAAAGAATTGATCTTTCAAATGTTCGCAGGCATATTTATATACATATATAGCAAATGAAAAATTGCCAATTTTTTGAAAAACCAAAGAAATTTTTAGCAGTTTTTTTCGTTCTTATTTTGTGTTGATTTTAACTTTTGATACCGCATGAAGAAAAACCCAACCAGTCTGCAGTCTTGACACTTTTTTCCTTCCTCCTTTTTAGTTCTCCTTTTAATTTCTATTCCACAACTCCATATTCAATTTTAGCGGTTGAATGAAAAAGCAACAAGGGTGACAAATGTCTCATGAAAACTTTTTTTTTGGAATTTATATGTTTGTATGTACAAGTACTTTGGTAAAAAAAATACAAGAAAAATTATACTTTTAAAAAGTTTGGCACTTCATTTGTTTTCTATTACCTCAAGTGTTTGAATTTAAAGTTTGAAATACTTAAAAGGGAAAAAGGCAAAATGAGTTTGAGTTAAGTATTTTATTTATATAACCAATTAGAATCTTAAGAATGTTACATTTTTAAGCACATAAAACTTTATTGTAAAAGTTACTCTCTCCTATAATTTTTTTTATAAATTTTAACTAAACTACTCTATTAATAACTGTGTTTTAATAGCAAAATCACTGACCTAGCGGTGATTGTAAAGATTTATTGTTCTTTATTTTTAATATAAACATTTAGTTTGTTGTCATAACAACTTTTTTATGATGCCACATAAAATCCCGTTATTTTATGAATTTATTATTTTCAATCATTTCACAAACAAATAATAACATCAGAGCTTTTAAGGCTTTGGAGATCTTATTTTTTGTTTCCTTGTTAAAAGTAGCTTTCTACCCAATACCAGACCTTTGAAAACATAATTCCTTGGATCAATTTTCTTAATTGAATAATTTTTAACATTAATTGAAGTTCAAAGAATAAATTTTTGTTAATGCTAGTTGATGCTAGTTTTCCTCCAGTCTAAATGAAATTCGGGCTTGTGCACTGATAGATTCTTTTTGATAGCTCTTTGTAAAGCACGAAACAACAACAAATGTGTCAGTTAAAGCCCCAGTTAAAAGCTAATGGGACATTTCGAAAATTTGGATTAATTTTTAAAAAGAATTTTGATGGTTATATATTCCTCTTTTGAACAATTTCTGATTACTAATTGATTACGATTAGAAATAATCCAAAAGTAATCATGATAACTTACGATAAAAGAATCAAAAATCATCAAAAATTATCTGAATACTTTCAAAGATTAATTTTGATTATTTTGAAAGTCTTTCGTATTCACACCTGTTTAATATCATGGACAGATATAGCCACAAGGTGAAGTAATGACCTTTCAAAAAAAAACGTAAGCTAATTACTAATCATTACGATTACAAATCATTACTTAACAGTTATGATTTAAAGTTGTTATGAATTATTCAATGATTCCTAAAATGGAGCATAAAAAAGAATTATCTTTTTTATGCTCTGCCTAATACAATCTATGCAAAATTATGCACATTTATATTGACTTGTTAGCCCACAAATCGATTTTATTAAATCCTTATAAATTTTAAATTGAATATTTTAATTCAATTATTCAGGATTTATTTTATATGTATATACAGTCAAAATAATAAGTTAGTTGAAAACATTTGTTATTTAATGTTGCGGCTGATAAATTTCAGTACACTTAAAATATTATGTACAGCATAAAATATAATTTAGAAGAAACGAAAAAACACTTTTAATTAAATACTTTTTGATATTTATTTCTGAAAAATAAAAAAGGCAAAATAAGCTGTTACTGTGAACCATTAACTAATAATCGGAAATAGAAAAAGTTGTGCGATTCTTAATGCTACTTAAATTGTCTAGATTTTATCATGCCCCTTTTTATATCTTTCTTAAAAAGTGGTCACGCAAAAAATTCAATTTGATTGCCGATTTAACCCTTCTTTGCATGACTTTTTCTTGTTTTCTAAAATAAATCACTGTGATGTAATTCATGCTCTAGATTAAGGGAAAAATATTTTTAAATAAATTCAAGTATAAATAAATAATATAAATAACTAAAAAACAGTGAAGGTATTCACCCTTGGTAGTAAACTACCCTTGTAGACCTTGTAGAGGTTGTAGATATAGTAAAAGTACTACCATTTACCACACCACAACAACAAAATGTATAGAACTAAAATTTACTAGGGTGTGGTTAAAATACAAGACCAAAAGGTATAGTAAATACATGTTGTACATTTACAAGAATACAACCAAAACCATTGTTTAATTTTTTTATTTTTCATTTTGTGGTCACTATTAAAATTAAGTTAAATAATGGATCAAAATAATGAAAAACCCAACTTAAAACAAATGCGTGAAAAAATAAGTAATAAAAGATGGACCGATAGTGAAATTCAGCAGCTATTGGTTTTTATTATTACAAGTAATACCGTATCTTCAAGCCCAGAATCTCTGCAAATTCTATTTGGTTAATTGCATTTTGCTCTAAAACATTTATAATTTTATATTTTTCCGTAATTGTAGGCATTTTTGTTAACTTCAAATTCTTTTTGATATTTTAAGTTTTCAAATAGATGAAAAACAAAACAAAAATCAGCTGATTGATTAATTTACAATAGCTTAGAGTATTCAGAAAACCGGCCTTTTGGAAAAACCGGTTTCGGTTTTTTTCGAAAAATCGAATTTTAAAAAAACCGGTTTCGGTTTTTTCAGAAAAAACCGGTCAACCGGTTTTTTCGGTTTTTTTTTTTTTTTGAATTTGAATAAAAAGCTTATATAATTATTTAATTGTTTTAATTATAAACAAAAAAAAGAAATTTAATATATAAAGTAATAAATATAAAAAAATACATTCTTTGAAAAAAATTTTTATAATATTTTTTTATTGTATTCCATTTTAACATTTTATTTATTGGTTTTAATATTTTTTAATATAATATCTTAAAATTAATATTATAAATCTATATTCATATCAAATGAATAGAGATTATTAAGTTTGTAAATTGGTAAAATTAGGTACGCTAGTAATTTGAACGTTAAAAACGTTTTTCATTAAATAATTTTTTTTAATATTACATTTTAAATATGTAAAAAGAAAATCTATTTTTCACTTCTAAAATAATATTTTAGAAATAATATTCAATTACAATGTTTCGTTTTAAGACGATGTTTTTGTTTGCTTTTGATAGTAGATGTTGGACAAATAGTCAAAAGACAATGATATAAATTTTCCAAGTTTTCAGTTCGTTTGTCGCATTTACCAAGATATATGAAATCATCATATAATGATGAATTATTTTGTACAGTCTCTTTTTTAGGATTTTGAATACTGTTTGTTGTGTTATTTAGATCAGGAATTAAACTATTTGAATTTGAAATATCCAAAGTTAGGTCTTCATCGCAATCTATCAGACTTTCATCTAAATCTTCATAACCAAAAAACGATTTTAAAAGTGTTTGGAAAAAATAAAAGAGACCAAGTAACCCAGTTGGTGATGTAATTAAAAAATCGGTCAACCAAACAAAAAAGACCGGTTTTCGGTTTTCTTCGAATTTACAAAATATTTGAAACCGATCGGTTTTTAAAAAAAAAGAAACCGGTTGACCGGTTTTCGGTTTCGGTTTTTGAATACTCTACAATAGCTGTATTTATGCGGAAAGTAAATACACGAAAAAGTCGTTCACGCTTTATAGTATAAAATCGTTGTAAATATGCAAGGGTTGTAAATATACTACCAAGAGCGAAAACCCTTAGTATGATGGAAATATCCATCATCATGCAAAATAAGCTTAGTACTAAATAAATAAAAAAAACATGAAACATTAGACCAAAACCTTTCTCTCGCCCATTATCATAATATTACTATCAAATAGAAAACATTTAATTATAAAAAAAATTGTGGAGATCAGCGCTAGATGGAGTGCTATACTTTCGACCTGAGCCACCAGGTCATAGTCATTCTGAACCACCACCCACAAGAACTTGTGGTTTGAGCAGGCTATAAATCAACCACGCAGAGGAAAAGCGCATATGAAATTATGAAATTCTTCCCACTGATAATGAATTGATTACCCCACACAATGAGCTTTTTCAATCTATAATAAGACATCAGTACTAGTTTAGCCAACAACCGTTGATTCTCAAAAGATTCCTGAGACCTGATTGCCAGTCCAACTGCTAATGTTACCATCTCTGGCATCGAATTGGGAATCAAATATGTTGTGTTGAAATATTAGTGCCCATGCCAGAATAAGACGCTCATTGAAATGAAATAAGTTTTTCATTTAATACTGAAACTACACTTTGGCCGAAATCTCGTTTAATCAAGTTTATACCTGGATTTACCTATAAAAATAATTCCAGTTTCAAAACCCAGTTTTTGGAAAATTCAGTTTCACAACCCAAAGTGTGAAAATAAGCAATATCTGGCCTCACCCTATGAAAAAAATTTTAAAAAATACAATATATTTTATTTATTTAGATAAACTTAACAGTATGAGTTGCAAATCCAAAAAAACAAACTACGAAGTCAACTGAAAGTTAATACACCCCATTCACATGAATGAAATTTTAGTTATCTTAAAGATTTTTGCATTATCCCGAGATTTTCCATACAAATTTTCTGTTTAAGATCTTTTAGTTTTTAATAATTTACAAACGACGTCAATTATGTCTTAAAAGTCAGTGTTTATGTTATGTTCAGTGCTTAATGCGTCAAATGACCACCTTACTATGAAACACAATTTTGCTGATTTTTATAACACACTTATAAATCAAATTAACATGCAAAACAATAAAAAAAGTAAATATGGCTGAGACTAGCAGCCAAACCCAAAAATACTAAAAGATGCTTTTTGATCTCTCTAACCCAGCAAAACTGTGGTAATGGGTGCGATATTCTCATGCATTACCTTGTAATGATAGCTCGTTACCTTTTTCATTATTTGCAAGCATAAAGTAATAAGTTACTAATTATTAATTAGTAACTGATTTATAAATGTAAAGTAATAATTAAAGTATTTTTGATGATCTATTTTTAGATACATTACTTTGTGTTTCTTTGTAAGCAAAAGGGTAATGTATGTTTGCTTGGAAAAACGTAGCGCAACAATTCATTTAAACTTAAAGCAATTAAATACTATATGTGTCGATAGCTCAGTGGGTAGAGTTCTTTGCTGGCAACCAGATTTCCCTGGCTCGATTCCCATCTTGACCACAACATTTTTAATTACAAAAATGAAGGCGATGAAGCTCATCGCCTGTAAAATGAAGTAAGGTGTAAAGTAATCCATCGGCCCCTATGGCTATACATTACTTTACCCATTATTTGGTAATGTGTGGTTTTGCTGGGAAACAATTTCAAACCCCCAATTTTGTTTTTTTTTAATTTTTGTTAGACAAGAATTAAAACATTTTAGAATTGTAATTTTAGGTTTTATAGAGTAAACTATATGGAATAAAAATTGCAAATATTTCGAATATGCTACTTTTAATTTTACTATAGCAGCTATTTAATTTCCGCAAATTTAGAGAATACTGCGATTTTTCTTCATAATTTGGTCCATGGGGAAAAATTTTTTCCCATTGTCAAAATCAAATGAATAAAATGCAGATCCAAATTAAAGAGACAACGAACTTCGTTGCCCGTCAGGATCAAAATTAAAATTTTTGCATATTTTGGCTTTCTGGGGAATTTAAAATAACTTGAATATTTTTCAACCAATTTTTATATCGGTTTGTCATTCCGTTTGTAACATATCGAAATATAGGCCTAAGAACCCATTAAATATATATATTCGTGATCGTTATGCGAATTTAAGTCTTGAAATTCTATCACGGCGCGAAGACTAAAGAGGGGGTGCTTATTTTTACCTAGATTAATGGCCATCCTCTTGGTATTAAAAATGAACAAAATCGATCCAGCGGTGAAAATGTGAAGGTACCTCTAAATTTTCCATACAAATTGGTGTATTTTAGTATTGTACATTTCATAGCAGCACCTAAAATATTTCTCACCTCAAAAAATTTTTATCACCACTAAAATTTTTGAAACCACAAAAAAATTGTTTCACCTCTTCAACCAATAATATCAGGAGTACCTCAAGGAAGTATACTAGGTCCAGTTTTATATCTTTTATTTACAGAGCGCCCCGGTAGGCTGGTAGGTAGAATGCTAGCTTATCAGTGCGGGATTCCCAGCAGAGGCTCTAGTCTGTTTTCGCTACAACGGTTAGGGAATTAGGATATAATTTGTAATTATATGATTAATATAAAAAAAAAATAATAAAATCTTTTATTTACAAGAGATCTTACAATTAACCCAAGGTGCGTTGTAGGCACATTTGCAGATGACACTATTATTATGTCAGTGGGATCTAATAGTTATATAGCTACCAATAAATTACAAACGGCATTGAATGAAGTAGTCCAGTGGACAAAAGAATGGAAAATCACTCTAAATAGCTCTAAATCAACTCAGGTCTATTTTTCAAATAAAACTATAATTCCAACAAATATCTATAAAGATTTTATAAAAATTACAATAACAAACACAGCCAAATATCTTGGAATGACACTAGATGCGGAACTAATATGGAAAGTCCACGTGAACAAAAAATTAGAAGAGTTCAAATGGCTTATAGGTAGAAAGTCAAACCAATGTGGACATACGGCATTCAGCTATGGGAATGTGCAAAAAAACTACATTATTGATATTATCCAGCGCTTTCAAAATAAAGTTTTGAAGGAGATTGAGATTTGAAAATAAAAACTGTAAGAGAAGAAACACTGTAACGATTTGGTTCCTTTATTATTAGATTCTTGACTAGAAGTCTTAATCATTTCAAACTACATGATTTGATAACGAGATTTAACTAGCATTAATTGAGATGAAGAAGAAGTTTTAGAAGAACTTTTAGTTTTAACATTTAGAAACGCGAAAGAATGAACTTTATGAAAATTAGAAATATAATGATATTGAACACTATGAATTCACTTCTTATATTAGATGTGGCTTAAAAAGATGAAATGCATGTTGCCAAAATATTAAAGTGAATTTATTTCAGAAAATTTACACTTAAGTGCTGTTGGGGTCTATAGATCCCAACGGAGAAAATACAGAATTTCAATTAATTAATTTTCAGAAATAAAATAAGAAAATTATTTTAAGACCTAGGAAAATAATATCAAGCAGTTTCATCAATATCCCTTTAGAAATATCTGTTACATTAATATGTTTAAAAATTAAAAACTACTAAAGTTTGACATCTGTCCTTAAACAGTGACAATTTTGTATGTCTCGATTTTGACATAATTTTAAGGATTGTTTGTTTTGAAATATTGCGGTGAAATTCCTATGGAATTTGGAAAATTTTCCTTAAAGCTAAGTAAGTGACAAAAATTGCTGTTTTCTCGAAATCCGCTGAAATAAAATCGATGCCCTGGCCAAAGGAATAAACGAATACCTACAATTTTTGGCATTTTTAACCCCTTACATGTGCTTAATAAAATCTTAATGTCCAATCGTTGATTTTTTAAAATTTCTTTAAAACAGTTTTTAAAATTATTCAGTTCAATTTCTTCGACCTTTTTAATACAAATTCCAGGTAATAAGTATTCAAGAAGAAGCTATCCATTGAGATAGCGAAATATTGGATGACAAATAAATAATTTTGTATAAAATAGACCTTAGGCTTGAATACTTATTACCTGGAATAGTTTTTAAAATTTAAAATTGTACATTTGAAAAATCCTGATCAATATGGAATTAACTTTAATCACGTTAGCAAGACACAAGATGAAAAATACTTCTCACTTAAGTTCATTGGAATTAAATGTATACAAAAATGTTGTTGTAGTAGATAATTTCAATAAAGTTTAAATTTTTTTATATCATCTCATCTATTTTTATTTGCAATCTCTCCTTTGATAACACAGTGCAACAAGGAAAAATTGCCTCAATGGTTTGAACGCAGTATGAAAGTATACCATTAGAAGAACAAAATCCCCAAGGGATTTGGTAAAGTTGGTTCGAAAAACAAAGTTATGGCTGCTTGAAGTTTGTAATTTTTTCTATGAGTTATTTTAAATGAGTATATTAAAAATTTAATTTTTTCCTTATTGATCTCTTTTTTAATTTGTTTTTTATTTTCTTTTAGAAAAGAGCATTATTAATATATTTTTTCAATTATACACTCAAAAAAAAATGTTGTAAAAAAATTAAAATTTTTATTTTCTTTGTTTTTGTGTAATTTTTACCAAAAATTTATTTTGACTGTAAATTTGTTTTTACTTAAGTGATTAATTGAATGCAGGTATATTTTAGAGAAATTTTTAAAGTTCTTAAGCAAATTCTTATAAAGGAATCATTCATAGACCATCTGAATATTTTATTTTTTATAAAATTGATGCCAACCTTTTGTTTCTTTAAAAAAAATTAATGCATGTTCATTAATTTTTGTAAAATTTCAGGGCAAATTTTTACTTAATCCAGAGTACCGTTGCTGGTTTTTTAAATAAAATTTATTATCATTACTTTGTCACAAATACTCTTTGGTTTTAGTATAAAAAAGCAATAACATTATATATGAAATTCACTACCTGCAATTGTGAAAGCATGGTTAGTTAAAGCACTAAAATGTTTGTTTAAAACAAACCTATAAGTAAATTCCATAGTCGTTACTGTCTTTCAATTAGGCAATGTTAAAGCTTAACGTTTGTTTTTTCTTGCCTTTTAAGGCGGAGACTAAATTGACTGCCTTAAAGTTACAATATTCTTTTAATGTGTTTCCTTGTTTCGGTTTTATAGTTAACTCATGGAGGCGGTTGTCTGTAGACCTTGATTCCAGCGTACTCTGTAATATGGGCAAATATATATATGACATGCCCTACTGACATACAAAGTGTCATTTAATCCCTCAATCAACTTGGTGAGAGCAACTCGCTTATACTAAGGAGGATTCCAGGCCATGAGAGTCATGAGGGTAGCGAAAGGCAATTCATCGGTCCGGAACTATTATGTGGAGAGCCCTCGGGATATGTTAGGAAGAGGCTCAGGTTATGGAGGGAGTCCGAATTTTCTAGGTACTAAGCAAGTTCTATTGGCCAACGCCAATTAAAGTTTTCGCTATGTTTGAAAATTACTTTATTATTCATATGTTATATTGCACTGCCTTATTTTAAGTTTATTAACGAAATTCTATTTTATTTTAATTTTACAAGTTCTAAGGTACACGCCACACTGTACTTTGGAAAAGTTGTTTGCTTTTCAAACAAAAAATTGTAGTTCTTAGTGGGTATAAAAATTGTTAAAGTTTTTAATAAGTACAATATCATATCTGATTTTCCCGCATTTAAATAATATTTGCTTCACTTGACTTAATGTTATATATATTGTCAATAATTTTTCAAAAGTACCAAGTTACACGCACCTATCATAACATTAACATTTTAAACTTCAGGCCCTGCGCGAACTGACTAAATAAAATCTAAACTAAATTCAGGCTTCCAAACTTGAAAACATTTTCAAATATTTTTCAAGGAAATGTCAAACCTCTTTGCCAATTTTTGTTCAGTGTAGAATTTGTTACATTATTTTTATGCATTTATTAATAAGTCCGTAATTTTTTTAACTTCCCTCGTAGTTATATGAAATGCAATACTGCTCTTATCAAGTACCTCCTGTTAATAGACTACTGTCAAGTTTTGAGCAAGTTCCGTCATTTACTTTGCGTTTAATAGCAGGATTTTTCGACGTCAAAAAAATAGTCATTTGTTTGATCAATAATTTCATCGTTAGAGCTAAATCTCTTCCCACCGAGCCATTTCTTTAGGTTTGGAAATAGGAAATAGTCACTGGTGGCTAAGTCCGGAGAATATGGTGGATGAGGTACCAATTCGTATCCAATTCATTTATGGTCAATTGAGAGCAAACGCGGCATCCATCTTGCAGACAGCTTTCTTAAATCCAACTAATCATTTAAAATATTAACCACACTGCCATATGAAATGCCTATGGCATCAACAATCTCACGAACTTTTACACTTCGATCGGCCAACACCAAATTGTGGATTTTATCGACATTTTCGGGTGTATTGACCTCAATTGGCCGTCCAGAACGTTCAGCGTCATTTGTAATTGTGCGACCACAACGATGGTGCAGAGTCCTTGGTTTGATTGACGGTTTTTTTTCGCAAATAATAATATTTAATGAGCACTCGAAATTCACTTTTTCCATTTTTGTATGTTTTGACGAAACTTGCTCAAAATTTGACAGTAGTCTATTAACAGGTGGTACATTTCATATAACTACGCGGGAAGTTAGAAAAGTCACGGACTTATTCACCCGCTCTCGTAGTAAGTTTCTCAAATATGAAAAAAAAATAAAAAAAACATATCGTTTTTAATAACCATTATCTCCTCTGATATCATATTAAATATATGTGACCTAGTGTGTCAAAAAACGGGTTTGGACTTAAGAGTGGATTCTGGTACCTAAAAGGGTGTAGAATAAGATGAAATGAGTCAGATTTCTGATAAAAATTTCTTTACCCCATAAAAACGCACATCAACCCTTTGCTGAGAGCGAACAGATAGCTGAGAACGAAGAGAGCAGCAACAATAGCAAAGGTATTGTCACACTAAAAGCGAAAAAAAAGTCGGCACCCAATCATAACTAACCATATCAAATCGCATCTCCCAACTGAAGGTGTGTTCACAGTGATAATGCGTTATGAAACTTTAAATGCGTTTTTCTCAAAACTTCATTTTTACACACTAGGGCCCTTTTCTCGGAGAAGGTCACATATGTTTAAAAATGCTCTAACAAATATGGCTTAAAATTTTCACATTTTTCAGATCAGAACTTGTATTTAATCTAAATAGTTCTATATTTTCAAATAAACAACCAGCACTGGCTTCTTTTCGGTTGCCCTAGTAATAAATATTGCAATAAAAACCATACAATACTTTAACAATAAATGTTCCAAGAAATAACATTAAATCATATTGATACTTCTGGTAATTTCATTACGACATACATTCCAAGTTGAGAACCACTTACCGACACTTAATTGAAATTTATTATTGTCCTTACATCAAAACATAAGGAAACGGGAAATAGAAAACAAAAAACAACAACCCAAAAAAAAAAAAGATCATCAATGTGACCCTTTAAATACTGAATAACAAACTGGAAGTTGGTATTGTGTTTGGTGGCATTCTATGTTACTATATATCAAAGTGTCAATAATAAATAATGCAACAATGTGTGTAAAGGAATCTGTAGCACAATCCACAACAAACACCTTTATATTGACATGGGCTAGGTAAACTCAAACTTGAATATAATTCCCCAAATGTACACAATTTCTTAAGAAACAGGAGTAGACGAAGGAAGAAGTAATAAACCTATAAAATATACAATATAACAGATTTTAGCAAACACTATAAAACTAAGCACACTGAAAGGCAGACATGTAGACGACGGTACGGTAAAACTAAATGTGCACAAATACATTTAAACACAATTGTCATTCTAAAAAAATATATACAATTGGGTAAATAACCTGTATTTGCAGAGAATGTAAAAAGAGGAATGATGTACGAATGTTATCGTTAAAATGGACGGATAGAAGACACTAAAATACGTTTAATTGCTTAGTATCAAATAATTGATATTTCCGCAAAAACAAGATGGACATGTTTTCGGAGTGATGCTTTATCATTGTTTCTATATACCACTATATTTATAATACATTTGGAGCCAATATAGTGGAGCCAATTATTACAAATATTTAAGAAATAAATCAGCCATTTATCGCCGGCTGCTAGTATCGCCATGAAGCTTCACACAACCATACCCCAAGAAATTTTAAGCTTAAGTTGGCATTAAGCCCCAAAAAGCGAATTTCGAGCCAGCCAAAATTTTGAAAGCCGATTTAACAAATAACGTAACATATTTATAGAAGCCTAGAATCAAACTAACTTATTCGGTTTATCTCCTGCGCCAAATTTCGTACTATTTCGGTTAATATTTAGACATACTTTACCTACAAAGTTCTGTTTACGCTATGAATTACACATTTCCAAACTTGTTCAAAATTGTGTTGACTATGGGTGTGTGAATTTTCATGGCGATTCGAATGTTTGAATCATTTCCAAAATATTTTATTTTGTATACCCTACGAGGACAGGGTATAATGAGTTAATGCTGATGTTTGTAAAAATAAGGATTTTTGAACCACCTTTTAATATACCGATCTCTCAAAGCTACTTTATGAGTCTAAAAAGCGATATCCGTCTTTCCATTCCTTGAATTGAATTTTGCTAGGATCTCTGTGAGGTAAACAACTGCAAGTTGCAGTACACGAATACCGAACAGAGAACACTAGTTAGAAGTTATCTTTTTCAGGGACAATTATGGCATTCACTAGTATATGGATGGTTCGAAAATGGATAGAAGGAGTGAGTGTGGCTTCTATAGCTGCGACCTCTCTGTTGGAGATTGCTTTCGCCCGAAAAAATGGAAAATGCTTTCCCGGATCATAAAATTGTCTTTCAGGTGGCGATCAGAATAGTCCCGGAATGCATTCATTTTATTAGTATTGCAGTAAACACCCGAAAATATACAGCTATCTAGGCAATCCTTTCGA
The DNA here is from genome assembly GCA_949748255.1 of Eustalomyia histrio. Lineage (NCBI taxonomy): Eukaryota > Metazoa > Arthropoda > Insecta > Diptera > Anthomyiidae > Eustalomyia > Eustalomyia histrio. The sequence continues at coordinate 105,235,761 of OX456525.1, read as the reverse complement.
ACTCTATTAGATCAGCCACGATCCTCGGGTGCAAGGATAAAATCAATAACTTTTTAAACTGGGGTAGTGTTGAGATTATATGGGTTTTGGGGCATTCAAACATCGCTGGAAACGAGATTGCTGACGAATTGGCTAGAGAAGGTCCTTCAATCAATCCTGCAATCAATTTCAGGATTTTAGTGTTGAACTGCGTGAATGGACTGTTACACCAACTTTGTGTGGCCTTAGTTGAATGATCTGGAAGAGACTACTCAATTTGGTCAAAGGACGGAAATCGTGTATAGATGTCGACGGGAACCATCGCAAAATAAGAGCACACAATAAGCCTATATTATGGACTTGAGTCGGTTGTGAAGAGTATATTAACCTAGCATATATCACCACTTAAGTAGCACTATAACATGCAGAGAGAAAGGAAAATCATAAAGTTAAACGACCTTAGTCGCCTAATCCAACTGGCCGAAAGGCAAGACATCCACTTTCTATTTTCCAGCAGCAGTTCCTCAGTCACTGTCTAGCACCTCTTAGTATTTTTTGCTTTCTAACGCTTGACATCGTATAATTGGCAAAATTTATTTTTTTTCATTAGTTCTGTTCACAAAGTCCTTAAAATGTTCAAACATTTTGATCCCCAAAAAAATCATTATTTGCGTAATTCTTTATAAAGCAAGACTATTCCAAAACTAGTCCGCTGAAAGCATTCTAGATTAAAACTAGTATAATGCATAACTTATAAATGCATAATTGTGAAAGTAAAACCATTTTCTAATATAATGTGTAACTAACCTGCGGAAAAAGCACCTATCCCAGAAAACGCCAAGTGACCGGTTCATTGTGATAGGGACCGGTCACTTTAACATGCGCTTGACCTAGGAGGAGGTCAATTGCCCTCTGGGAAATGACACAGGACTGGTCTAAAAGAACATGTCATGACTTTTAAACCGGTCCGTGGTAGGTACTTTAGGAACCGGTCCTCTTTTCACCTATCTCCTGTTCGCTCGGGTCGAAAGTGTGCACTCCCTCCAGCGCTGATCCTTACAATTTTTTCCATTTAATAAAAAATTAGTGTTTACTATTCGTCAGTATCATTAAAAAAATTATGATCTTGAGCCTGATAAAATTGAAAATATATAATTAAAACAGATAGATCAAATAATATACAAAAATTTACATATATTTTTTCCATTTATATTTTTAAAATGCACAAATTAGAATCCGCTTAAAATACGGAAAAGGACAAGGGAACTCTCTCAAGTAATATTTTTAATTTTGCTTAAATTTGGATGTAAGACAAAGGATACCAAATAAACGGATCCATATTTTTCATTTTCGGTCTGATATTAAATTTAGCAGGTTTTTAGGTTTTTTCCTTCGTACCCCAGCAAAACCATGGTATCAACTACTTACCAGCCTATTTACTCTCTTAATTACTTTTGTTCGCGATGAGCCAAAAAGTAATAAGTGGTCATTACCTTCTCACTTACGAAAAACACAAAGTAATGGGTGGTCGTTACCCTCTCGCTTACGAACAGCCAACAAATAATGAGTACCCATTACTTTTGGGTTCATCGCGAACAAAAGTAATTAAGAGAGTAAATAGGCTGGTAAGTAGTTGATACCATGGTTTTGCTGGGACCTGAAGGTACACAAATATATAATGAATATGTATTAAAAAAAAATTCTATTTCAATTATGCATACAAATTATTTAAAAAGCTGAAAACATAGAAGTTTTGCGCAACACTGTATATTATTTAAATAATGGTTTCACTGTTTGGCTATATACAAATTTTATTTTACCCTAAAGCTACTAAAGTGTAAATATTTGGAGTATTATTGTACATACACATGTGTATTTACCAGGGTTGGCAGGCATACCTATCAAATACCGTTATCAATTCAAACCCCTTTCAGCCGGCAATCGTTACCGTCGAAAAACCCGAATGCTGTTATCCTAAAAATCCCGTTACCGAAATAACTAAAATACCGTTTTCCTTAAAATACCGATACCGAAATAATGAACTATCGATAACCTTAAAATATACTTACAAAAATAAAGGAAATTCTTGTATCCAGAAGGGGGGCCCAGGGGGTCCGGGCCCTTTAAAAACATGATTCTTTGATTTCATTTTTAAATATGATTCAATTTTCAACGAAACGATTTGCAAAATTCTGTTCATTGTTTGAATAATTTTCTACTTTATTCAATTAAAATCAAATTCAGAGAATCAATTTGATTTTTGTTGATTGTTTTCATAGAATCAATCAAATTAAATAAATTTTAACAAATCAAATAACCAAAAATCGTTCGTGAACAGAATCACAAAACAAATTATTCAATCGAGTCAAAATTGAATCATTAATATGAAGTGATTATAATTTATTCATAGATTCATAAAATTAATATTATGAAATAAAATAAATTAAGCTATGCATTAAAATCAATACGTCATTAATTTAGCAAAAATAGCTTTCCATTATCGATCTGAAAAATTTATCCAAATTTAATTTATTTTATAAATAAATTCCAGGTAATAAGTAGTCAAGTTCAAGGACTATTTTTCATCCAATATTTCGCTATCTCAATTGACAGCTTCTTAAGGGATTTTTTTGTTTTTTTAATTTTAAACAAAAAAAAATTTGTTAGAAATTGAAAAAAAACAAAAATTATCTGAAGAAGTTATCTATTGAGATAGCGAAATATTAAATGAAAAATAAATAATTTTGTATAAAATAGACCTTGAGCTTGACTACTTATTACCTGGAATTTATATTAAAAAGGTCGAAGAAATTAAACTAAATAATTTATAAATAAATTTTCAAAACTGAAGCCAAATCCCCTTTTCTGGCTACACTACATAGACTATGTTGTTTTTGTAAATTTAAACAATGAGTGCGGTTCTCTTTCTTAAGAAAAAAATTAAGTTATTTTAATACGCGTATATTTTAATAAACATGTTTTTTTTGTTTAGGGATTTGAAATGCAATTTTAATAACTGTAATAAAATTTAAGATAGAAATGAAAATAATATGACTTTTATATGCTGTCAATGGTGTTTATTGTAAATTAGAATATTTTTAACACCAAGTTAATTATCAATTAAAAATTTTATTGATATGATTATACTTTTATTTGAAAATGAACAAAAATCAAAAAAAAATTTCATTGAAATTTTCTTGTCAATAATTTTTTCTGTGTGACTAACAGTAATCACAACACTTAATGGCTTATTTAGTTAGGCGGGGATGTTATCTCAAAAAATCCAGAATTTGTTATTGCAAATTCCGGTCTACGACACTTTTTTCTTTAAAAAATTTTATTACATAATTCACTAAATTATAATATAAAAAATTATTTCTCGCTTCACTCCAGTACGAACACTGTTTGATTTAAACGACTATATTATTGAAAATAGTTATTTGTTTTAAAATTCTTTATGTAAAATTTAAGTGAAAAATCCTTATCAGTTGTGACCATAATACTGGCCCTTAGAAAAATATTTTTCACGAGTCTGTGATTAATTTTTTTATCATTTTTAAGGTATAATTTTGTATTGAATAAAGTGGGATATGATTTCACTTAATTTAAATTGAATCAATTTTGTTTCGATAGAATAATTTGTTTTATGATTTAAATAATTTTTAATATGTCCCACCGTGTAGTTAGCATGGTTTTGATACTATTCTAAAATTATAGTGATTTTTTTAAATATCTAAATAGCAATTTTTATGCCCGCAATTTCAACCAATATATACCTACCAGTGCTTAGATATCTATTGCGTTTTGTTCGCCTACACGGTAAGCATCTAAGCACTGGTAAGTATGTATTGTTTTAAATAACGTGCATTAAAGGGATATCTAGATTTATTATATTTTATCAAATTGTGTTTGCGGAAGGTTAAACTAACATTTTCTGACGAGAATTCCCAACACGCCTTGAATGCGTTTATGGAATTATATTCGAGTCAAATTAAATTTATTTTAAAAAAATTAATTAAAAAACTAACTCTTTATCCTTCGTATTCCTAATGAAAAGTTAGTAGCCACTTATGTTTTTTAGCCTTTCTACGGCCTTAATGCTGACTTGAAAATATTTTAAATCTGAAACTTTTTCTGCATCAACTGCATTTTTTGCGGGAGAAGAACAACTAAAATTTAATAACCTCTACTGGACAATCTCTTGGATGCTGGACAATCTCTCGATGCTTTATTTCATAGAGTACGGTCGTCTCCTATAAATAGCGGATAGTTGAACAAACAGAAAAGCAGTATATTTAAGTTGAAAAAATTAATATTATATTTTTGTAATCTCGGTATTTGTTTTTATCGAACTCTTATACGCGCCAGATTACAAAACTCTTGCAGAGAAAGCAATACAGATATGGCCCCGGGGGCCAAATCTCATAATCTAGATTTGAAAAAATCAAATATGAAGAGACAAAAAAAATCAGGAACTTTTCCAATAGGTTTGTTATCCAACTTACCTACAACATCCAAGAATCGGTTTAGTGAACTAGCCAAACTTAATGATATGGAACTAGATCCAGTTTCCAACATAACAGAAGTGAAATCAGTCAAACCTCCACCGTTAGTAGTCAACGCTAAAATCCATCTTAGCGATCTGCAAAATTTATTGGGTAAGGATGCAATTTATAAGCGAACATCAATTGGAACCAAAGTTTTTCCTCAAAATACACAGTCTTACGACGTATGCAAAAATATTTTACTGGAGAAAGAAATTGAATTCCATACTTTTAACTCAAAAGAAAATCGCCTTTACACTATGTTTCTCTATGGTCTTCCAAAACTTAGCATCGACGATATCAAAAAAGATATTCAAAGTTATAACTTGAGTCCCTCATCAATAACAGAAGTCGATACAAAATTTAGTTCAGTTAATAATGCTGTATATAAGGTGCAATTCGCCAGAAAAAATTTTAACCCAAAGTCATTAAGCAACGTATCTTCAATATGCAATATTATAGTGACATGGAAAAAATACAAACCAAAGAAAAATGACAACCCAACGCAATGTTGGAAGTGCCTAATGTATGGTCACGGGGGTGATCATTGCAATCGCCTTCCAGCATGTATGTTATGCGCCAATCAGCATCACACTAAAGATTGCCCATTCCAGAAACAAAATAAAGTACCTGCTGTGTTTACATGCTTCAATTGTAAAAGGAATGGTAAAGAGCGAAGATCACTCTGCAAATGATATTAATTGCCCTTATCGATCGCTATATTTAGAGACAAGAGCTAGAGCAACAGGAACAAATTTACGTAGTAATAATAATGACAAACGTACTTCACCACTGTACTTAAACAATGATTTACCTTCATACGCACAGAAAAACAACAATAATAACACTTATCGTAATTCTGTCTCATATGCTGATTGCGTGAGAAGTAACAACGATCTCTTTAGCATAGATGAAGTTTTTAATATTTTTTCAACAGCAGTAAATGATCTACAAAACTGTACTAGCAAAATACAACAAATTGTAATGTCAATGGTAAAATATGCATATGGTTTGTAATAACAACAATGGATTAAAAATTCTTCATTGGAATGCGAATGGCATTTTTACTTTTTCAAATTTACTACAATTTGAATCGTTAATCGAAAGACAAAATATTCATATTGCCTCTTTAAATGAGACTCATTTAAACCAAAATCATAAAACATATTTTAAAAATTTTATTATCCATCGTAGACAAGGCTCAAGAGGGGGAGGCGTTGCACTGATTGTACACAGGTCTGTCCAACATAAAGTACTTCCGATCATAAATACAGATGGAATAGAAAATCTTGCAATAGAAATAAAATTGAACAACAGAAAGCTAATCATATGTACTGCATACTCACCGAAGTATAGAAACAGCTTTGCAGCTGATATTGAAAAACTTACTTCATTAAATAAAGATTTTATTATTTTAGGCGATTTAAATGCAAGACATTATTCTTGGCAATGTGTTACAAACAACACCGCTGGGAATGTTTTGTTTCGTCTTGAACAGTCAAATAACTTTTTCATTAATTACCCTAACAGTCCGACTTATTACCCATCTCAAAAAAATAGAAATTCGTCAACTATTGACTTAGTTTTAAGCAATATCTGTTTAAACATCAATGTAGATGTAATGGATTACGAAATTCCGTCCGACCACAGGCCTATTCTTTGTAAGATTGAAAATTCAAGGCTGGATGAATCAAACACGAGCCAGTATAACTACAAACTAACAGATTGTATTGCGTTTAGAAATATAATTAACAGTAAAATCAACATTAACAACCCAATCTACAATTCAAGAACGCCAATTGACTTGGAGATAAACAAATTCGTAAAAATGGTACTAAAGGCTCGAAATGACTGCACTCCACTATTAGCAACTAGAAGCGCGACAACATTACCGGGAAATATTATAAACCTAATAAAATGCAGGAAGACATTTAAAAGAAAAAGTCAAAGGTCATCGAACCACATGGATGTCAATTTTTATGAGCAATGTGTCAAACTGCTGACTAAAATGATAAACAAAGACATTAACTGTTATCGTAACGATAAATGGAAAAAATTATTATCCAATCTCAAGCCAGGTGACAAATCATTCTGGAAACTTAGCCGAAGCTTAAGAGGTAAAAAAATCGAAAAATTCCGAATTTAAAAGTAGGAAATATTGAAATTAACACTGACGAGGGAAAGGCAAAGTTACTAGCCGACACATTTGGCGCATCGAACAATCTCACCAGTGGTTATAAACACTCTATCGATAAAACCGTCAACTCTAAAATCAACAAGTTCAAATCTGATGTTTATTCAGAAAACTTAGCACTTACATCATTTAATGAATTATGCTGTTTAATATCATTTCTGAAATCATCAAAATCTCCAGGTCTAGATGAAATGTCAAATGTTTTAATTAAAAATCTACCTCCGAAGGTCATAGAGTTACTAGTCATAATATTTAACAACTGTATAAAATTTAACTACTTTCCAAAACATTTTAAAAAGGCTAAAGTCATTGCTATTTGTAAACCAAACAAACCCAAAACAAGCCCTCAAAGTTATCGGCCAATAAGCTTGCTGAGTAATCTTGGGAAGTTATTCGAGAAAACTCTTCATAATAGGATTTGTGACTTTATTGAAAATACAGCTATAATAGCAAGCGAACAATTCGGATTTAGAAAACAGCACAGTGCAGTTCACCTAATAAACCGAATAACTAATATAATTAAATCCAATAAACAGAAAAAACAATCTACGGGCTTAATAATCCTAGATATAGAAAAAGCATTTGATAATGTGTGGCATAACGGCCTTATTTATAAAATGATACAAGCTAATTTACCGAAATATTTATGCAGGCTCGTTGCTGATTTTCTCACTGACAGAACGTTTTTAGTTGCCATTAACGAATCATTCTCCCATCCAAAACAAACAACTGCAGGTCTACCACAAGGTTAAATTTTGTCTCCATTATTATATTCTATCTACACTTCGGATTTCTCTCCCCCTTCGTACATGAAAGTTGCTTACTACGCTGACGATACGGCCCTCATAACGTCAAGTAAACTTACCAAAGCACTTTTAAAGAAAATGGAAAAAGGTTTTACATCATGTAATAAATACTTTTATAAGTGGAAAATAAAAACAAACCCATCAAAAACTCAGGCGATCATATTTCCCTATAATAGATCTCCTAAACGTTTACCTAATCGACAGTTAAATTTACAAAATGGAAACCTAACAATTAAAAACGATGTAAAATATCTTGGTGTTTACCTTGATAAAAAACTAAATTTTTCAAAACACATAGATGAAACTTGTAAGAAATCATCGAGAACTATTAGAGCTTTATGGCCACTTATAAACAATCGTTCTACTCACAACTTTTCTAACAAAAATTTATTATTCAAGAGTGTGATAAGACCAGTATTAACATACGCATGCCCCATATGGTACAATGCAGCAAAAACACTTTTGAAGAAACTACAAATCATTCAAAATAAATGCCTAAAGATAATAAATAACAAAAATTGGAGATATCCCACTGAACTTCTTCATAATGAAACTGGCTACGAGCGAATTCTCGACTTCATAAAAAAGCTGATCAACAAATACCGCGAATCAACACAAAATTCCTCTTATCAATTGATACAGGAATGCATACAATCAGCTTAACTACAGCTCAAAAATAAAACTAATTAAACCGAAAATAACATGTGTAAGTTTGTTATCTTTTGATAACTTCACAGTATACATGTTAATTTTCCAACTTAATTTAAACTTTTTTTTGCACATAAAAAGGTTTTACCTATTTTTCCTTTAAAAATTATTTATATTTGTAAATACTTTTTTTTTATCAAGATCTGTGATTACCAATGAAATTCGTTGTAGTATATTTAGATAAAATCTCGAAAATGTAATTTTATATGTAAAGATAAGTTGTAAATAAAGATGAACTTATAAATGAAATGAAATCTCTTGGATATGTCTGTTGAAAAATCCAAAATAAAATATACAGAATTTAATAATTTATGAATTTAAAAAAGTATATATTGTTTTGGAATTCGCACTAATTGAAGAAATTCTACCGTTTTTCTTTTTAATTCGTGAATTGTTAATATTTTATTTATTTAAAGTACTCGATTTTTATTAAAACATTAATTTATTAGGAGTGAATTTAATTTGCTTTTGGAATTTTTATAAAATAAATGTATTAAATGTAAGTTCATTTATTACATATAAAATACATTAATCCATAAACAATCAATTTTAATTCGCGAATCAAAAACAATTATTATTTAATAATATTTAGAAATTGAATTATTAGGTTTTAATTAATCTCTCTTGGAAATTTTCTAAAAGTTCTCTTCTTTGAAAAACATTTCTTTGGGCAATTGGATAAAATTTTGAGAGTAAAACTAAAGGAAAGGTCGGAAAAAGATTGGCAGCCAAAGATCTAAACCTCGTCCTAGAGCATTAGCGTTAATATGACTATCTGGGGCAGACTTGCATCCACAGAGCTGCTGTTAACCCCACCCATAATTTGAAAATTTTAAATTCATTTTTTGTTTAATTAAACAGCAACCAATTTTTTGTTCTTTAATTTTGTAAGAACTTGAAAAATATTCACATTCTGTGATTGTATTTATTTGTTTCCCAGCAAAACCACACATTACTAAATAATGGGTAAAGTAATGTATAGCCATTGGGGCTGATTACTTTACACCTTACTTCATTGATGAATTTTACAGGCGATGAGCCTCAAAGTAATGAGTTCATTCTTACAATAATGCTTATTAAAAAATGTAAGGGGGTAAAAAATTAATTGGTTACCTAAATGATTACGAAGAGGTTAAAAATAATAGGTTACTTTGACTTTTCCTTTTTTAACTTTAACTTTCCACGTAAAATCTTTAATTTTTCTAACCAATTTAAGTTTTCTAGAGAAATACTAGAGTTTCTGAATGCTAGAGTTTCTGAAACTAAAAATGCTTGTTATCAATAGATGGTAGTAGTTTTTAGATTTTACAGGAGTGTGCAATATAAATAAATGCACATCCCATAGCCTAGAATGGAGATAAATATGTGGACATATATTGCAGCAATCGTCAAAATGATCTTATCTTCTGTGTCGATGACTCGATTTCGTAAATTTTTATTGCCGGCAATTTATGTTGCAATAATTCTCCGGCAATATTCAATTATTGCTATTACGTAAAACTCAGCTGTCATTTTCGTTTGACAATTATAAAAAAGGCGACTCAAAAAAATCAGAAAAATATTATGAAATTCAAAAGAATTAAATAAATTTTAACAAGTTATGAGAAAAACCAAAAAAAAATAACATAAGCTCCGCGATGAGCAATTTTGTGCCGTTATTCTGCCGACGCTTTGTACTTATTGCCAAGATTTTTTTCTCTAATAAAGATGGGATTAGATAAAAATTATTTTCCAAATATTGATTTTTATGCTGCGTATGATTTCAAAGTTTATCAGTTTTAAGAGTTATTATTTTATGTTAATACATTACGTAACCAACTATCGGTAACTCATTATTTTAAATTTTATAATAATGCTGAAGGTAAGGAGTATAAATTATAAAGTAATGCATTATGTATCCAAATATCGGTAATTAATTACTTTTTGTTGAATTATAATGATATATGTAGGTAAGGAGTATACATTACAAAGTAAGGCATTATTTATCCAATTACTATTGAAAAATAATGATATTGGTAAGGACTACACATTACAAGGTAATGCAAGCGTTTGTCGCACCCATTACCAAAGTTTTCCTGAGATTTTAACCTGCTGGCTCTGGCGAATTTTTTCAGCTTTTGTTCTCTATAATTTACTAATAAAAACTTTCATGGTTCTTTGCAAAAAAAAACAATTTATAAAAAGAAAATTATTATATGATCTAAAATACTATTATACCATTCAATACTAAAATAACAGATCAACAATACGTAAAAACTTAGTTTCCTTAAACACAAAGCTACAGTGTAAAGTATAATTCAAAAATATTGTCTAATTATTAATTATCAACATAGTTTATTTTGTAGATTTAAAATTGATTAGGACAAATACTTGAAATTAACGACTTTATAAGCTTTGTTGTTTGAAACCTTAAGAACTAAAGTTCATAACAGAAAAAACGATAAATATATATCGTTAATTTTCGTTGATATTAGTCTAATTGTGTGTTGTTTTCAGGTTTGTCAATATAAAATAGACAATCATCAAAGCATTAACTCAACAAGGGCATGGATACTGAAGAAAATTGTGTAGAGTCAACCGAAAATACTAAGTATTCTATCTTGCTGGCTCTGTTGAATTTTTCCAATTTTTATTTTCTATAATTTACTATTTCTTATTTTCATATTTCTTTGCAAAAAAAAAAAACAATTTATAAAACGAATATGATTATATGATCTAAAATCCTATTAATACCATTATTTTTTTAATTTTATATTTATAATCCTTTTTATCAATATATACAATAACTTGCATAAATCCGTTGGGAGTTTATAGAACAAAAAAGGGAAAATTATGCTGGTTTTAATTGAAATCAGGATCTGATCCTAGAGGAATGAGGGTAAGAAGACGATCAAAAAAAAGAAAAAAATTTAATATAATACACAACAGACTGCGATGTGAAATGTTTTTAAATTAACGTAGTTATTTTAAATTTTAAGTAATAGTGATAGTAATTAGACTCCGTTCCAATTATTATCTATATAAATATATATATATATATATATATATATAACTTCATAAGGAGTGTTTAATACCAACTAGTTATTGCACTATCAAATTCTTTGTGTGTTCTGTAAAGGAGATTCAAAAAAAAATAACATCCATTTTATTTTGCTGGGAGAGGTAATAACTGAAATACCGATATTCCTAATATACCGACAACAAAATAGAGAAAATAGCGCTACCCTTAAAAAAACGTTATCGAAATCTTCCAAAATAGCGTTAACCAATAACCGAATCGTTTATGTTACCAACCATGGTATTTACATATTATACATACGTGTAAACACTTGTACATCACTAGCTTTCATTTTGATGACATCAATTGTTTTACATATTAATATCAGAATCGGAATAAATAAAAAGCATGAACTTTCTATTTATTTGAAGACAAAATCTTTCAAGTGTTGAGTAGGTAAATGAGTGTTTAACATGAAAACAACATTTGTTGCTTACACAATCTGTAGGGCCTAATCTGCACAGACAGTCTCATTGACACTTCATTTATGTGCATGAGTTTGTATTGGATATATTTAAACATGTACCCTGTGTAAAAAAAGGATCAGTTGGGAATTAGGATATGTCAGGTGATAGGTGAAAAGAGGACCAGTTTCTAAAGTACTATTCCACGTGATAGGTGAAAAAGGGACGTGGGTCTGAATAGGACAAAATATGACAGAATAGGACAAAATATGACAAATTTTTAAGTACTTATCACTGGGCCGGGTTTTAAGTATTCTTTAGGGAAGTCTTTTAAGGGAGAACTCCGACTGAACTAATTAACAAGATTGCCATAACATTTTTCTATAAAGATAGCTGGTTTAAACAAAGACAATATTGTTCTTTGTATAATTCTCAATTAGTTGAAATTATACAACCAATATAGTGTTTGCTTTGGGACCTTAAAGTTATCTATTTACTTTCTAAAGAGATCTGAAGATGGGGACCTAGAAAATCCCCGAAACGCGTCATCTCATTCTTGAAAGTAATAGATAATGTTTTGGCTGATAAAACTCTATGAAGTATTTATTTGGAGAATATCCCGATAAAGAAAAATAGTGTTTTAATGACCTAAAACATGAATAGAATAATGTTAATTGCAAAAATTGATAAAGGAAAAAAGAATAAAAAGTGGTTAATCATGTTTTTTAATATTATTTTTATATCTTCCAAACTACTCAAAGATATTGGTATCATATTAAGCTATTGACCGTCTTCATAAAAAACAACTCTTAATTCTTGGATGACAATATTCGTCAGACTAATTGAAAAAAAATATTTTTTTTTCTGTGTTAAAAAATAAAAAGTTTTTGTAATGAGATATTAATATTTCAGTAGGGTTTTTATTTAGATAATTTGGAACTATATTTTCAAAAATCGTACCATTTTGTTATATAACATGTTTTTTTCGTCAGTTCAGTGTCGTTTTCTTTTGAGTTAGTTCAATTACGTATTCTTTTGCGTCCGTTCCATGATGTTCTTTTGCGTTAGTTCTGTGGCATGTTCTTTTGCATTAATTCAGTGGCGTGTTATTTTGAATTGGTTCTGTGATATGTACTTTTTCGATAGTTCTATGATATATTATTTTGCGTCAGTACTGTGATATGTTCTTTGGGATTAGTTGTGTGTGACATGTTCTTTTACAGCGGTCTTATGATATGTCACAGAGGGCAATTGACCCCCTCCTAGGACAAGCCTATGTTAAAGTGACAAATCCCTTTCATACAAAAGAACCGAACCCGTGACCAATCCCTATCACAATGAACCGGTCACGTGACGCGTCATGCGATAGGGGACTTTCCCGTAATTTACATATATGTTTTATGTATATCCAGAATATAAGAATCAAATTCAATCTTGAACACAACTTTAATAAACACTTTTTCACCTTATTTTCTTTTGCCTCAAATTTATATAAAATATAGTATTGTATATGTATGCACTCGTATGTTTAAGCATTTTAGTAATGAAATCATCACTACTGTGTCAAAGGAATAACTTATTTTCTGATGGTTTCATTGGTGAATTTAACATTGGCGTGTCATAGGACGGAAGTATTTAAATATTGCTACTTACCACTGTAATGTTAAGATATTTTTTTTTTTTTTTTGAATGAGCTAAAAATACTCATACTTCTTTGTAGTATTTATGCTTTGATCTTAAAACTTCATGAACTGGAATCCACATTAAATAAAACCTTACAAGAGTGAGAATATAAATTTTACTGAAATTTTGATATGTGAAGAGAAAGAAGGCAAAATATTTTTTATTTTCGGCTCTTCATATTGGTTCCAAAGTAATTACAGGTATATATGTGTTAAATAAATCGTATTTAAACACGATATCAATTGTGCATACAAATTATTTGAAAAGCTAAAATCAAAGAAGTTTTTACCGATTTTATAAAAGAAAACAGATGGATTCGAGAATTCTAACTTCTCTATAACAATCAAAATTTTAGCGAATTCTAAATCAACGCTGCAGTGGAGTGTATTAGAAAGAAACAAAATCCACTATGCAGAGTGAAGAGCTTCGTAACTGCTAATGGACGTTTATTGTAGAATAAAAGCAAATATCAAACCGTTAACTAATAGTTAACTGAGTTTGAAAAACAGTGCAAGTTGAAATTACACATAAATTTAAATTTACTTTAAAAAACAAGCAAAATTCGTCTGTGCCGAATCTTTGAATACCCTCCACAAATGTCCTAAAAAACATTGATTTCCGAAATCACTGTGTTAGGCATTACACATGCAAACAAAACACTTGTAAATTAAATCGATATTTTCGATAAAATTTAACATAACATATTTGCGTTATGTCCATATTCATTTATTCTTGGAAGCACGTTTTCCCACAATATTTTAAAACAAAAGGTTTTGCCTTCACACATATATACCTTACATATAATGCAAGCGATTCCAAAAAAAAAAGATATCGCCTTTCAATTAAGACAAAAAACAATGTGGAAAATATAAATTTACCCTTTACCCATTTTAAATAAAAAAAAAATACAGATAATGCATCTAGCAAAATCACTTCTTTCATTGTTTCCTAAGAGTCACTTAGAATTCTTTTACAGCTATTTATTTATAAGCGATTCTGAGGAACATCTAAAATAATTCATGTTTACATCTTAAAAAGTAGTGATTTGGACAGTAGTAATGTTCTTATTGCTTTTATTGCAGCACTTTTTTGCTGGGATATGAAGCAATTCTAAAAAAATTATAAATAAAAAAGATATCCAAGGAAACATATTCCCAAAGCTTCATCTCTAGTGTGTAAAAAACCCTGCGGGATAAAAGGGATCAGTTGGGAATTGGGACCTGTCCGTTCTTAGGAGAAAACTGGACCGGTTCCAAAAATACATATCACGAAATAGGTGAAAAGAAAGCCTGTTCCCAAAGTACCTACCACGTGGCCGGTTTAAATGTCAGAGCATTCTTGCGGTAAAAAGGGGGTCAGTTGGGAATTGGGACCTGTCCCGTGATAGGTGAAAACTGGATCGGTTCCGAAAATACAAATCACGATAGGTGAAAATAGAACCGGTTCCTAAAGTACCTACCGCGTGACCAGTTCAAAATTCATGACATGTTCTTTTAGACCAGTCCTGTGACATGTCAGCACAAGCCCATGTTAAAGTGACCAGTCTCGTGACCGGTCTCTATCACAATAAACCGGTCACGTGATGTGTCCTGGGATAGGTCCTTTTCCCGCAGGGATGTTAAAGGAATTGAAAATTTGTATGTGCTAGTAGAACTGACACATTTTTTATATATTTAACATTTTTAGGAACAAAAGTACATTTAAGGTTCTAAATTGTGACAAAAAATGTAATACTTTTCTATCAACTATCATTAAGGAGAAATTATATCACAATAATATCATAAAAACATAAAAAATTAAAAAGCTAACATTTGTGAATAGTACCAAATGAGTCAAAGGAGTATCATAGTACTTACGTTCATAGTAGTACCACAAAAGTACACTGGGATGATTCCCAGTCCTTTACAGTGTTTTTTGATACAAATAATGTAAAAAACTATTGAGGTGAAAAAAATTTTCGAGTTGAAAAACTTTTTGAAAACAATTTTTATATTGAAAAAAGAATTTGAGGTGAAAAAAAATTTAGTGGTGAAAAAAAATTTTGTGATGGAAAACATTTAGTGGTGAAAAAAATTTGTGTGGTCAAAAATATTTGAGGTGAATATAAAATATTATTCACCTCTAAGCGACTGGTCAAAAATAAGTGAAATATGTTTTTTGCTGGTTTAACCGCTGGACCAATTTTACTCATTTTTAATGAGCGGCCCCATTTAAGTCTTCCCCTGTT
>OX456525.1:105165158-105215158 GCA_949748255.1 Eustalomyia histrio | reverse complement strand
ATTGGTATCGTCCAATATACTTTCATCCCTCCACCGCTCCCTGTCAGGAAGAAGAAAATCGCAGTCCGCAAATACAAGTTGTTCCCCCACACAATCACATTTCATATCCAAAATTTGATAGCATGGTAGATTTTCAAGGATTCTCTGATGAGGGGAACGCCGACCTCCAAGAGAACACTCCACGAGCACTATCAGTCTGTAAGCCACAAGTGCAGATTCATATCTAACCTGAACATCTATCGGTCTGATGAAGAGTATCGTGTCGTCTCCATTGCCCTTGTAGATGTCGATCAAATCGCACCGCTAATGCCCAGACAACATAGCCGCTGCACCCTTTGGAGCTTTTCCACATTACATCTCTTCAGGATCGAAAGCACGCATATAATAGCTTAGCATGTCAATATCGGCCTAACAACACTCGTGTAAAGCCAGTGGGTCATTCATGGGCCAATTTCCATTTAGAACCCACTGCTATTTTACACATAGCCCACTCGCGGTAAGCTTTACAGGTTGGTTGAAAAGTTCCTGCGCTCGAAATGAAAGAATACTGTTTTTATTACGAAATATATTTTTTTATTCAATATAATCTCCTAGAAGCTCAATACACTTGTTCCAATGATCTTCCAATAATTTTATCCCATCCTTATAATGGTTTTCCGGAAGCTCTGCAAAATAACCGTCTACGGCTGCTATGGCCTCTTCATTCGACGAAAAATGCTTTCCACGAAGAAATTGTTTGAGACTTCTGAAGAGATAGTAGTCACTAGGAGCCAAATCTGGTGAATACGGTGGATGTTTAAGCAATTCGTACTTTAATTCTTTGAATTTAGCCATCGTCAAAACACTTTTGTGAGCAGGTGCATTGTCTTGATGAAAAATTATTTTTTTCTTCTTTAAACCAGGTCTTTTTTCATGAATTTTTTCATCTAGCTGATCCAAAAGGCTGCAATAATATTCAGAGTTGATTGTTTTACCTTTCTGAAGATAATCAATCAACAAAATTCCTTTTGCATCCCAAAAAACTAATGCCATAACCTTCTTTGCTGATCGTTGTGACTTCACCTGCTTTGGAGCTGAACAACCAGCTTCAGTCCACTGTAAACGTTCTTGTTTCAATTTAGGATCATGGTGGTAGATCCAAGTCTCATCCATAGTTATAAAACGACGCAAGAAATCGGTTTTATTCGGCTTAAAACGCTCCAAATTACGCTGAGAAATTTCTTTTCGATCCAGTTTTTGTTGAATTGTTAATGTGTGCGGCACTAACTTTCCAAACAGTTTTTTCATACGTAATTCTTCATGTAAAATATGGAGTACTCGTTCGTCTGAGATGCCCATGGCATTAGCAATTTCACGCTTAGTCAAACTTGGATCTTCAATAACCATATTATGTACCTGCTCAATGATTTCTACTGTGGTTGCAGTTTTTGGTCGTCCTTCGCGTGGATCGTCTTCAAGGCTGGTACGACCACGTTTGAATTCACCAGCCCAAAATTCAACGGTGCGTTTTGAAGGTGAGGACTCCTTATACACTTCTAACAATTGTTCATAAATTTCCTTTGCTTTTAAACCCTTCAAAACAAAGAATCTATTGACTGCACGATATTCAATTTTTTCCATATTAAAAAAAATCAATGACACGTCAAATTCAAATGGCTTGTAAACAAAGAAAGAATTGACAGAATGACTTGCAACTTTGCATGTGTTCTCAGGACAGTTATACCAACTTAAGAAAAAAAAGTTTGGAGCTAGCAGTGCCATCTCTTGGTAAGCGCAGGAACTTTTCAACCAACCTGTAGTAATCCTTCTCTCGATATGATCACCCCAGCAGAGTTTTCTCTCCAGAATAACTTCTAGGTACTCGACATATCCTTAATTATTATGTTCAAACCCCGGAAAACAGGAGGGGTAGTTGTAACCCACCTCCTTTTCCTATTGAACAAACTCCGGTCTTATCCGGGTACACATTCAGTCCCCTAGATGTTGCCCAGTAATTACATGAATTGAGTGCCCTAGAGGCCCTCCTGCACATATAATTCGGATCCTTTCCCCTCAGTAGTTTGGTCACATCATCTGCGTAGCAGACGGGCTCAAATGGTTAAAGTGCTCAAAAGATAGTGCATTGTGGTAACCCACAAAAGAGGAGATAAAATTCCTCCCTGTGGAGTGCCACGTTGTACACTGTCCTTGATACTCGTTCCGCCGATTTCGCAATATACCCAACGGTTCTCCAACATGTGACCGACCCAGTCGACAACTGTTAAGTTCACATCAAAAAATTCGAGAGATTGGATAAGCGTACCTGTCGTGTATTATTTAAAACCGCGAGGGTATGCTCTCCTGCATCGAAAGACCTTTCAGTGTGGCAAACCACCTCGTGTAAAACGGTTTCAACAGATCACCTCCTCACGTATGCATGCTGCGGTAAACTAAGCAGATAAGAACATAGAAAAAATATCATCTTCATGTCCTATAAAATGTATACAAAAAGTTCGAATTCTTCCAAAAAAAAGTCTTTTAAACAAATGTTTTTTTGTCAAAATGCAACAGATATATTCCACTGATTTTAGACACCTGGGATTAAGAGATTTATGCTTAAGATCAAATTTTAATAACAAAAAAAATTGTGATGTAATTCTCGAAGCTTTAACATTTGTCAAAATTGTTGCCACTCTAACGTTCCAAAGACATATCGAAGTGTGTGTGTTTATTTGTTTTATAAGCAATTATCTATGTATGTGTTTTACTTAAGTTGTTGCTGATGTTCTTGCTGTTGTTACTCGTAAAATTATCTACCATTAAAAGCCCTCAGGCGACATTAGACATTAATTTATATTTTACCAACATAAATTAAACCAAAACAAAAAAAAAAACGAAACAATCTGCCAAGTGCTTTGGTTTAATCAAAATGTTCGTTACATAAAATCTAAAGATTTTAAATTTTGGGTTTATGTGTGCATCTTGTTTTCCTAGAACAGAGTGGTAATATCGTGTGTGTGTATGCATTTGTTTAGTAGTCCTGATAGACTTTTTAAACATTAAACAATTTAAGTATTTAGCACATTTAAAGATTTATTTATCATTTCACTTGAAAAATTGTGTCTTTAGGGATGTTAAAATCTTGGTTACAATTTGAAAAATCGACAGAATGATTTGTTGAATATGTCTATGCAACTTTTTCTTTTTACATATTTATTTATTGAATCGTCACCTAATCGAATGTAAACCATACTTGGGAGTAAAGCATTGCAGCATTAATTTTCCCATACAAATGCCAATGGTTTGGCATTAGCATTTATATGAAAAAAACATTGCTTCAATTGTTTTTCCCCAAGTATGATGTAAACTAATATAAAATAATTAGTCAGCCAGAGACAGACAAAACCTTTATTACTCAACGATGAATAAATGTTTTCAAAAGCATTTTTTGTTAATTTTAGTACACTATAAAGATGGTTTTTAAATTAAGAAAAGATTATTAAAATGCAGAAATCGCAATAAAAAATCAATTAAGACAATATAAATTTAAATTAAAAAATAATAATCTAAATTAAAAATTTAAGTTAAATGAATTTCCAATTATTATAAGTAAAATGCTGAAAACAAATTAAAAAAAGGAATTTAAAACAAAACAGTACAATTTTAAAAGAGCTTAAGTAGAAAAAGTAAAATTGAAAATTGTTGACAAGTTTGGGCATTTATTGAAAAACATTGGTACAATATAAATTTATTCAAAGTGTTGGTTATCATTAGCTATGACCTTTCTCATCTTTCTGGTAGCATATGGATTCCGCGTTAAAAGAACTGCTCATTTTTCGAGACCAAGAACGAACCAATCCAGTTTCGGATACCCTGTTGTGAAGTGATGCGTATTCCAGTGAGAGCGTTCTGCATCGATCGAAACAAATAGTAGTCGGACGGGGCAAGTTTTGGACTATAAGGCGGGTGAGACAAAATTTCTCAAGCATTATTTTCTAAATAGTTTTTAACCGGTCTTACAACATGTGCTCGAGCGTTGGAATATTATGGCTCCATGTCTGGTCACATATTCCTGACCGTTTTCCGTCAAAGCTCGGTTCAAACGAATAAATTGTGTTCGGTATAGGTCTCCTGTGATCATCAGTGCCGATTTCGGCTGCTCTGGTCCCACCTAATACAGAGTATTACCTGTGCGCCATGGATATTCAGCTTTGGCGTTGGTTTGGTTGGTTGGCTGGCTGGTCGATGCAAAAATTACTTCTTTTATTAAGCTCAGCAGCATTTTAGATATACTAAATCGTCTTTCAACGTCTCTTGGCTTCAACTCATATGGTACCCAATTTCCTTGCTTTTTGATGAATCCTGTTTCTTGCAAATGTTTTGAAATTGATGCTTTAGTAACACCCAATGATTTTTCAAGTTCTTCTTAAGTTTGACAACAATCATTATAGAGTAATTCGACCAATTCATCATACTCGAACTTTTTTGGCTGACCTGGGCGGTCTTTGTTTTCCGTGTCAACAAGCCAACTCTCGCATGTTGCAATCGACGGAACATATTCAGAATAAACTTCGGTGAGCAATCAATGTGCTTCAGCTGCACTTTTTCGAATTGAAGAAGTAAATCAAAACTTCCCCCAAATGATACTTTGATGGTACACAATTCTACATTTTCGAAGCAAAAAAATCTAGTGTAAAAACTATTTCGATTAATGACTAACAGAGAATATATGACAGATGTTTTGTCTTCATAAATTATAAATTATTAAAGACACAAATCAAATATTTAATATACGCCATCTATTATGAATCCCACATTTTTAAGTTATACACCAATACTTACAGCTAATGAACCCTTGTTAAAATGTTTATTTTTTTCAAAAAAATTTTTCAAATTCGAGTTGTGTCGTTCATGTACGACCTAGTTTATATAATTGAACGGAAAATCTACTTTACACCAAAACGCTATTTTATGCCCGCAATTTCAAGCAATA
This sequence comes from Eustalomyia histrio, assembly GCA_949748255.1. Taxonomy (NCBI): domain Eukaryota; kingdom Metazoa; phylum Arthropoda; class Insecta; order Diptera; family Anthomyiidae; genus Eustalomyia; species Eustalomyia histrio. The sequence goes on along the minus strand of OX456525.1, from coordinate 105,210,186 downwards.
GATTTCTACCAGCATGTACTTAGATAACTACCGTGTAGACGAACAAAAACCAATAGATATCTAAAAACTGGTAGGTATCTATTGCTTGAAATTACGGGCATTAGTTCAATTGCTCATCAATTATTTTTGGTCGGGGACGATTTTATCTCATTTATTTATTTTTATTTATCAGATTTTCTAACAAAATGAATAGCTCGCTAACGAGATGACCTAGGGATATGAACAATTGAACAAATTTTTCAAAGAGCGATTAAACTAGAAAAACGAACTAGGTCTTTACAAAAAATTGAACTACAATTCATTAGGAACTCTGCACCCCGTTTCAGTATTTCTCGCATCGCTGGCTGGCTGTCAAGGGGGGACAATTTTCCCCTTTTCTACCCTTCCCGTTGAATTTTCCAAAAATCACGTGTTAGCTGTTATCTATACTGAAGAAGTAACCTGCATACCAAATTGCAACCTCCTAGATCCAGCTGTTGAGACAAGCTGGGCGAAGTTGAATGAGTGAGTCCGTCAGTCAGTTAGTAACGATATTCCTTTATACATAGAGAATAAATCTAAAATCATTTTTACAAAAATTGTCTAAGAATATTCATATTTCAATTAAAAATATAACACCCAAAAACTTGGATTGTGATAATTTGACAGTAAGGGTGAGGTCAAACGGTAGCAAAGTGGCATGTAAAAAAATATTTCTTATATGTCGGAAACAAATTAAAATTTTCCTGTTTGAAATGGACTCGAATTTACCTATTTTAGTTTCAATTCTCTTTTAAAAACTTTCAAAATTAAAGAATTTCTCATTCTAGTGAAAATTTCAGTGAAATTTTATTCACCTCAAAGCTGTCAAAATTTTACCATGAAGAATACTTTGCTACTGTTTGACAAATCTCTTTTGACGTTGGCATTTGTTACTGAATGACCGACGTTTTTAGTATAGCTTTTGAGGCCATGGTTGTAAAGACGGCGACGGGTCGTACTAGCACTTATTGACTTTCAAGAGAGGATGGCCACTCAGACGCTAATTGACGACTACTAGCGAAGCGATTTGGCTTACACAGTTGTATTTTATGGCGATTTTGGGCAGGTGAGGTGCACTTCGAACGTTCTTGAACTGGCTTATTTGTGAGAGGTTCTTCAAAAAAACCTTTTTTTGCTACATTATACACACATTTCCGTGAATGTCCAAGTCTCGTAGAAATTTCTGTATGAGACAGATTTTCTGAATGTAACGTATTTTTTGAGATATTTTGTTCCAAAGTGACCCTCTTTCCACCCATAACTTTAAATACAATTATAATCAAAAAATTTTAAAAAATCACTATCGCGATAAGTTAAGTAGGACTAAAAGTAATTTATTGTTTTAAGTTAATTATAATACCAAAAACTACAGTTATAATTTTAACAGAGATTTTCTAAAAGAATGAGCTATATTTTTGACACATTCAATTATATTACTTTTAATGCTACAATTCTTTTTCTTGTTATATAAATTTGCATTACAGTTAAGTATAAAAATTAAATAGAAAAAAACTTTATTTTTAACATAAAAGTGTGCTATAATATATATAACTGATAAAAAAAGATTAATCAGATTAAATTAATTTGGAATTGTTTTAATAATAAGAACCCAAAATTATCCTACCAAGACATATAGCTGTGATGAATGCCATAGAAGTCCAAACTTTGATCAGCTGATATTGGACTGAAATTAATCCAAAATTTATTTATACCCTAAAAATTAACGTAAATATTTTTAGAGTTTTTTTGTTCATTAGTTTTTATGTACAACGTTGGAAATGTCATAAATACGTCTTTAAGGGGTCCTAGCGATCGTTTTCCCTGCTGACTTGCTAATCCACTCCCACACAAAAACGTTAAGAAAAAAACGTTAAAGAACGTTAAGAAAAAAACGTTAAATTGTAAGTTTGGGACATACCCTCAGATCGTAATAAAACTTGGGTCTGTATAGAAATTAATCACATATAGAAATTAAAAATTTGGTATAAAAAGAGAGGTACTCTGAAAAAATATCTAAGGGAATCAAATATTAAAAGGTTCTCGTGCAAATTTGAACCCCATTGTACACCTAAAAAATGAGATTGGGCAATTATGTTTCTTACCGAATGTTTTTTACTTTTGCCCGCCCCAGGAGGTTGCCTGGTGAGATAAATATATGTTGTGCCTGGAGATTACGTTTAACCACAATTTTGCTTAAACGCCGATATGGTTAAAATTGATGTGGGTAATCACGGTTAACGGTTAATCGCATTCTCTGTGAAACATTTTTTAAGTCAATTATTCAATACAAAATAAAAAATATTTTGCCAAAAAAAGCAAAATTATTTAAATTTAAAGCACAAATAAATGAAAATAAATCAAAACAGAAAAAATTGTTGTCTTATTCAATTAGAAATTTGCATATACTCGTTAAAGACAAACTCGGATAAAACGAATTCTCGGCTGTGACGAACCAATTTCAAAGTCCCGATTTTTTTGGCACTAATATTCACATAAAGAATATCTTCATATGTATATATGAAGTCGCTGAAGAAGAACTCTCATTTCTAGAAACAAAAGTTCTTTTAATTTTTATTTTTAATACAAACTTCCCCAAAATTTGAACTTGTTTCTATATTATTTTGTATTTTGATAAATTTAAACCTGAAAAATCTTGATGTTTTTCTTATATGTATCGCAAAAAATTTATTTAAGAAGACTGTTTCTAATAACAATTTTTATATTTTTTTCTTCAAAACATTAAATTAATTAAAAGAAAAAAAAACAAATATTATTTTTCAATGGAATTTTTGAAATTCTTGCCGCATCAAAGCTATCTTCTTCACTTGGAAAAAGACAATATTATTGTTTCAGATTAAAAACAAAAATTGTAAAAATTTGTTAGACAGGTTTTATATGACATGCAATATTTTTTTTTTTTTTGTAAAAACTTAAAAATGTTGACACTAAACTTTTTACAAAAATCTGAATAAAAATGCATTACAAATTAATCGTAACCGGTTTAATAGTGCGGTTGACTGTGGTAACGATTAAAACCGAAATACAAACTCTAGTTGTGTCTCATGTACAACATACCCAAGTTTTATTAAGATCTGAATAATCGCCTCGGGAAAGACTCTTTTAAGAGAATTTGTCGCTATTTGGGCAGTAAAGTACAGTTTACTGTTGTAAAAAATTAAGCATTACACGATAGAACAATGCGTTTTCATTGTTGAACAATATTTTAAAAATAATAAAAGTTTGGCGGATGTTTTGAGGCTGATAGTGACTGTAACTGGTAATCGATATCGACATGTTGTTTTCACGAAGAGGTACCACATGTCATACAGCCCGTGCAACAGTTCAATTACTGCATGAAACAATTCCTGGTCGGTGTTCAGAAAGAATGTTTCTGTGCCAGCAAAGACGTGGAGGCCATTTGCCCTCTGTGCTATTCCTTACATAACCCTATGCTGTGTACTTAATGCTTCTAGAAAAAAATAATAATGTAAGGAAAAAACTGTGTTTTTATTTAATTCAAATCCTTTGTGAACTTTCGGAAAATACTCTCAATAAAACTATGAATATAAAATTTCGTATACTCAAAAAAAAAAGTTTGTAGAAATATTTGCAAACGGTTTTCAATCCCACTTTACTATTTTTGTACTGATTTTTAGTAGAAAAATATATTATTTAGTAAACATTTTTGCTATTTTCATTTTACAAATTACAGAATTTTAACAGAATATTTACAAATTTTTGTTGCAAACTTCAAAAATCATTTTACAAATTTTCGAAAACCGATTTGCTAAAATTAGCAAAAAATATTACTAATTTTAAAAAAGTTGATATTGCCTTAAAATGTTACATAGGTTGAAAAAAGGGATCGAAAGTGAAGATACTTTTCACAACCGACTCATCTCTTAAAATAGGACATCCATTTAAAATAGCACTAAAAACTTTTTAAGTTCTAAAAATCAGCCCTTTAAACAATAAAATTTGACCTTAAATTTTTTTTTAATTTTGTCTAAAATATTTTTTGAAAAAAAAAACTTAATAAAATTAAAAAATTATAAATTTGTATATTCGAATTCATAAGGCAATTTTAAAAGAAATTAGCAGCTTTAAATTGTAACAAGTGTATCTAAAAATAATTGAGTTAATTTTTGCATTAAAATATTTTTTTTTTATAAATTAAAATTTTGCTATATTTTACAATTCATTGAGTTTACAGCAATTTACTAAAACTGAGTAGCGCTTACTAATTCTTTATACTAATGATATTATACTAATATTAATAATATTTAGTAATTTTTTTTTTCTGATTTTAGCAAACCGAATTTGGCCTTAAATTATCAAAATTTCCCGTAATAACAGCAAAATATTTAGTAGCCCGACTTATTTTGGTGAGTGTATACATGTTTTATGTGAACTAGCATCAGAAAATATTAAATAAGATCTACTTTTATAAAATAAGATGCAACAAAAACTCCAATCTAATTGCAATTGAATCATATTTATATTCAATTTGATATAAAATTTGATGGAACTAATTTCAGCATCGATTATTACATAGTAATACATCGCACAAAATTAATTTGTATACCCTCTACCATATATGGTGAGGATATGATATATATCAGTTTTTCATTCTGTTTGTAACATGTCGAAATATAGGTTTAAGACCCCATAAAGTATATATATTCATGATCCTTATGCAATTTTAAGTTGCTCTTGGATTTTCCGTAGCCCAAATCCTGCAGTTTTGCTTGTTGACATACCCATTTAATAAGAAATGGGCTTCATCGCTTATTACCAAATTGTGAATAAAGTCTGGATTTTTCTCCGCTTTTTCACTCAAACGAATGGCATATTCAAGCCGTTGCTGGTAGTCTGTCGTCTTCAGTTCTTGTACAAGTTGAACTTTATATGGGAACAAGTCTAATGTACTCAAAATTCTCTGCAGCGACCGCCGAGATGTCCAAATTGTATCGAACGCCTCCTTGTTGATGTTGATGGACTATGCTGCACGCTCTGTTGTACACGATCAATATTTTGAGCAGTGTGCACGGTAGGTGTTCTTCAGTCACCAGGACGAAAATTTCCAATCAAATGGTTTATTGCTAACGCTGTGGGTACAATGCGCACATTAAAATGACGACGATATGCACGCTATGTCAACACAATAGACTGTTGGTTTGAAAAATAAAATTCAATTATTTTTGTACGTTGTTCGATCGTGTAATGATTCATAATTTATTCGCCAAGTTTTCTTCATAAAATGCTGAAAAAAAACAAAGTATAAATAATAATATAAAAAGTTATAAAGAATTCAAACCATATAGCTCATTCTGCGCCACCCTGTACATATGAGTGCGAAAGAGAAATAACAAAAACATGCGAAAAATAAAAACCGTGCTTGTTTTGTTGCCCTGCTTGCTTCTCTACACCGTTAGCCCACCAAACATGAATTTCATGCAATAATTACATGCAAAAAGTCACCGTATAAATTGGCTCAGATTTATTTTTTCCTATTTGTAATATTTATAATATAGCTATTAATTGACACTACTGCTTGTCAAAAATGACAATTGAGAACATTCGTTCAAGTTTTTTGGTCATTTAATTTAATGTGGAAGTATTTTTTTAATATTTTTGCCTAAATAAAATAATTTAAATCAAATCATCTCATTAATATTGAAAACAATCAAACAATTGCTCATCAATTCATATTTTTAAGAAAATCGGTATGTTACAATAGATAGAATACAGTATATAACTTCTAAATGCTTCTATACATTTCTTGTTGGTTTTTTGGTTTTTCATTTCATTCCATAAACTGTATTTTTGTTTTTGTAAAACTCCCAATTTATATTTTTTTGTTTATGTTTTTCTACCAATTTAAGTTCTGCCAATCAATGACATTATTTTTTAAAGAAAAAATATTAGTTGTAACTATTTGTCAAGAGGTGGCGCATGAGAAAATGTATTCTCTCCATTAGGCATATTGTCCTACAAACACACTTTAATTTTTTAAAGAAAGAACATTCGTTGCAACTATTTATCAATACGTGGCGCATCACAAAGTGCGATATCTCCATTAGGCATATTCTGCTGCAGAGCTAGTCCCCATTAGCCAGTAACAAAATTGAGTATTTGCCAAAAACTATGCTTTAAAATGTGTTGTCTGTGCAGTCCATGGTTAAAAAAACTAATGAAAATGTAAAGGTGCCTCTAAATTGCCCATACAAATTTAGTACAATTTCATAGTAGCGACTGGTACATAATATATTTTCTCATATTTTTTCACCAGTCGCGTAGCAGCTAATATTTTGTATTCACCTCTAAAAATTTTTACCACTAAAATTTGTTCACCACAAAAAATTTTTTCACCTCAAAATATTTTTTTTCTTTTTTTTTTTCACCTCAAAAAATTTTTTCACCTACATAATTTTACTTCAAAATATAGATAACCATATATGATTATATAGAATATAGATAACCATATATGATTAAATACACTCACCAAAAAAGTCTGTAATGGCAACAGAAAATTTTGCTGTTACCAAGGAAAATTTTACTAATATGAGCCCAGCGGTATTTTTTGCTAATCTTAGCAACACATGCCTGCTACTAAATTTTAGTAAAGTTGTTGTAAAGTGGAATTTAAAATACTTAAATTATTAATATTAGTACAAAATTTCAAATTTATTTTTTTTATCGAGCATCAAAATATTGGCAAAATAGCAAAAGTAGAAACACGTTTTTTAAAAAAAAAAAGTTGGGGAAACACACTTTTCTTTTAAAAACAAGTAAAAAAGAGGCTTAAATTCGGCTGTGTGGAATCTTTGAATACCCCCACCAATGTCATAAAGAAATGTTCTCACTGTTTTTGATTTATGTTGATTTAGAAGTTATATTATGGAGGTGAAAAATTTGTTTTTAAGTCAAAATCTTTTTTGGATGTTAAAACAAATTTTGTGGTTGGAAAAATTTTTCGAGGTGAAAAATTTTTTTGAGCGCCCCGGTTATTGGTAGCGTGCTAGCTTATCAGTGCGGGGGTCGCTGCTTCGATTCCCACCAGAGGCTCTAGTCTGTTTTCGTTACAACGAGCCAAAAGTCTTCGTTGCTAGTGCTCGGTTAGGGTATTAATTATATAATTTGTAATTGAATGTTTAATAAAAAATATTATTCAATTCTAAGGGACTGGTTAAAATACAAACTGATATATACCATATATGGTGGAGGGTATACGAGGGTGGATCATAAGTCCGTGACTTTTCGAACTTCCCTCGTAGTTATATGAAATGCAACACTGCTCCCATCAAGTACCACCTGTTAATAGACGACTGTCAAATTTTGAGTAAGTTCCCTTATTTACTTAGCGCTTAACAGCGGGACTTTTCGAGGTCCATAAAATAGACATTTATTTGATCATCGTTGGAGCTACATCTCTTTCCACCGAGCCATTTCTTTAGGTTTGGAAATAGGAAATAGTCACTTGGTGCTAAATCCGGAGAATAAGGCGAATAAGGGGGCAATTCGTAGTCTTCTTCATGGACTTTTACCATGGAAACTAAGCTGTCACACGATTCCGTTGGTGGTCGATTGTCAGCAAACGCGGCAGCCATAACGTTCTGCAGCCATAACGTTCTGCATCTTCCGTGCTTGAAGGCTACAACGAATGTCAGTAAAACAGTTTTTTACCATTGAAATCGATGGTAAAAAATAATGTTTAATGAGCACTCGAAATTCACTTTTTTCCATTTTTTAAACGCAAAGTAAATAACGGAACTTGCTCAAAATTTGACAGCTGTCTATTAAAAGGTGGTACTTGATGGAAGCAGTGTAGCATTTCATCTAACTAGGAGGGAAGTTCGAAAAGTCACGGACTTATTGATCTGCCCTCGTATTTTATTTGCCAGTCTCTAATATGCAATTGTATAAAAATACATCCCACCAAAACACAAAACAAGCAAAATTGTCTTCTCTGATGATCATAGTACATGATTTTTTTCCAACGGGGCTTTCAGATTACCAACGATGTTTGCTCTATTTATTATATTTACACAAAGAAAACAGATTCATCGTGACAACTGAATTTCTTGCCAACTGTACATATATTTTGGTTGCAACAACCGAATTATTTAGTTGTCCTAACCAAATGTTTTCCTGGTACAATTGAAATATTTGATTCTTACCGAAATTCTGTTTTATAAACCGAATTTGGGTTGCTACAAACAAATATATCGGTGGCTCCAACCAAACCATTCGGTTGGCAAGAAATTCGGTTGTTACAATGAATCTGTTTTCTCTGTGTAAGCAGTATTTTATGATACATATACTTCTTTATCTTCTTTTTGTTTTCTTTCAAAAACTGTCCTTTGTGTGTGTAAGTTAGATACACTTCATTTAGTTTAAAGAATGCAGACCTTTAATATGAGATGCTTAGTCAGTACCGCCTAACTAATAGTCAGTCATGTAGATATGTACGTACAGAAAGCTACAACTTGCAACAAAATACTTACATACATACAACACTTAAAAGCATGGTTGGCAAACACTAATCCTAAAATACCGTTAATGATTCAAACCTCATTTAAATGATTATAGTTAACATTAAAAAACCAACCGTGCAAAAAGGATTAGGTTTCATTACATCTAATTATACCCGATCTACTTATATCTCAAAACTGGGGATACATTTGAGATCTAGTTAGATCTGATTATAGATCACAGATCTGGCGCACATTATATAATCAAGGCTAATTTTGTCTGGACATTATTATATGCCTATAAGATTTAATAAGAAATTAAAAAACGCCTTTGTTTCTTTATTCATTTTTATTTTGTAGTCTTATTATTGTGTATTTTAGATATGAACAAATCTTGTGTTATTAGATATGAACAAATCTGGCTACAAAATCTTCTAAATTTTCCAGATCCCTTTAGATATGTACAGATCTTTGACTAGATCTGATCAGATCTATCCATTTCGGATATGTCAAATCTAATCATATATGATCAGATCTAGCACTATTCAATAATATCTTTTTTAAACGGACAATAACGAAATTACTGCAAATGCCGTTAACCTTAAAACACCCTAACAAAATTAATAAAAATACCATTAATCCTAAAATAATCTAACGAAATAATTTTGAAATACCGTTATCCAATAACACCAACCGTATGAAACCGTTGCCAACCCTGGCTAAAATGATGCACGAATACCGAAAATCGAAAAGCTAAAGACAAGAAAAAATAAAAGCAATGGAAGGTATGCATTGTATTTTTATTTGTGTGTGTGCACGTAAACATAAAACATATCCGTATCCGGCTTTTATAAATAACATCAATAACAAAAAACTAAAAACACTATAGTTGGTCAACAACGGTCATTTATAAACTCTACATTGAATGCAGTTTTACACAAAGATAACTGAATCGTGCTGACAACCAAATTTGTAACCAATCGAATGATTCGGTAGCTGTAACCTAATTTGTGACAACAGAAAATGCGTAATTTGACTGTCATAACAGAATTTTGATTGTCACAACAGATTTGACTTTTACAACAGAATTTTGATTGACTCAAAAACAATTCGATTATTACTCTTAAAATTCGGTTGTTGCAACTGAACCACAAATCTCTTTTCTGGATGTTGACTATTCATCGATATAACACACTTTAAGATCCGACAGTAAATGCCGAAGATATAAGGAGAAATTAAATAGCGACCCCAATGTTCGGCGAACTTTGTTTTCTGGTACGGTCTAATGTACACTGAACCAAAAACAACTAAAATCACACCTAACGAATTCCGTCCGTTGATTTAACACATTGTTCAGTAAACATATATTTTGGAGTTTAATTACTTGATGTAGTGTTGTTTTGACACAATACTTGTTATGGGAACACTAATTTTGTGTGTTTTACCAATGCATTTTATTAAATTTAACATGCATTTTATTCAATTCTACCCTATTTCAGAAACTCTTTATTAATTCTCAATTTAATCTTTATATATAAAGGAATAACGTTACTGACTGACTTAATCACTCACTCATTTAACAACGCACAGCCCAAACCGCAAGAGGTAGGTAGAGGGTGTCCTCCGGCGTAGACACCCGCTAAGACAGGGTTTTTGGAAATTCCTTCGGGGAGGGGTAAAAAGGGGAAAAACTCTCCTTTCACGGCCTGCCCATACCCCTTTAGCTGGAAACCTGAAATTTGAAATATGCCTTCATGGGAGTATGTGCTAACTCCTTGATAAGGTACCTTTTAGAATTTCGGCCACTGATGTTGTAAAAATGGGGGTTTAAACAGTCTCCCCCTTTACGGCATGCCTAAACCGTTGGACATGTAAAGTTGAAATTTGGTATGCAGGCTCCTTATCCAGTGTAGATACCAGATAAGACGTGATTTTTGGAAAATCCAACGGGGAGAGCATACAAGCGTAAAATTCTCCCCCTTGGCAGCCTGCCAAAACCGGTAGAGCTGGGAAGTTAAAATTTGGTACATAGGTTCCTACTCAAACGTAGACATCCTCTCAAGTTGGATTTTTGGAATTTCCTACTGCGAGGTGCAATAAGGGGAAAAATCTTCCCCCGAACGGCCTGCCCAAACCGCTAAAACTAGAAAGTTCAAATTGGGTATGCAGATTCCTTTTGCAGTGTAGATAATAGATAAGACGTGAGTTTTGGAAAATCAAACGCGGAGCGAAAATTCTTCCCCTTGCAGCCTGCCAAAACCGCTTGAGCTGGGAAGTTAAAATTTGGTACATAGATTAAATCTGCAAAAGCGAAAATGTGCGAATTTGCAAGTGTAAATGTGCAAAGTTGCAAAAGTACAAATGTGAAAATGTGCAAACGTGAAAATTTGATTCTTTGATGTATTGATGGCTTGATAGATTGATGGATTGAAGGTTGCAAATGTGTAAATATGCGCATGTGCTAGTGCAAATATGTAAATGTGAAAATGTAAAATGTGTAAATATGTCCCAAATATCCCAAACCGCAGGAGGTAGGAGGTTCCCCCTGCGGCGTAGACATTCGCTCGCAAATACAAGGTTTTTTCAGGGAAGAGCAAAACGGGGAAAACCCCCTTTCACGGCCTGCCCAAACTCTTATAGCTAGAAACCTGAAATTTGAAATATGCTTTTCTTGGAGTATTTGCTAACTCATTTATGATGTCTCCCCCTTTACAGCCTGCACAAATCCCGTTGCAGCTAGCAGGTTGAAATTTAGTATGCAGGCTCTATATACCGTGTAGATAACAGTTAAGACGTAATTTTTGGAAAATCGAACGGGTAGGGGCAGAAAAGGGAAAAATTCTTGCCATTGCCAAAACCGCTGGAGCTAGGAAGTTTAAATTTGATGCAAAGGTTCCTCCTCCGGATAGGACATTCGGAATTCTGGAAATGTTTACAGAGAGGGACAAAAAGGTGAACAGTCTCCTCCTTAACGGGCTGCCCCCACCGATTTAGCCAGAAGCTGTAATTTTAAATATGTGTTAACTGGAGTATTTGCTAATTAATTTAACAGCTACATTTTAGAATTTTAGCCAGGTACATGGTAAAAACGGGGGTACAAAGTAAAAAACTAACCTAACTTATGGTAAAAATTAAGGACTCTGGGTAATTATCTGGGAACTCTGTATACCCCCAAGTGTTAGCCCCTGCAACCATTTTCTACGCTAACAACGTAACGGGTTTTGCCCCACTATGGTGTATATGGGTAAAGGGATACGAAATGGAATGAAATGAGGAACGAGTGAAATCGACACACTCGATAGGGTAAAAAATAAAATGGAATGGGAAACGAGTGTAATTGAAACATTACACGAGGGGGAATAAATGGAATGGGAGCGAGGGGAAATGAATCATTAGACATGGAGAACGAAATGGCATGGAAAGGGGAACAGTTAACACTGGGCGCGTCCCCCTTGAATGATCTATAAACAAGAAATTCAAAACTTTAAATTTAAATATCGACTTCAAAAGATGAAACAAATTTATTTATATAGTAAAATCTTTAGAAAATAGAATTATATTTTCTTCTCAACGTATTTCGGTATTTAAAACTACCGATAACGAAGTATCGGGCTTTTAGCTAGTATTTTATTATTTTTTATATTTTATCCAAGTTTTTAGTAAGTTTAGGTTTTTAAGAAAATAAGTGAATTTGATAGAATATAAAAAATAATAAAGCATGAAATTAAATTTTATAGTACAGTACTTAAACTTAATCATAAATACACAACATATGCAAATTTTAGGCCCTGTGCGAAGTAGCTAAATAAATTTTAAACTAAATACAAATTGACAAAACGGTGTAAAATTTCTTTGAAAAATAATTTAAGATATTGTCGAAATTCAGTAAATGCCAAATTCTACTAGTTATGATGCCGGGTGCCATAAGACTGGATTTCATATATAACCAAATCATTTTTCAAAATCCGACTGAAGCTAGATTTCGGGAACCATGTAAATGTAATTGGAAAGATACAGACCTTTACAAGTGTTATAATACTAAATCGCATAAAAATTCAACGATTGCGATGGCATCAAACTTCTAAACGAAGGAACAAGTGCAGCATAGGCGATGTAAACACAGAAAATCACAGTAAATATCAATATTTGCGATGGTATGGCGATTACATAGGCATGTTGCATGCGTGGAAGACAATACCACAAAATATATTGTAGGGTACAAAAACATGGTAAGATAGCACATTCAACAATAAGAAATTTCTTTTTAGCAAGACACAAATTCTTTTTGTTTTCAGACATGCATTAAACTAAAACAAAAATAATTATAGGGAAGAAATGTTAAAATCATTTGAATCCATTTACTTGATGTTTTATTTTGGTCTTAGATGTGAACAAAGTAAACTGGAGAACAACATCTATTTATATGTAATACCTATCAAAGATTTGCGTGTATATTTTGACCCAAACACATGATCCAAAAAAATAGTCATGCATGACTCACTCACGAGCATTTTGTGCACACACGAACCAATCACGAACTAGTAGTTTATTCTTACGCTCACACCGAACCTTTAAAAACATAATTCCTTATATCAATTTTCATATCTGATTTAAATTTTGACGAAGTAATTCGCGAAATTTGTAATTCCGTAGGAATACTACCTCTTCTTCTCCCAAAAAAATTACAATCGGTTTCAACCACATCAATTCTACAGCATATTCCACTGGAACCAATTCTTTGGAATCCAAACCCATTTACCTAAATGTAAAATATAGCTAATAAACACTTGTTCCAGAATTGGTTTTAGGAGCAATATAACAGATTACTTTTTAAATCAATTAAAACAAAACATATTACAAAAGACAAGAAGTTTTTTTACAAGTCGTTCTTTGGAACAGAATATTTAGCTGTAAAATTATTGCTCTAGTTTTTGAAAAATAATTAACTTTCAAAACCTTTTTAAACGTTTATTTTGCTTCTTAGCAATCAACCACGTGGCTAGGAATTTTTCTAGCAAGCACTATGACGTTACTTATGTTCTAAAATAATAATAAAAAGTAGCTTGCAATTCGAAAATTTTGTTTTCTTAAAAAGTTTCGTTAAAAATTACAAATACAATTACATGGAATTTTTTAACTTAATTGATTTATCAAAAAACAAAAAAAAAATAATTAAAAAGTTGAAGAACCTTAGAAGAAACAAGTTGTTTCGTTAAATGTAGTTAAGAATTCTCTTACTTGAACAATTTACTAGGTAAGGGGTCATTCTCAGGAATATGAGTGTTCATAAGTTTTATTGATATTTGTAAATCTTGGAAAATTTTCTTAGGTCGAATTAAGTCGAATGCATCTATTATTTATTTAAAAATTTTCTAAATTCTCGACAGTGACAAATAAAGAAAATAAAATTCTAGCTTATCGACTAATTGTTGTACTCCCACAGATTCCAAAATTCTAAGGCATCATTCCTTAAAAAGTCTCAGGATGCTTCGAATATCATAAACAAACTCTTTAAAAACCAATGCAGTAAAATTAACTTGATATCTCACAAAAAGCAGCTCATCGTTTTGTTATTTAGAAAAAAATACATTCAGTTTGCATTAAACGGTTAATCGATTAATTGGTTTAATTTTCCGATTAATCGTCCCGAATAACCGATTAATCAATTTTTGTAATTTTTCGAATAATGCTCTAACTGGTTAACCGCCAGGGTCGCATAATTGGAAACACTACTTTTCATACTAAAACAGAGATATAAAACATTTTTATATGTATTTACAAAAATTAATCATGTCTTTTCTGCTGGCAAAAATTTGGCCAGTAGAAACTTGCAAACTTTGTTTTTCTATTTTCTGAGTATTTGTGTACGCGGACGACTTCCAATAAAAGTTTGTACAAATATTGAATTTGTTGCCAATCGAATTTGTTGCCAATCGAATTCTGGTTACGACAACTGTCTTCATATTATATTTTTAGTTGTGAAAACCAATATTCGGTTGTTAAATTAATATTTATATTCCAAAAAATTTTATTTTAAGAAAAATATTTTTTTTTTAGATTTTTCCGTTATCAAACCTGGTCATTCAGATTGAACTCTTGCTTTCTGCACGCAGAGAAAAAACATGGTTGAAACATGATTACTGCTACTATATTGTTCTTGCTGCATTCGAGTATGGTTGTCACAATCAAGTTTTTGGTTTATAAATAGGTTCGAACCATCAATATGATCGCTACCACCATTATCATTTTTTCTTTTTATTTTTTGATTGTCACATTCTATTTTATAACATGACAACAGGCTGTAGCCATACTTTGGTAACAAAAATTCTGACAACAAAATATGATAATTGTGGAACTATTAAATGCTGACAACAATCAAAGAAAAATTATAAATAAAAAAAAAATTGTGTTGTGTATTGTGTTCATACAACAAAAATGTATCAGTTCAGTCACCCATGTTTAAATGATACTAAGAAAAAATTTTTTGAGGTGAAAAACTTTTATAGATGTGAAAAGAACTTTTTTGTTGGAAAAAAAATTTAGAGGTGAAAAAAATTTTTAAGGTGAAAAAATTTTTTGTGGTGAAAAAAAATTTTAGTGGTTAAAAAATGTTTGAGGTGAATACAAAATATTTACTGCTAAGCGACTGGTGAAAAAATAAAAGAAAATATGTTATGTATCAGTCGCTACTATGAAATTGTACTAAATTTGTATGGGCAATTTAGAGGCACCTTTACATTTTCACTAGCTCTGCAGCTGAATATGCCTAATGGAGAGAATGCACTTTCTGATGCACCACGTATTGATAAATAGTTGCAAAGAATGTTCTTTCTTTAAAAAATTGAAGTGTGTTTGTCTAATATAGAGAATACAACAAAGAAATTAATTTATTGAAGAAAGAACATGAGTTGTAACATAAATTAATATTTCGTAACATAAATTAATATTTGCCAAAAACTATGAAAAAATATATGTTTTATGTGCATATTATACCTTTATTTTTTAAATCAATATTCATTTAGATGTTTAAGAGCACAATATTGCACTTTATTCATGTGTATTTTTTTATAAAAGAAAAAATTAACATATACATACATTTGGCAATCCCTCAATTCTCAAAAATACAAATGGAATAAAAAAAAATACTATTTTCCTCTATGAAAATTTCTTTTTTGACATAAAAATGTGAAACAAATGCTTTTATTACGTCAAACATTTGAAAAATTGACTTTAAAATTATGTAATAAGTCTACTAGCAACATCTGAATGCATTATAATTTAAAGTATATAGTTAATTTAATATTTTTGGTAAATAAATTAATTGATAGCCTAATCCAAGGCTATATCGCCATGGGACAGGATATAGTTTTAATGTGATTCTGCGCCACCTATTCAAAAGTAGCGGCACTAAAGCAATTATGTATTTTGCTCTTTCTTTATATATAAATTTCTTTGGACCTAGCCATGGAGCAGGGTATTGTTTTAGTTAATTCAGCGATACCTATTCAAAAGTAGCGGCACTAAGGCAATTATGTATTTTGCTCTTTCTTTAGATATAAATGTCTTAGGTTACAAAAACAAAAAATACATTTTATGGAGTGAAACGAAAAACCAACAAAGCTTAACAAAAAAACCCAATCTGGCTTACTATAACGCCTATAGTAGCCAAAGAATTGGAGATATTTGAACTGAAAATCCTAAGAAAATGCATTGGAAGAAATTATGAAAATTTCATAAAACTATTTTCAAATAGTTACGTCTATGAAAATGCCGATGTTCTACCCTTCTGTAGGTACTCCATGTCGTTGCAAGCCAGATTTGTTGAGAAACTTGCGCTACACAATAAAATGCTTGTCAGCCAAATATACGAAAGCGAGAAAAACACCATCTGGGCTGGATCTACATATCTTTCTCCTGGAGGTATACTTCATGTACGTATTAACGACGATCCAGCTCCTCTGGACCTTACCTCATTCTATATGAGCCCAGCCTCCGGCAATCATAAGGGCTGAAGATGATATACATACGTATATGTATACTAAATTTTGCATGAATTGTTATATGAATATGTTTTGCCAATTTATGTAACAGAACTTTTGTTATTTAGTTTTAGTAATGTTATTTATTTAGTTTTAGTAATGTTATTTACAGAGGTCTGCTCTGTTAGCGACTTTAACATTGTTGCTTTAGTTATTAGAGTAACACACATATAGCTCTAAAATGTTATTATTCTCATAGTATGTAAGACAGTAAATGTAATCGATTACGAAGAAGACTTAATAACATTTTTACTTAACAGAAAACAAAAATAGATACTGAAAAATTGTACACGTTTGTATTGAAAATTTAGAGGTACCTTCACATTTTCACTCATAACTTTTGAACCGTTTGACCGATTTTGCTCAATTTAAATGCCAAACTGCTCGGGAGGATGTTCAATAATCTGGGTAAAAATAGGCACCCCCGCTTGCGTCTTCGCGTCGTGATCGCCATTTCAACAGACAGACAGACGGACATCGCTAAATCGACTTTAAATTGCATAAGGATCACGAATATATATACTTTATGGGGTCTTAAACCTATATTTCGACATATTACAAACGGAATGACAAACTGATATATACCCTTACCATATATGGTGGAGGGTATAAAAAAAACTAAGATTCTAAGAACTTTTCAGCATAAAAAATTCTTAGATTCTAAGAACTTTTCCTAGTAAAAATATTCTTAGATTCTTAGCAAAACAAAATCTTAAAAATGGCCTTAGAATCTCAGAATTTTTCTATCAATGTTTTTTATTAAATAAAATACTTAAAATTTAAAAACTTTTTTTCAAATATTTCTTTTAAAATAATCTGTAGAATAAAATTTTTTCTTTAGGAAAGCATTTCTCAAAGAAATATTCTTAACTTTAAAGAACTTTTTCATAGTTTCGAATCATAATATAACTATATTATAGTACCACTATGGTTGGCACAATCATAATCCCAAAAATATATGATGCTCTTCAAACATGATTACCCCAACCATGTTTTTCCTCTGCTTGCGCACTACAACTACTTTTAATTTTCTTTGATGTATATATTTGTCATTTAAAAATATTAATATTTTATTTTAATTTAAAAAAAAAAAAATGTTAAACGTTTGCCTTTTCCGAGTTTTGAAATCTGAAATTTCGGAGTACTGAGCTGCCTTTCTATCACTACACCTCAAACACTTATAAATTTTGTTGGCTAATTTTTAATTTCAATAATTTGTTAGGAAAACAAATATAGTAAAAATATTTGTTTATCAATACCAAACATTAGTGGCGTCTATTATAAATACAATCCACAATTAGGTTGCTTCTATTGAAAGGCTAATTAAATGATATATTTGATGATCAGGGTAAACGTATTTGTAGTTATCACTTTTGAATATCGAAAATTTTATAATAAATTTAATAGATTGTACCAATTTTCTAATGTATTCACTAAATACAATGTTGCTCCCATGCACACAATTTCTAAACGAATTTTATTTTTAAAGTTGATTGGAAATACAATACCAATAATTGAATAATAGGATTGATTTTTAGTTTCTTTTCCCTTTTTTAATTCCCAACACAACATTTTTGTTTATAGGTTATTCCAAATAAAATTAAATCGTTAAAAATAAATGTTGATCGTTTTGATCGACTTGCCACCAATCTTTTCTTTAAAACTTTAAT
The DNA here is from genome assembly GCA_949748255.1 of Eustalomyia histrio. Taxonomy (NCBI): domain Eukaryota; kingdom Metazoa; phylum Arthropoda; class Insecta; order Diptera; family Anthomyiidae; genus Eustalomyia; species Eustalomyia histrio. The sequence continues at coordinate 105,191,982 of OX456525.1, read as the reverse complement.
TCAATTTTACGAAAAATTTGGTAAGTAAAAAAACAGATATTGCCAATGAATTTGGAGTGCCCGAAATATATAGAAAATAGATGGGCACGCGAGTGATTTTTGACTCACGCACGACCACGAACCAAAAATTACAATCACGCACGAAGATTTTTTTGGTGCCCACGATCACGTGAGTAATTTAAATTTTGGCTCACGATTACGCGTGAATCACGAAATTTCGTGACAAGTACCCACCTCTATTATAGAACCAATGGACGGTACCCTTGTCTTGGATTTTAGGAGTAGTATTTGTAACGCTGTGTTATTTTTCCGATGAAAAATTTCATTTTGGGTTTGTTGTAATAAAAATAAAAACATTGGGGCTTTAAATTAATAATGAGCGTTTTTTCGAAATTAACGGTTTTATTGTGCGAATATATTATTCAAAGTATCGTCCTTAGGTGGGTACATTTTTTCCCCATATTTCTGGCAATTTTCGCATTCCAGCTCAGAAGAACGACTCACCTTTTGTGAACCTACTTTTTGCATTGCTCATACAAAGTGAACTTCTGCTGGGACAGGTGATGTGTCATCGACCGGAACAAGTAGTAGTCGGAAGGAGCGATGTCTGGAGGGAGGTCTTCCCATTTCAGCGTTTCCAAATAGACTTTATCATGCATTTGTTCATATGAGTTGAAAAGGATAGTGTTCCACCGTAAGCATTTCATTCGGGTTGAGCAGCCCGTAGTATAGTAGATCATGCTGCACTGGTCCCACTAAAAACATAAGCTTCATGCCAGAAATATTCGACTTTGCGAAAGATGTTAATGACTGTCCGGGCAAACGCATGATTTTTTGTGCTTGGGGTTGTCGAAATGGATCCACTTTTCATCGCCAGTCACAATGCGATACAAAAATCCCTTCCTTTTTTGGCGTTCGAGGATCTGTTCATAAGCGAAAAATCGCATGTCTACGTCACGCGGCTTCAACCCTTTGGCACCCAGTTTCCTTTATTTTAAATGAATTCCATTGCTTTTAGGCGTTTGCTTAACGTCGACTCATCCACCATCAAGATAGAGAAAATATTCCAATACTTCGTCTTCAAACTTGTTGACCCGGCCGTTCCTTGGCTTCGAGCTCAAAATCATTATTTTTAGGCGACCAAACCATCTCCGACACGATTGTTAAAATATAGCATGATCGCCGGAAACTTCCACTAAGATCCAACTGGAGGTGGGCTCGTGACTTGAAATTCCGTGAATAATGCGTCAGCGTGAGCCAAAATTTTAATTACTTACGTGATCGTGCGTGAATCGATTTTTGTCTTGATTATTATTTTTTCCATTTCTTTTCGCTTTTTTACATGTAATGTAGCAAGGCTGTTTTTTTTTCCTTATGTGTAAAGTAGAGGTGGTTCGCGTGAGCCAAAATTGAAATAACTCACGTGATCGTGTGTGAGCGGCGAAAAAATTTCGTGCGTGAGTCGGTTTTTTGTCGTGATTATTCCTTTTATTCGTTTGTTTATTTTTTTTTTTTACTTTTCTTTATTTTTTTATTTTTTTTTTTATTTTTCCGATTTATTTTTTTGTATGTTAATGTAGCAATGTAGTAATGTAGTTTCTGTATGTATGTATTAAGTACACAGAAAAAAGTATCACAAAATTTTAAGTAATTAAAAATATTTATTAAAATTCATATTCGATTTCGAACAATATTTAGTTGGAAATTTTTATAAATTGTTATTTTTCATATACAAATTCTTTAAAAATAAAAAGGGAAGTTACTAAAAATAACAAAAAGTTTTTTGTATATAAAAATTCCAGTGTTGGTGCCTTTTTAAATTTTTTTTATTTGTAGTTACAAAAATAATAATACAAACAGAATTTGTAAATTCTTTTTGTGTATGGTAACCATACTTGGTACTAGTAAATTGAATAGACCAATTAATAGCATTTCCATTGTTTTTGTTAATGCTTTTAAGAGACGCTGTTTTGCTACCAATGGAAATCATTTAAAATTTCATTACGGTTATTTATGGGTATTGTTTTTGTGTAATTCTGCGGCACTGAAGCAATTATGGATTTTGCTTTTTCTCTATATATGAATTTCTTTTGACCTAGCCATGGGGCAGGGTATTGTTTTTGTGAATTCAGCGCCACCTATTCAAAAGTAGCGTCACTAAAGCAATTATGTATTTTCTCTTTCTCTTATATATCTCTTATATTCTCTTATATATCTCTTATATTCTTATATTCTCTTTCTTTATATATAAATGTCTTTGGTTACAAAAATAAAAAATATATTTTATGGAATGAAAAGAAAAACCAACAAAGCTTAACAGAAAAAAAAAAATAGATACAGAAAAATTGTACTAATTTGTATGGAAAATTTAGAGGTACCTTCACATTTTCACTCATAACTTTTGAACCGCTGGACCGATTTTTCTCATAATAGGCACCCCCGCTTATGTCTTCGCGTCGTGATCGCTATTTTAACAGACAGACAGACGGACATCGCTAAATCGACTTAAAATTGCATAAGGATTACGAATATATATATACTTTATGGGGTCTTAAACCTATATTTCGACATGTTACAAACGGAATGACAAATTGATATATACCCTCACCATATATGGTGAAGGGTATAGTAAACTCCATATAAATTGTATGGTATATATTGTTTGTATATCTATCCCTTTCTGTATATTTTTGCCATTTTGACATTTCCTTTTAATAATTTTCTAGTCGACATTTTGATTCAATCAGCTGTTTCCTGTCTGGGTAGTCTGTGATAGTAATAATGGGTCAAGTCGTTAAAGTTATAAAATAACTTCTTTGTTTAATTTTTCAGAATATTTGGAAGCGTGAGTATTTTGTGAGCTTGAGCAAAAAATTTAAACTAATCACATGATCGTGCGTGAGCATAAATAAAATCTGTGACCATCTCTAGTTTCAATCAAATGACCATGGTTGACATTCAATACCTTTTCATAATAACGGTAGTTGGCTACCAAAGATACTTTAAGGCCGATATAAAATTTTTTAAATGGCCATTCTACTATTAAAGGCAAGTGTCTTTTTGTATAACCGGTTTTTTGCGCTATTTTACCAGTTCAATTTTGAAATATCTTAAACTACCGTTATAATAACGCTAAACTACCGAAACACCGATTTATAACGGTTTTTTGCAGATATAACAAAATTTAACAGGAAATATTACGAAAAAACCCCGTGATATTTGAGGACACATGTCACTATTCCAACCGCAGTTTTAAAATTTTCGTATCGGTATTGATCAGAGCGTGATAGACAACTACCGTTATAATGAAAAGGTATTGCTTGCCAAGCATTGCAAATGACACAACTGCCAAAGATGCTCACTCACAATAGGTTTTATTAGGTTTATTGGAAACTGGAATATTGGTTCATATACTAATGGCGGCCTCTTGTGTGGAACGTTTATTATTAATTCACGGTCCCAATATTTTTCAATTTCGCAATTAAAATTCTGATTTAAAAAGTTTGAGTGAAATTTTTTTAGTTGAAAAACAATTAACTATTAAATTTGATATTTTTTGAAAGAATGTGTCGCTTGATCCAAGTTTTCGAAAACGTGTTTTTAGGTTTTTGGCCCTTCGTTAATACGGGATATTTGTTATGGTTCGAAAAATAGATTCACACACAATTTAAACATAAATTTTTGTCTTTCTTAATTACAATTCGTAATTAAGAAATATTTTTTTATTATTTCTTTTTCGGTTTTTTATTATTTTTATATAAAATATATTAAAATTTAGTTTGTTCTTTATCAATAAGAAGAAAGTGGTTTGGTTTGATTTTGTTGTTGTTTTTTATGTATTAGAATATAGTGTCTGACCGAACAGTTTGCCAAGAAAATTTATTTGGTCGGTGTTCGGTATTATAAAGCATTATGCACAACTTTTGTTAATGGAACACTGGTTTTTGGGCATCAAATTTACAAAAAAAGTACAAAGTTAAGAAACTGGAAAAATTCGGCAACCGAAAAGTTAACTTTACAGATAAATTTTCTATTTTTTCCTTAAATTTAACATTCATAATCGCCTTAAATCGGTTTAACAAGAATTTATCCAACATATAAATTTGTTCATAATGCCATCAAAAACTAAAAAATCTGAATTTGGTCGAACTGTTCGGTCAAACTTTATAAAGATCTCCTTCATATAGTATTAAATATGCATATGAAAAAAAAAACAATTTAAAATGAAACATGATTGAAATAATGTTAAAAATTTTAAATAATTGAAGATTTATTATAATTGCTCTGTATATTCAAAAAAGGTAAAGTTTAAAGAAACTGTTTAAAAATTCTAAAGAATCCCCTTGCAGAACTACTTTCAAAGGCCCTGTTCCCATTATCACAATAATGCATTATAGATGTTAACCCAGTGTACATTGCAATAGGAAAACGATTCCTCAATCGTATTGCCTAGATGAAAAAATTTATTGCGACAATAATCGTCTTTTTATTTTTCGTAAAAATTGCAAATATTAAAGAAGTTTTTATGTATTGTCCTCTTGTTTTGTAAATGAATGATATTTAGTGGGATTTTAAATCATATAATCATTGTTAAATTTTGTTTATGTTCGTCTAATTGTGTGTTGTTTCGGGTTTGTTAATTTGTTTTCAAACACTCAACATAAAAAAGACAACCATGTTAAAAACTGGCTCTCAAACTGGCGTATTAAAGCAAATGAGCAAAAATGTAAATATATAACATTTAACCTACGGATGGGAGATTGTCCTCCAGTTGTACTAAATAGTGTTCCCATACCAGTCTAGAGAAGTTATATACCTCGGCAGTTGAGACTGAAGTCTATTGATCTACATTGGTTTTTAAGCTACAATTCTAAACTAAGCCTCTGTTATAAGGTTCTCCTGTATAACAGCATCATAAAGCCTATATGGGCACTCAACTATGGGGTAACGCATGTAGGACCAACACTGAAATTATTCAGAGAGCGCAATCGAAAATACTTCGTACAATCACCGGTGCCCCGTGGTATATCAGAAACGAAAATTTGCATAAAGATTTAAATGTTTCGATGGTAAAGGAAGAGATCGCATGTTCGATGATTTAATACAAGCAAAAACTGTTACTTCATCCAAACCCACTCGATAAAATTTGCTTGTCACCAGAAGTTCTTCACGCCTTAGACGAAATGATGTCCCTACAATATAAAAAAAAAAACAAAATCCCTTCAAACATAATGGAGATACGCATTCCTTATTAACTTAGATTTAACAAAAGTCATTGCCAGAGTGTTTAGTTTTAAGATTTCTTATCTTATTGTTAGTGCTCCATCTGAACAGATCCAATAATTTTATAAATAAAGCATAAAAAAAAATTAAAGCATTAACCCAACAAATGCGTGGATACAGAAGAGGATTGTGTAGCGCCAACCGAAAATACAACAGCCGTATTTATAACAAAAAATTACCAAATGTTTTGTAATCACTTGTTATCCCCTCTGCTAAATTAATTTTAACGAAGTACCAAACACTTCCCAAATGTTGAAAACAGTTCTTTTGTGTCAAAGTTATTTTGTAAATAAATGTGTAAAATATATCAAAAAAATTTTGTGTGCGAAAAAAAACATTTTTTGTTTAAAAACTATAGAAACTCTTAAGCATTTTCTTGATCATTTAATCTTTTAACAATTTTTTTCTTGTTTTTCATACTTTCTTCACGAAGCATTTCACTTTCTTCACGAAGCATTTTTAAAAAATAATATGATTATATGATCTAAAATCCTATTACCATTCAATATTTTTTTTTTTTTTTTTAATTTAAAGAAATATCATATGCATTGATTGGTTAGTTAATAGCATTTCTAGGAAAAATATTTCGAAATAGTCGAAGCGCTAACCCAGGACGAAGCAATCTTTATTATCAAAATAGGCACAAAATAGATTTTGAGAAGTTAGTAATTCAATTTATATCAAGATGTCCTTCCTGCCTTTCGGTAACATTTATTTTCATAAATGCTGTTTTACATTTTTTAGGAGAAATTTTTAAAACATTTTTTTTTTTTTGTTAATTTAAGGTGAAAGAAATGTTTAAAAAAATTTTAAGGTTTCTTAATAGCTCCATGGAGCTCTTTTAAATCTAGTATCAGATTCTGGCAACCCATGTGGAAGTCATATATAACTAGTTCTAAATCACTTGCTCCTGAAGCACAACAAAGATGGAGTTATAATGCATATATGACTCCTTTGCATGGGTTCCAGAACTAGTTGCTCCACCAGAAATTCCAATGATACTTTTAAAGAATATGTAGTTATTCAAGAACTAGTATTTTTATTTAAACATTTCTTATTAATTTTGTGAAAAACAATTAGGTTGTAAATATTTTATAGTGAGTGCGATTAACCGTTAACAGAAATTAACCGCATCCATTTTAACCATAACGGCGTTTAACACAAATTGCGGTGAAATGCAAACTCTATTCAAGTGATAAAATTAATAAGTTTATGTGTAATTTTTCGAAACATTTTGAATCGTATTTCGTGAGCGTATTTTGTCAGCGTGAGGAAAAATTTAAATTACTCACGTGGTCGCGCGTGAGCGTAAGTAGAAAAAAATATTCGTGCGTGATTGTAATTTTTGGTTCGTGAGCGTGAGTCAAAAATTTCTCTCGTGTAATGTACTGTGGTCTGGTCAATCAAAAGATTTTCTTTTATACCTTTTTTTTTTTTTAAAGGCAATTTCAACATACTTTACATCAAATTTGTGTGCAGTAAAGTATAAACACTTATGTGATAATGTGAATGACGATAAGGTGATTTTGACTCAGACAAGGAGAAGTCTATAAAATTAAGCTTAGATGGTTTTTAAATATAGTTTAAATTTTTCTTATGTTGTTTTTTCTTTATTAGTTAATATTTTTTTTCATCAGTTGTGTTTTTGTGATTACTGTAATTGTATGGATTTTTGGTGTTAAAATTTTATTTTTTTCGTTTTGTTTTTCTCTCTATTCCAGTCGGGTTTGTTGCCGCATATGCAGTTCATTTTATAAATGATCATTTATAACTATTTGAGTTTTAAGATGTGGCTGTAGTTCTAGAATTAGTAGTAGTTGTTGTTGGGGAATTTAGTAAATATTTAATAATATTACAAATCTGCTGTCGCTTGATTTTCCATATGATTACCAGAGGCAGGAATTGAACCGTCTTCGGTGGTGGTAGTAGTTGGAACTAATGTTTCTACTTCTACGTTATCACGAAATAGGCGAGCATATTTAAAACGTTTATGACAGGTTTCTTTGTAGTTTTGCACCGCATCTTCACAGTTTCCAAAGATTCCATCGCGCAGCGATTCATATATCTTTGTGGCTTCCTTAAATATATAAAAATATAATAATTTTAATTAATGGTTTGCAGTAAATATCAAATTTTACCTATGTACCAAATTTCATAAATAAATTATTACTTATAATCAAGGTAGAATAACGGTATTGGCATTGATTTTTGTTAGCAATAACATAAATACCGGTAAGTACCAGTATTATTAAAAATTGGGGTTTTGAAATAAATTATGTATTCTTGTAAAAAAAAAGCGCAATGTTGCGAACTCAAGTTTAAAAATTAGAGCTATCAAGTGCAAGTTAATAATACGAATTTTTATTAACAAAAATGGATTTTGTTAATAACCGATTCAATACCGGTATTAAGGCCGAAGCCGATTACTTCTGTAAAATTTATACAATAAACAGGGTATCTCCTGCTTTATGAGATAATTTATTTATACATTGACTGCAAGTTCAGTTAGCTACTCGTACTAAAAGGGACTCTAACAGACACATTTGTTGTTGTTTCCCATATAAAATTTTAATATAACTGTAGGTTCAATTTTATCGGGGCATTCAGTAATCGGGACTTAGACCAAGAAAATTATAAAGATCTAACCAGCCTTAATCGATTCCATTTTATTTATTGTTTATCAGACTTAAACACTTAAATTTAAACATTCATCATAACTTTAAACATTCATCATAACTTGTATTTTTTTTGTTTCATGCTCACATTTGAAAATGAATAGGTAAGATTTTTTTTATTTTCTTTAAAGTACATATACGTATGTGAATAGCGAGAGGTAAAAAAATTCCAATGCTCAAATATGAAAGACCTACGCATCGCTCTTATTAATGTCCATATACACTAATATAATAGATATGATATCTTTGTTTTATTTTTTTATATTCATGTGTGAGTTGTTTATTATATTTATTCTATACAAAAATTAAAAAAAAAGTATATGTTGTGTCTTTAGATGAATAAATACACGCGTTAAAATATTAATTTCAATGTATTCATTTATTAATATTCTTTAATATAAATTAAGGTGAAAAAGCTAAAACAAGTTTATATGACAGACAATTCTAGACTGCCTAGATTTACCAAAAACGTTAAGAAGATCATCGTAACAAGGTTGTATTTGATAACCAGTGTTGTATACCCAACATTTCCCTCCTTGTTAATTATGAACCTCGTAGTCCTGGTGCCAAGCTGGTGCATGTCTATTGCGTGTAGAACGCCTAGGCGGTGATGGAATACTTTTGTTAGGAGCAGTCTCAGAACTTGATGAGTTGAGAAATTCATTGGAATCCTGAGTATCCGCTAGGGAGCTGGCTGATGATTCAATATGTGGTTGTTCCAATTGAGTTGGAGGGTTGTTAAATAGTGGTTGTAAGTCATACGACATGGAGTCATCTTCTGTATCGAAATTTGAATAGCGCTCACGAATCTGATTGGCATGGGATTTGATTTTGATTCCTTAAGTTTCACATAATAATTAACAAGACCAATTTCTTTTAATATTACTCCTGGCTGCCATGTCATTTTGTTGTTTTTGTAGATTTTGACGAAAACTTGTTGATTAACCTGGAACTTGCGGTTTCTTGAACCATGTTTTTTATTGAACTGAGATTCCATGATTTCGGATGTATTTTGTTGTTTAAGGAGATCAATTTCGGTACGAAGTTTTCGACCAATAAATAGTTCTGCTGGCGTTTTTCCCTCCGAACAATTTGAATTTGTTGTTGATCGATACTGAAGCAAAAATTCTTGTAGATGTAAATTGTCCTTTGAATCACAGTCATACGCCTTTTTAATGGCTGTTTTGATGATGTCAACGTAACGTTCTGCTTGACCATTGCTTTGTGGATGGTATGGCGCAGTTCTTATATGTTGAATAGAACGCTGATTACAAAATTGTTGAAATTCTGTATTCACAAATTGAGTACCATTATCTGATACTAATAATTCCGGATAACCATATCTGTTTGTGTAATCAGACAAAAGATCAATAATTTTTTTACTTGAAATAGTGCTGCATTGATATACTTCCGGCCATTTTGATAGAGTCTACTATAACTAAATAGTAATGAGATCGTATTGGACCCGCTATATCAATATGTACACGTTGTAATGGTCTGGTTGATACTGGCCAAGAACATAAAGATGTTTTTGGTAGTGTTTTTGTGTTTATTTGACACTGTGGGCATAGGCGAACAAAATCTTCTATTTGCTGATCAATGTTAGGCCAATATACATGGCTACGGGCAATAGATTTAATACGCTGCTGACCCTGATGACCTTTGTGTAGAATTTTTAAAATTCGTTTTCTGAATATTTCAGGAATGATTAAACGTTCTCCACTTAGAAGACAGTTATCAACTACTGATAATGATGATCGACGGTTGTAATACGGCAGTAGATCGCTGCTGTTGAGATCTTTTGGTTTCTTTGGACATGATGATTGAACGCGATGAACGACTTTTTGTATGGTGGAGTCTTTTTGTGAAGCTTCCTGTACCATATGATGAGTGAGGGGAATACATTGAAGATTGTCCTTTAGAACTGATTTAATGTTATATTCAAGTGTGGCACAAGCACTTACAAAATCTTCATCTTCTTCTTGTTTTGATGGTAGAAGTCGAGATAACATATCAACATTACCGAAGTCATCTGTGTTTACATACTCGATATCAAAATCGTACGTCATCATGGTAAGTGCCCATCTCTGAAGTCTACTGGCTGAATGAACTGGAATACCTTTTCTGGACCCAAAAATGGCTAATAATGGTTTATGATCAGTACGGAGTAAAAAATTTTCTACCATACACCATTCGGTGAAACATTTTGACTGCAAAAACTAGTGCAAGGGCTTCTTTTTCCACTTGACCGTAGTTCTTTTCTGCTGGAGTCAATGATCTGGATGCGTGTGCTACTGGTTTCTCCTTTCCATCAGGCATAATATGTGATATTTGTGCTCCAAGACCCTGCATTGAAGCATCTGCTGAAATTATTATGGGTAACCTGGGGTTGTAGTGCGTAAGCATTAAGTCTGATGATAAAATTTCCTTAAATTTTGTATATGACCTTTCGCAGTCCGGTGACCAATGCCATTTGGTATTATTCTGAAGCAATTCATCAAGAGGTGCTCTAAGGGATCTTATCGTGCCGATAAATTTCCCATAGAAATTTATAGAACCCAGAAATGATCTAAGTTCACTAACGTTCTGAGGTCTTGGTAAATTTGTGATTGAATAAATTTTGTCTGGATTTGGTCTGATGCCGTTTGAATCAACTATATGACCCAAATATTTTATTTGCGGTTGGATGAACTCACATTTATCATAATTGACAGTCATGTTGTATTCTGTGAAACGTTGCAATACGTGCCGTATTGATTCGAGGTGCTGTTGAAGATTTTCACTTGCGATGATAACATCATCCAAATAAGCAGTGGCTTCTGGAATACCCGAGAGAATTTTCTCTATAGCTTGTTGAAATGCACCTGGTGCTGATCTGATTCCCGGAACTAGCCTATTGAACGTGTATAAACCTCGATGCGTATTGATAGTTAAGATGGACTTTGTCTTGTCATCCACCTCGAACTGCATGTAGGCATCATTAAAATCTAATCTTGTGAAGTACTTACGATTATTGAGGCACATAAAGATGTCTTCTGGTAGAGGTAGTGGATGAAAATGAGGTTCAACGTTTTCGTTGAGACCCGTTGAATAATCCCCACAGATTCGGTTTTTTCCACTCGAGCGTCTTACTGTAACAATGGGGGCTGCCCACTCCGAAAAGTTAGTTGGTGAAATTACTCCTTCCTCTTCTAAGCGATTAAGTTCAGCATCTACTAAAGAAATTACTGAATATGGTACTGGTCGTTTGGGGCAAAATTTTGGTACTGCTTTTGGTTTGAGAGGGAGATGGATTTTTATTTTTGTACAATGACCCATCTCTTTTTGAAAACTTGTGGATAATCTTTCTTGAAAATTGCAATATGATGATCAAGATTTGATTGCCTTATTGATTTGCAAAACGAGCTGATAGGAATATCCCAAAGAATCTGCACCCGCTATATTCAATCCTTGAATTGTTGTTACAAAAAACTTAATTGTTTCCGTTGTGTTGTGAAATTCAACATTCGCCTGAAAAGTACCAGTGAATTGTATTTTATTGTGATTAGCGTCTTTAGCTGTGCGCTTTGTTGGCGATAATGTGGGACGATTAATACTTATCCACATTCCTTGTTCAATGATTGTTATGTCTGAACCTGAGTCCAGTTGAAGTTGAACAACCTGATTGTTTATAATTATATTCACATATTTGCAATTAAACTTGTTATCGATAGTTCTTATTTGGGTTGAATTTACGTTATCATTCCCATGTGAATGTGATGTATTTGCATGACGATTCTTGTTAGAAATTTTTGACTGTTTTTGTTTGTTATTGTTGAACTTTGATGATTTTACGTTGCAGTAACCCTCTTTATGGCCTACTCGGTTACATTGCTTACAATTGTGATTCTTGTATTGGCAAGTATTTGAGTAGTGCATAGCGCCACATAACCAACATGGAGTTGAAGGAGTTTTTGCATTTTCTTTATTTTGAGGTACGTACTTACTGTTACTAGGTTTTGAATGAATGGCTTGTGTGCGTACAGGTGCCTGTTGTATGTTGCCAATCATTTTGGTGTCCTGCTGACGTTGAAGTGTGCGCTGAATTTCCCGGTTGATGAATTCTAAAGTAACTGGTTTTTCATCCTCCAGCATCTTTAAAACCTCATTGCGGAAATTTGTGTCTTTTGTTGATTGAAGACCACTGACGAAAACAAGACATTTCAAATTATCTTTTGTTAATTTGTCCAATTGAAAGTTTTCACAATTGCGGTTGACCTTTGCAATGTAGGCTCCGTAATCCTCTGATTCCGATTTCTGTGTCTGAAAGCACTTGTAGCGGCTACTAAAGAGTGATTCACGTTGGCCAAACATGCCTTTTAACTTTTCTACAGTTAAAATGAATGAAATATCTGTAGGTTTTGATGGCAAGATTACGTCTGCATACTGTTGATACACAGGTTGGCTTACTTTTCTTAGAAGTAAACGCGTTTTGTCTGTGTCTGATAAATTTTTAGCATTTATATGAAATAGATCTTCATATCTTGAATACCATGATCCAAATGTACGATTCTCCTCTGGATCATAAACAAATTCATTAATTTGTTTTGCTAAAATGTCCATGAGTTGTTTCCTGTTGAACACACTTGCCGATTGCAATGCTGAAGTATTAGCCTCATCTGATGCTGTTGCGCTTATGTGATCGCGGCTGATAATTTCTTGAATTGATTGTTGCTGATTTGACATGAATCTTTCCTGACGTTCAAACATGTCCATTTGTTTCTGTATCTGAGTCTGTTGATACAAAAGCTGTTGCTCTTGACGGCTGGCTGCTTCTTGCTGTTGTACTAGAATTTTCGCTAGAACTTGTTCTAGTGCTGAAGGTGTCGCCATCTTGACAAAAAAAATTTCGCTTGTAAAATTTTATTTCTGATGAAATATATTTTATACATTTTTTTTCTTTTTCACTGAAAATTCTTTTTGAACTCGTCGCCAAATTTGTTGTGTCTTTAGATGAATAAATACACGCGTTAAAATATTAATTTCAATGTATTCATTTATTAATATTCTTTAATATAAATTAAGGTGAAAAAGCTAAAACAAGTTTATATGACAGACAATTCTAGACTGCCTAGATTTACCAAAAACGTTGAGAAGATCATCGTAACAAGGTTGTATTTGATAACCAGTGTTGGTTGTATACCCAACATTATAAAATTAGATTCTTGGGATGTCTTCCAGACCTGGCCTATTTTTATTATCGCAGTATATAAATACTCTGCCAGATCAAAAATCTTGTCCGTTTTCGCTTAGTTTTCGAAATACCGCCCATTTTAAGAAATTACCATTTTACAAAATAGCGAATATCTAAAAAACTAACTTATTAAAATCAGGCTAGATTCTTTTCTACTATTAATTATAATTATAACTAGTATGTAGTATTATTTACTATATTCTATAATTCTGATAAAATAAAATAAAATAAAAAAACAATAAAAAAACTGCTAAGTTCGGATGTGCCGAATTGTTGCATACCCTTCACCCATGTCCTAAGAAAACAATGATTAAGCCAAATCACATATAATGCATTACACAAGTCAACAAAAAATTTTAAAATATAATCGATATTTTTGGTAAATTGTATTGTAATTTGTTTTTGTCCTTTTTTATTTAAGGTTAGGTTAGGTTAAGAAGGGTTATGCGCCCAAGGGACGCATTTCCACCCGGAGACCAATGCGGTTCATTGTGAATCCCTTTAGTATAGAGGAAGAAGAGAGAGAAAAAGAGAAATAAAGAAGAAAAAAAAGTTGAGAGGTCCGAAGAAATATAGAAACTACGTAGGACATGACCCCTCTACAGTCCCCTCATCAGGAACAGCCGTCCTATTTTCCTGACAAACCCTAGTAGATCGGCTGGATTACATCCAGCGATACGCCCCAGTTCGTCGTGAAACCTATCCTCTAGCCATTTCTGTCTCAAAACCTGCATCCTAGGACAGTGGCATAATACATGCTCTACCGTCTCTAGCTCCTAACAGAAGCATGATGTACATGCATACGCACAAGTACATGTATACACAGCTTAAGTAAAAGAAATTCGCTCATTTATGTACATTTAGAATGACAGAAATTTTCTGCTATTCATTTTTGAATGCGAATGAAAAATTTTCAAAAATGTTACATCTCAAAAATGTTCAAGTGTATGAAAACAAATCACTCGCATTTTCTAATTTTTGTATAAAAATAAAAAACGATACAAAATCTATCATACATGAACGAATAAAGTAAACCATTTTTTCCTCGTATCTTCAAACACGAATAGAACAAAACACAACAAAAAGTATTTTTTTGTTCATGTGCATGAGTGAATATTTCGTTCTTTGTTATTTATAGTGCCTGACCGAACAGTTCACTCAAAAAAACTATGATTAGTCGGTTTTTGATATTTGGAGACATTATGGACAAATTTTGATGTTGGTAAAATGTTTTTTTTAAAGTCAACTGTTTGGCCGCAAAATTTTTCCCAATTAAGCCGAACGTTTGGCAACCGAACATTTCCTAACTTTAAACCTTTCCTTAAATTGTATACTCAAAATCATACCCAAGCGGCCAAACAAATATTTATCTTTTAGCAAAATTTGTCTACAATGCTTCAAAATACCGAATATTGACTGGCCGACATGTTCGGTTGGACACTAATTATTTATAAGAAATTATCAATCAAACAATTATCAATAAAACAATTAGGAAACTACAATATTTCAGGACTATGTAGTACTGAAATTGTTGAGATGCAATTCCAGAAATATTTCAAAGGAATCTTAATAATCACACGTAAAAATATATGTTATTTATTACAAAATTTATTCATACTAATTCTACTTTTATTTATGTATGTCTTCAATTCTATTTTAAAAACACCCCAAAGATCAACTGTCGTTTCGCATTTGTTAGAATAAGCTGCCATATTTCACAATCATGAATTTCCTCTAATTATCTGCCACAAATCCTTAAACTTGCTTTTAGCATTTGAAACGTTTTGGTGTCCCTTAGCCAAATCAGGATATTGAACCATAAATTCAACCATTATCACACAAATTTATAAGTCACAACTCTGAATATGCATGATTTTTCAATTTTATATTACACTTTTTATATGTTTTTTAAATACTTAAATTTTTTTCTTTACGAAAGAAAATAACTTTTTGATTAAAATAAAGCGTGTTTTTTTGAGTGTCACAACTTTGAATTGGCATCACTGCTTTATTTGACAACCCATTTTCAGCTAATAGTTGCTTTTTGTTTAGTTTGCTTTGAAATTTCGTTGAAATTTTTATCAAAATAATTGTTCTATTCGTCAAACTCATCGCGCACTTCTTCCATTTTATGGCGTACATAATCGGAATTCAGAGCGGCTAATTCGAAGAACAATAGATCGTTTTCGGGCCACATTTACCGAAATACGGCCGCAAATGCTGCGAAAAGTTGTTGAAAATTCGTGTTCCAGATTTCGTCTTCTACGCGCCAGCCGTGGCGGCCACATGGCAGAAATCATATATTAACATTAATTTTATAAAATTTCATTGATATTAAAAATATATATCCTTGTTTTATTGATTAAAACTTGTGTCACTCTATAAAAAAACACTCTTTACAAATGATTTTGGCAAAATTTGGTAAAAAAAAAAAATAATTTTAAATTTTCGAAAAGGGAGGAAAAAATCCCGAAAAATTGTTTTCTAATTTTAGAAAATAAATTTACAAAAATCGCCTTACACAATACAATTTGTACGAATTCGTAAATTTTTCATTCGAATCAATTACACGATAATCCACCTGGGGTTATGTAACAATTTTGGTTTAGTTGTCCTAAATGTTAGAATCTTTGACGATAAAGAGGGTCGTCTTATTTTTTGCAACAATAATGGAAACTCAGTCGATATCTGTGCAGTCTCAATTGAAATGTTGAGTTTAATTGAAAGCTTTATAGTAGATGACGAACTAAATGATGATAAACTGAATCTAACAATTGGACCGCAAAAAAAAGCGAATAAAAGTGTATTAATTTAACTTATAACTGTAATCATAAACACCGCCTTACAAAAACCTCAAACAATACCAGTAAAAGAATAAATGGTTTGACAAAAAATTTAAGAAGGCACAAGAAAAATCAATGGAAACCCTGAAATTATTCCGAAAGTCACAGAGTAGATCAGATAAAGAAATTTACGCCCAAAATCGATATATTATACGTACCAAAATGTAGCAAAAAGAAAATAATATTATAAAGAAGTTGAAAGAAGTTTAAAATACGTGACTGATGGTAAAAGGTGATGAGACTAGCAAGAGAGATTAGGTAGCAAGGCAATTACATTGGAAGTGAAATAGATGGTGGGAGTATTTCAAAACTTTTCTGAATCCCTCAGTTAAAGCTACAGTATATCTCTGAGTATAAATACTTGGGAATTTCATAAATTAACACAATGTGATACTACAAACATGTGGCAACTAAAAATAATGCAGCCAAAGCTCGTATTAATTTAACCTGGAAAAGTTTCATTGAGCGTAGAGAAGTAACGTTAAAAGCAAAATGGAAAATGTTTCTGGCAGTTTGTAGAAATATACAAATTTGTGCACAGGTATAGGAAAACTCGCAGTTCGAGGAAATTGATAAATTCCAAAGGTTTTTCACGAAGTGGATCTTAAAACTACCAGATAACACACCAAATAATGTAATTGCCCTAGAAACAGGTCGGGAAGAAGGACATTTTTATACCTATAGTTGGTACTTAAAATACATATCAAAAGCGTTGTTTGACTATAAAGAAAGAAGGGTTCCGTATATACTTGCTGCTATTTTTATTCTGCTACGATTATTGAGACAATCGTTTAAAAATTTTATGAATCACTAACAATTTATTTGAAAGTGGAGAGAAATTCAATAATACTGAATTCACAGTGTTGCCATATTTGAAGCCCTTGATCTTTCACCATATTTTATCTCTCCTCTATCCCTTTTGACACGACAAATACTGGTTCGCCAATAACTCGAAAAGAGCCCTTTTTCAAAACCCGATTAAAAGTGGAAAAATATAAAAAAAAACGATCAATCGAACAATTCGAAACCTGGGTTTCACTACTCAAAACGCATATATGCTAATGACATACGTAACTCCATAATGAAAATACATTTTAAACTTACCTCCAATTTAAGTTTTTCTGCATTAAAACTTGTAATCAGTTTAATTGCTGCTTCCTGATTACTTGCATCCAAATCATACATAATACGTGCTGCTTCGTATAAATGCATTATGGAAGAATTATACTTTGCAATAAACTCATCGTTCAATTGTTTAACACTCTTAGTACCTATCAGTTCTTGAATTGACTTATCGACAACCGTTTTAACATACGCACTTAAATCTTTTGTCAATGTTGGCAGAACTTGCATCAAACGGGTTAAACAACGATGCACCTCAGGATGCTCAGCATCAATGGCACGGGCTCGTTTAATCGATTGAATCATCAAGAGAATTTTACTTTTACGCGAGTACACTTCAAAGGCCAACAAATGCGTTTCAATGCGTTCTTTGGCTAATTGCTGGAGTGGCTTTAAAAACTCAATGGCCTTTTCGAGCGGATCATTGGGTCGTTCCAACTTTTCGGGAATTAATTCATCAAGTTGTGGAGCTTCTGGGTCGGCTTCAGCGTTAGCTTGTAGTTGTTTTGATTTCTGGTGTTGTTCACGTTTAATTTGTGCTTGAGCTGCCTGTTGGTTTTCGAGTTCGGCTTTCTTTTTAGCTTTACGTTGTTTACTGCGGAGTTTCTTAAGTTCCGAAGGTGGTAAATTTTCTAGAGAAAAGTGAAAGATAAATATTTATTTTCAATTAAACTTCTAAAATAAACATACCAGTATCAAGTTCCTCAATGGTCTCCTCAGATTTTTGAGGTTTGTCATATAATCGTATATAAACCTAAAAATATAAAAAGATTTTTCAAGCATGTGTTATTACACTTTCCTTCGAGGGAATCACTTTCTTACCTCTATGGCACACTTGGCCGCCTTATAGTAGAATGGATGACGTCTTAAGATATCCTCCAAACGCAATAAGCCCACATATGCACGCATTGTCATTTTACGCATACAGTACGTATGAAAATCAAATTGATCTTCAATAATTTCGGAAAAATGTCTATCTACTTCGTGGCATTTCTTCAACGATTCACCCCATCTTTCCATGCGCTGGAACGCCACAGCACATTCCGTTTGGAACCACATACATTGCATTTCATTGAGATTTTCCATGGGTGACACACCCTCACGAGTAAATTTCCCACAAATCTCTTCGGCCTCTTTGACCAAATTTGCACGCAACATATATTTGGCACACTTTGAGTTAATGTACCGATCGGCCGTATCCATACTCTGAGCTTCATCCAGCCACATGTACGCTTCAACAGGGTCACCAGCATGCTTATAAATGCGTCCCTTGGTAATAAAAAGTTCAATTAGCGTGGGGGTGTGTTCAATGGCCGCATTGATATACTCTAAAGCTTTGTCGGTTTCACGCTTGTAGTCATAGTGCTGGGCCAAGAACAGCAGAGTCCACACTACGGCCGATGCCGGTTCTACGGGCAAATTATTATCAGCATCTACGCGGGCAAAATGACCAGATCGTGTTAGATTTTCATAATACTGTAGTACAAGCTCCTCTATAACGACCGCTTTATCGGGTTGCGAATGCAAAGAACGCACATTAACAAACAGCGGAGGAACCCCTTTGCGTATACCACGCCTCAGGTAATCATCTAACACCGAACGGAATGCGTCACCGACAGCCACATCCAGGGGTAATCGGCGGGGACACATAGCGCGAGGATAAATCTCTTGAAGTTCTTTAAAAGCAACCAATTTATTATCAACATTCTCAATCTGTTTGGCCAAAAAGTATTGTCCATAGTAGAGAGTATTTTCGGGATTGCGACGCATAAGTTCCTGAAAAATGGGAACAGCCTTTGGCTGTTGACCCAATTTAATATACAAATCGCCCATACATTCTTGAACAGCCAACTTATCAACTATTTGATTTTCATATTTAACCAAATGATCCAAGGCTTCCTTATATTTACCGGACTCTACAAGTATTTGATTCTGATACAGTAACAACTCTGAGTGGCGGTAATCATTTGGCTCCTACAAAAAAGTAATGCAAAAAGAACAACAAAAATAGGCAGCAAATACAACGTGATTTCTTTTGTAGTAACTTACCACTGACGTTTGGGATTGATTAAATGCATCCAATATACTATTGGCCATTTCTAAATCACCCAAAAGATGATAACTCATGGCAAAACCAATCCATGATGCATGCTGAGTTGGACGCAATTTAAATAAATGATGCCTGGTTTCTTTATAGCCTTCCAAGTCGCGCATTTGAATTTGCAACAGCGACAAATCCTTAAGAATTTGTATATTATCCGTTTCCCATTTAAGGGCGTTGCGATAACATTTGATGGCCTCATCGTATTTCTTATCACTTCGCTGCAGCAGACCATAGACATGCCAACACACGTGCGAACGCAAGTCGTTACGCAGACCCAGGCGTACATATTTATAGGCATCCTCGCGTCGCCCCAGACCGTTAAGGGTTAAACCTTTCATGGCCAATGTTTCACCATGTTCGGTATACTTTGGATTCGAAAGAATTTGTTTGGCTAATTTAAGACCATTTTTGTATTGTTTCATTTCATAACATTTCTGCGGAGATAAATGAAAATATTTTATTATTAATTTAAGGTCCAATTACAGAATGTCCAGTTCAAATATATACAAATTTTCCATGGAAAACAACAACAGTTTTGTTAAGAACCCAGTTACCAGCTAAGGGGACATTGTGAAATTGAGGCTAAGCCAAATTTAATAAATGTTTAATCACACAAAAATCAGCGATTCGATTTTTAATGAAAACTAAATTAAGATAATCGTAATATCTTACTTAACTGTTTTAAAATTAAGATTTTGAACAATTAAATAACGCAAAAATCAATTCGGGAAAGAATTATAAAAAACAAAACTACATTCAAAAGACTAGTTTTCTTTTTAAACTATTTCTCAATTATTCTAACAAAAATTGCCGATTGACAATAGATTTTGGAACTCAACGATCATTTTTATATCATTCTTATTAGGCGTGCAATCTCGGTTTTCGGTGATTCGGCTTGGCCAGCTAGATCTCCCGATTTGACTGTCCCTGAATTCTTCCTCTGGGGAAAAAGCCGCGCACCATGGAGGAGTTAAGGAACAATATTTGAGCCGAAATTGAGGATTGTCAAGATGCTGCGCATCAACGCCGACGGAGGCCACTTGTCGAACATAATTTTCCACAATTCATTGAAACAAAATTTTTAAGTGTGAATAAACATAATCAGTTAAAAATAGTATATTCAATCGATTAATCTCCTCTACTTCGGTTAATGACGAAACAAAAAATTTAAAAATTAAATAATTATTCGACCCGAATAATCCGTTTGAATATGTCGATTAACCGGTTAAATTTTTAATATGGACTTTTTCCTTTATTTTTTCTTAAAACTTCTAAATTTTGTGACTTTGGGTAAAAAAGCACGAAAATCTTAGAAGAATCAATAACTTAAATATAATCTGAGCGCCCCGGTAAGTTGGTAGCGTGCTAGCTCATCAGTGCGGGGGTCGTGGCTTCAATTCCCACTAAAGGCTCTGGTTTGTTTTCGCTACAAACCGATAGCCTTTGTTGCTAGTGCTCGGTTAGGGAATTAGAATATAATTTGTAATTATATGATTAATATAGAGCATGCTCGCTGTAAACTTCCACTAAGATTCGATTACTCTCGGCCACACATTTCTTTATATTAGAGTAATGAATAAGAACTCCCCGCAAAAACATTTTATTTGGTACGAAAATCGACATTTTCGAGAAAATTTTTTTATATACATATAAAATTGAAGAAATATTGCGGAAAATAAATAATAATAAAAATAAATACTAATAATTTCGTAAATAAAAAATATCTTAAGATAATTTTAAACAAAAATATAATTCAAGAAAATCGACGAAATGTTGAGATAAATAAATAATGATTTGTTTAAAAAAAGATCTTAAGCTCATTTTAAACAAAAATATAAATCAAGAAGATCAAGGAAAACTAAACACATTTTCGATTAAATATACATATAAGAAATTAATTTTTAGGCATATAATTTTTTGTCTGGGAATTAATTACATCCATGAATTAAACGAACAAGTTAATTCCTTAGGAAATTAAGCGAAAAGGTTATACGCCCAACTATATAAAGCGAAGTAAAATTAAGAAAAAGAGCGATACCATATAAATACATTGAAGCACTCATATTTAGCTTAAGTCAACTTTTCAAAAGTTCCATCTCTATTAATTCAGTTATAATCGAAACTCAACGTACCCAACTTATGCAAATTGAAAACAAATCAAAAAATCATGTAGAAATAAAAAATTACAAAAAATTACATGAAATTAAAAAAAAATATACAATTGTGCGTATCTGAACATTAATTCAAGTCAAATATGGGTGTCGTGTTAATTGGGCAAACTTATGTAAGTCAACTTTTGTTGATTTTTGTAACAAAGCTTAAGTCACTTAATTCAATTGTAGTTAATTAATTCCTTAGGGAATTAAACGAACAAATTATGTCCTTAGGAATTAATAGAAAAAGTAAAGTCTTTAGGGAATTAAGCGAAAAATTTCCATCGTTGGGAATTAAGTGAAAAAGTTAAGTCCTTAGGCAATAAGGCGTAAAATTTAATTCCTTAGGGTACTAAGCGAAAATTTTATAAATTCAAAGGGAATGAATTCCTCTACCAAAAGTTGAATGAATTTCTTAGCGAATGCTTAAATTTTATGAAGGAATTAGAAAATAATGAATGGATTTCTTCAAGATAAATCGAATGAAGGAGGAAATTGATTCCCAAAATTTAAATTCAGTTCATAACAAGTAAGAGCGGCTAAATTCGGCAATGCCGAATCTTATATACCCTTCACCATGGTTGGGAAAAAACTGAAGTTTATATATGGACATATATGGAATGGACAGATTTATATACGGACGCCTTTAAGAGGAAATTAACCATTTAGTTTGGTGATAAAACTTGGACTCGGGAAGATTTATGGTTCCAGAAAATAGGTATTTAAAAAAAAATTATGTTTTGGGCATAACATTTCTGAACCGATATTTCCGAGTTTTTTAGCAAATATGTTATACTAAAGATTTTCGATCTTTTGCTATATAAGACGTATCCATAGCTCTAGAATAGTGTTTGTTGTTTGTGTAAAAAGGTGAAGAGGTGAAAAAAAAGAATTTCAACAAATCGTTAAAAGAAATCACTAGAACTGCATATGTTTTATTTCTACATAGTGTCTAGACAACTGAGCTATTGAAGCTCACACAAAATCATCGTCAATAGAGGTACATATATAAAAGTCTTCGTTCATTAGAGATTTGTTTAGTTTTTATTTAAATGACAAATCTTTGTATGTGTGTTGTTTGTGTATAAAAGGTGGAGATGAAAGAAAAGAATTTTAACACATGGATGTGTTTGTTATGCGTAAAATTCTACATACATATTAAACAAAGGGATTTTACCGAAAAAATTAGAGGTAGTCCTGGATTTTTGCTAATATCTCAGCCATTTATTAACCGATCTGTCTGATTTTTAATAGCAAACAGAAA
Organism: Eustalomyia histrio; assembly: GCA_949748255.1. Lineage (NCBI taxonomy): Eukaryota > Metazoa > Arthropoda > Insecta > Diptera > Anthomyiidae > Eustalomyia > Eustalomyia histrio. Next base: position 105,169,305 of record OX456525.1, on the reverse strand, counting down.
TGGATCACATGTAACAGAAATAAAGAACAATCAAGTCCTCATCATGTCTGGGTTCTTCGGAAAACCCATTTCAACACACAGACGGACAGACGGACAACGTTAAATCAACTTCGCTCTTCATAAGGACCCAGAATATATATACTTTATAGGGTCATGACAAACTTACATATACCCTTCCACCTGTGGTGAAGGGTATAAAAAGGAATAAGGGAATTAATTCTTCAAAGCTCTGTAATTGTGAATATTTTACTTTGTTATTGCGTGAACTTTAATTGTTAGTTGATGTTAGACGAAAATTCTATTATATGAAACGTTAAGAGCATATAGTGAGCTTAAGTAAATCGAGTTGTGTACTTCACATAAGGTCGACCATGGCCATGTTTTCGAATTTTGAAATGTTATTGTTGTAAGTAACAATCCTTGATAATTGGTCCATGTGATATTTTTTAGCAATAAAATAGGAAGATGTAATTGACATAATGTATGGTATTCAGCAATTTTGAGTTACTGATGCCAAATTGCTTAATTTTCATCGGTCTTTACATTGGTCGAAAATATTTTTGAAAATTGTGGACCAATTCCGATTTCTTTGCCAAAAACAACGTAACTTTCAAATTCATTCATATTTTTCCGCAATAACGAACATTGTCGACATACGTTTGCAGTATGATTTGCAGACAAATTACTTTCGTCGAAAAAAGAACAATGTGCACAATAAGCACATAAACACGTTATGTCTGAACTAGAGGTGGGCATGGGAAACGAAATTTCGTGATTCACCGAAATTTAGATTACTCACGTGATCGTGCGTGAGCGTTAAAAAAAAATTTCGTGTGTGAGCTTGCGTAAGTCGATTTTTTGTCATCATTTTTCATGATTTTACTTTTATTAACGGTATTTCTTGAGCAAAAATTTAAATTACTCACGTGATCGTGCGTGAGTAGAAAAAAAATCTTCGTGTGTGATTGTAATTTTTGGCCGTGAGTCAAAAATCGCTCACGTGCCCATTTCTAGTCCAAACACATTTGCCAATAATTTGTTTCCTTTAATTTTGCAAAGAAAAATAACGGATCTTGACTTAAGTTGTAATAACAACAATGCAGATACTTTAGATCTCCGTAACAATGTTTTTTAATCATTCTCTAGGATCTCGTCCATTTCAGAGATTTGCTCAATTTTTTTAGACAAAGTTTTTATTACTTATATCAAATGTAATGTAGCAGAAACTCAAACACATACATACGTTTTTATTCTAAATTTAGTATCAAATCGTCTGTTATCAAATGTTTCTAAACATCTTAAACTGGAATCTCCAACGTTGCTAAAGAATACATTTAGCTGTTCATTCCTATAAATTTATAAATAGAATTACATATCGCACCTGGGGTCAACTCAAAATGTTTAAATTTTCACTTTTTGCAAGAAAACGATATACTCGTACAGTGGTCATATCTACCCACTGTAAAAATCGTACATCATTTACTCTACTCTTTTGCCAAAAAAATACAGTTGTATCCCTTTTTGTGATATAGAAGTAGCTTCTTTAAAATCAACTAAAGAGAAATATTTTAAGTTGTCCTCATATATAAACTCAATTCGTATCAGTTTTGTTTCAACTAAAGGGAAATATTTTAAGTTGTACCTGTGTTTATGTCATAACGGTTTACATTAAATAAATGAACAAATTATATTATATTATTCCTTCAAATCGAGTTCAAGATCTTTTTACAAAAAAATAATAATGATTATTATTTCCTTCCAATATTTCGTCTCCACATCTTCACTCTCTCTGAAATAATACAAAATAAGTCATCAACATATTTTGTTAGGATTTTTGGTTTTATATCCAATTTTTCAATGAAAGAATCTAATAATTTCTCCATTACAAAATCAGCTATAATTGGAGAAGCTGGAGATCCCATTGGAAGTCCTTTTTGTTGTATATATATTCTATTATTGTATTTGAAATATAAAACAGATATAGCGAATATAGCCCAAAATTATAGACATTTAGTGAATAAGAATTGAGCTAATTATTTTAATTAATATATGTATTTCAAAATAGTTTTTTTTTTCTATGTAATATTTTCATTTTAAATATTTGTAAAAACAAATTTTGTTCCTTATCTTTTTTAAACTTAAAATATTTTTGTTTCATATGATATTTATATTTTTCATATTGTCAAAAAGTATTTTTATGATTTCCCGCTTTTTTAAAAAATTTTATATATATAAGTTTTAATTGTTGAAAAAATTTATAATTTTCCTAAAGAAGTCACCCAATGTGGAGACGAAATAGTGGAAGGAAATAATAAATAATCATTATTATTTTTTGTAAAAAGATCTTGAACTCGATTTGAAGGAATAATATAATATTATATTGAAGATCGAATAAAGGAAGATAAATATAAATGAACAAATTTCAGATAAAGAGCAACAACTCAAAAATCTTTTTCGATAATCACTTAAAAAATTGCTACTACTTGTTCGTATTTCTTTACAATGACATAATTGTTTTTAAATTTTATAGTAAATATTTAAAAAAAAAACAGTTTTTTGCATCTACTGAAAATTTTTAAATTTTGAATTAACTCCATTTAGAGGAACCGGTGCAAGCTTAAAGCATTTTAGAATTTTTTTCTTAAAGATAAATTGTGGATTTATAGATTAGTTGTTAGTTTAATATACTTACAAGCAAATATTTATCGGTTGATGAAAATAAAAAGGTTTATTAAACAGTTTTTTGTGCAAAATTTGTTTAATAAAGCTAATTTAACTTCTTTAAGCGTTCGCTCATATAGGCCTCACTATTAACGTTTGTTATTATAATATACACATGTGGTCATTAAAATAGGTCCCCGGATTATATGTGAGAATTTCTTCTACCGTTTTTCTAAATTGATCAATATTGTTGAAACTATAATTTATTTTAATTGTCTGTTTACAACAGGTCCTGTTTTACAACAGGTAAAACTGTTTTCCTTTCACATAAAAAATTTCGTTATTTTATCTTGTGTTTATGCTTTCTCAGACCGATTTTTGTAAAATAATAGCAAAGTATTGTGGCGATTAAAATAGGTACTTTTGCGATTACATTTTCCTATTGTCAGATTTAAAGGTCGAAAAAAGTTTACAAGGTTTGTTTTAAAGTTGCAATCCAACAAAAATTACAAACTAATATTAATATCACTAATAGATGGGTAGAGGTCAACATTGTACGCCGGAAGAGCGAAGACTTGATTAAAAAACTTCGGAAACAGAAGAAATCATTAAAATTTATAGCTGAATCACTGGGACGATCCAAAAATTTGTTGTAAATGCCCGCAAGCCTTGTAAAGTAACAGAAAAACGTGGTGGCGTGCGAAAAACCAATTTTATTACGGACAGGCATATGTCAATGCTGGCAAAGAAAGATCCCTTTAAGTCCTCAGCAGAAATTAATAGTAAAATATCATTAAGAAATGTAAGGCGTCGACTATGTGACATTAATCTTCCGGAACAAATAGCGCGTAAAGTTCCTTTGCTTCCAAAGTCAAACTTACAGAAGAGGAAAAAGTTTGCACAGAGGGTGTAAAAAAGTGGCATAATGTTCTCTGGAGCGATGAAACCAAAATAAATTTATTTGGCAACGATGCTGGACGACCTGTTAGACGACTTAGGGGTCAAGAATTTAACCCACGCTTCACAAAAAACCATCAAGCATGGAGGCGGAAATATAATGGTTTGGGGCTGTTTTTCTTGGAATGGAGTAGACCCTATGTACCTTATTATAGAAGAAGTGTACAATGACACTCTTGGAGAAGTTATGTTATGTAAGTGAATGGTTTCGTTATGTAAGTGAATGGTTTCGATAATATAAAGTGACCGTTATGGATTGGCCAAGCCAATCACCCGATCTATAGAAAACTTTAAGGAAGATTTAAAAAAACAAATTGGGAAAAGAAAATATTCAAAACAAGACTCAGTTGTGGCAAAAAGTTCAGGAAATATGGTGTGACATCCCCTTAGATGTTAATATCTTTCATGCCCAACAGAATAAGAAAAGGCAGTGAAAATAATGGTGGGCACAGTGGACTTTAATTTATTTTTCCTCTTTTAATACTTTTTATGTTTATTAACTCTCCTCTCATTATATTTTCTCTTTTCC
>OX456525.1:105127658-105160158 GCA_949748255.1 Eustalomyia histrio | reverse complement strand
AATTTACTTTGGTGGGCCTAGTTGGGTAGCTCCCTCAACTTTGAGGTTATGTTAAATGAATTTGCAAACAGTAATAAGTTAAAGCTAAAATTAGAAATTTTTATTAAATATATCCATAAAATTGATCTTTGTGATCATATGTTTGTAGAAAATGTATAATTAAAGAGATCAATTGAGAGGAGTGGAGACAGAAGATTTTAGTATCTTTTTTTTGTACATCTTACAAAACAATTTTGTTGTTATATATTGACTGGTCACAAGTTGCGGTTCAGTTTTATTAGGATTACCTACCATTAGTTTCCTAAAAAGTGCACTCTCTTTGGGAGGCAGTGGATTGCTGGAAGGCATTTTTGTTATTTTCTTTGCGTTTTTCCCAACTTTTTTCTAGTTTTAACAAACACCGGTTACACTACTGACGACTGTTAATGATGAGAAATTGAAGCACGCTTTTATGTGAACGGCGACGACCACTCTGTTTCTTAAATTTTTCAGAAATGTTCCAATTATTTACGAATTGTAAGCACTTTCCAAGTATTTTAGAATTCTTTTTACTATATTTTAGGTTTTATTTTTTTATATCTATTGTACCGTGGAAACCACGAGCAAATCGAGGTTTCCTCAAAAGTTGGAAAATGATTGAAAAACGAATCACACAAAATACACACACATACAATAAAAACTCCTCTAAATTTAACCAATACCAATAATTAAAAATATGCACATGCAAGAATGACGAGAGAAATGTCAAAATTGCAAAAAAAAATATGACAGCTACAAAAATTCAATGAACAGTAATTGTTATATTGAAAAATGTAAACAACTTGGTAATAATCTTGAATTTTTAATGAAACAAAGCTAAATTCATTTTCAAAGAATTCAAAATTTATTTTAATTTGGTATTTTGTATTTTTTGCGATGTTTATTTATTTGGTTTGTCGAAATATTTAAAAGAATTGCAAACTGTTATACAGAAATTTTTCGTTAGCCAGCACTGTTTCTTTAACGTTAACAGCTGTTTTATTAACCTAACCTGAATTTTCCAATTGGTTTCTAATAGAGACCTGCGCCGGACGACCTAAAGCGGCCTGCATATAGCCGCCGTCAATTTTTTTTAATCTATTTTTTACCTTTCAGTGATTTAAAATCGATTTTACACGTTTAGTAATTCAAAACCAAATTATTACCGTTCAGTTGATAAAAAAAAAATATATTTGTTTATTTTATTAAACACTTCGGGCTTGGACACGCTATCTTGTGAGCCGATTAAAACTGGCTAGCCGAAAAGATTTCGACTCGCAGCCGGCTATGTGGCGCCGCCGTTTTTTTCGTGCTATTCTTTCCTAGAGGTTTTGAAATTTTTGATTATAACCCCTGTGTAATTTTAACAATGAATTCCTTGTTTAAAGTAGGGAATTTCGTTAATAAATCTGTACAATTCGCTGGTTTTGGTGTAAGTTATTACATATTTATTTAAATTTATGGTATATAAATGTTTTACTTGATGTTACAGTTCCAACAAGTTCGTACAAAATATGCTGATTGGAAAATGATTAAGGACGTAAAACGGCGTAAATGTGTAGTAGAAAATGCAAAGGATCGTCTACGTGTTAACGCTTTACGTAAAAATGATATACTGCCCGCCGAACTAAGAGAAATAGCTGATGTTGAAATTGCTGCCTTTCCCAGGGATTCCTGTTTAGTAAGAGTACGAGAGCGTTGTGCCCTTACGTCACGTCCCCGTGGTGTTGTACACAAATATCGTTTAAGTCGTATTGTGTGGCGTCATTTAGCAGACTACAATAAATTATCGGGTGTCCAGCGTGCGATGTGGTAATCAGAAAAAGATACCCAGAGGTGGAAAGAAAATTCATTTGTTTGTTTTTAATTAATACAATTTATTTAAAATAAAATAATTATAAATTGCAATTTAAATATATATCTATGTGTTCCATTTAAACGGTAAATGGAAGTTCGGCTTTAAGTTCTTGTAAATTAAAACAGTTGTGGGTGGTTGCCAGTGTGCGTTGGTAAGAATCTTTTGAAATTTCTGGATATCTTTTGGTTAATTCCATTATAGTTTCTAAAACAAAATAGAAGATAAGTTTTATTGGAGGCTAAAAATGCAATTAAACAAATTTTTGATTTTGGGTTCCTAAGCTTTTTTATGTACAAAACTATTTTCCTTCGATTATAATAGATTGTTTCTACAAAAACATATTTTGTATGAATTCTTATAATATTGGGAAATTTTGAAGACTGAAATGTCTATCGAAAAATCTCTAATTATTTTTAGATCTTCTGAAATGAATAAATAAATTTTTTGTTCAGGCTCTAGTTTATCTAAAACTTTGGGTTCTGAAAAGATCTTTTGCCGGATCGAAATACATGTATCAGCCTTGTTTTTGTAAATATACGGTGGTTGAAAGATCGCTATAAAATAACAAAGAAAAAGCATCGATATAAATATATAAAAACCAAAAAAATATCTGAATAATCGTTTTGTCGAATAATTGAGAAATCGGTTTATCAACTATTATCAGATATCGTTAAATTCAAGCAATTTAGTTTTTGGCAAAAATGATTTTTAACATGCCGGGAATGCAAATGGATCAGTGCTTTAAAAAAAATGTACTCTTCTCGATAACTAAGCCAAATTAAAGTTTAAACCTCCAATTTATATTCAAATTACATTACAGTACCACTTATACTTTTTTATTTACCTTTAATGACTTCTTTCAAACGTTTTTCGGGTCCATCAAAATGTAGAAACATTAAATCCATACAGTTTTTAATAAATGCCAGCCAAACGTCCTGTTCAAATTTTGCCTTATTTTCAACATCGTTGCCTTCTTTCTCACAGAATTTTGGTTTTAGTTTTGGTATAACGGCAGCGGCTAACATACGAATGCCTGCAGATGGATCATCTAAACGTTGTAAACATGCTATAAAAAAGTATTAGCATGCAAGTTTAGAATTAATATGGATAAAAAAAACCCGAAAACTCACCATAGGCTATAGGTTTTAACTGTTCAATATCAATTTCACCAAAATTCTGCAAACATTTTATGGTATAATGACGTGTTGCTATGGCCTGGTCTTCCAATAGATGTGGTATATGTTTAGCCAAATCTGGCAAAATATAAGCAGCTTCTTCAGCAGCACCCTGCGACAAAGAACATAAAGTGGCAGTAGCTAAAGTACGCATTGCCTCGGCATTTGCTCCGGCTTTCCATGTTAAATGAGGTTCTACTACAGAGCCTACAAATTGTTTTAAGAGTTTACAATTTTCTTCTAAAGATCTTCTTATAGTTGTATGCCAATCAAGCATAGCTACGGAAACAGCACTAAAAATTTTTATCTTTGATTCATCCGCACTTTGTTTAAATACAATATTGATTTTAGTTTGTAATTGTGACAAATAAGGTGGACGAAATTTTACCAATTTTAAAAGACCATATAAAAGTAAGATGGGTTCACTTAATGCGTCCAACAATGCATCAATATCAACAACATATTCCAAAGCAAACAGGAAATACTTTTCATGTATTTCATCTATAGAACAATTTAAACGATCGGCTATTGTCTGTAGTATATTCGAAGCTTGAGTTTGTAATTCTTCACTATTAGATTGTTCGGACTCTAAAGATAAAGCCATTACTTTAATGGCAGAACAATAACAATTTTCGTACAGTTCATTTAATGCTTCATTTTTATCTTTGATTGTTATGTCCTCCATGTTTCTTTCAGTTTTTTCTAGTATTGTTTCAATCATTTTTAAAGTATACATTTGAAAATCACATTTCAAAGTTTGTGAAAATTCTGGTTGTACCAGCATTTGCGATAAACGTAAATTATGCTCAAATTTTACTCCCATGGCTGCTGTGTACATGTAGTAGAAACATTTTAAATAACCCTCTTTGGCATTTCTTTCCAATCCTTCAAAGCCATGTTCATACCAATCGTTATAGTTTAAAAGACGTCCCATTAAATCGGATACCTTATATGCTTCTTGGACTACTACAGCTTCAGCATCTATTGATGCTCTTGCTACATCGGCATAAATTTCAAAAAACTTGGCAGTCATTGCAGACTCAGCATGTAACACAAATTGATAGAGTAATTTGAGAGAGTGTAAACGTACATTGTCTTTCCAATCACTTGATTCTCTCATAATTAATTTTAAGAGGCGTAAAGATCGTTGTACAATACCTCTACAGCCAATTGTGGGTCGATGAACATTTGTGGGATAGTTAACTGGTGGCAAATCGCCGATTTCTTGTTTGCTTAATTCAGTTTCATTTTCATCATAATATTGTTTTCCACATTTTTCCCACAAAGGAAGAATGTAATCCCGTACTTCAGGTGAATCATCTTTAAGGCTGAAATAGAATATACCTATTCATCTAAATCTATGCTTTTGGCTCTTAAATTTGATCATGTAAGATTTAGAGTAAATATGTCTGAAGCCCCATACACACTGATCCCCAAAATACGTATTTTCGTTTTTCCAAGTTTTCAACTTTAAAATTTTATACAAATTTTAAATCAACAACTTGAAAATGACGAAAATACGTATTTTGGGGCTCAGTATGAATGGGGTATAAGAGTGATTTGTATAGAAGGGTTGGGGCAAGAAAATGTAGTTCCCTGTAAGTATCTTCAGTTCCAATTGTCTATTAGGATTCCTCAAAGTTGCTCATAAAATAATCTTAATTTATGTGGAACACAAAATGAAGGGGTCTATAAAGACAATTGTTTCTGTAACATATAACTATTATTTAACCGTAGATTATAATTAAAATTGCTTCGGCCAAGCGTTAAAGGGGTCCAGTGCGTCATTTTTGCGGCATAATTATTTGTAAGTCGGAAATTACAAAAATCAACTAATATCGCTTCGGTGCGAAGGGTTTACAAAATATTAATTTTTCTGAATAAAAATTCCGTCAAAAAAACGTTATTCTTTTAGATAAGAAAAGGAACTCTGACGTTCGGACAATAAAATAAGACAAAAGTACTATACCTTACAAGTGTCGTCAAGGGTTTGTAGCTTCGACTGAAAGGTGGGAAGGAACTGATTGAATATGTTAGATCTCTTTTTAGTTCTGAAAACTAATTCAATTTTCGGTAAATCTCAAAAATCTTTATAGGCAACATATTCAGTTCATTAATCGTTCAATCAATGCAAAAGAAAACCATTTTTTTGGAAATCCTATTGTACAATTAGAATTTTATCAATTTTTTATGAGCACAAAAATTTTCCTAAAAATTAAATATTTTATTAATAAATAATTTATTTTTTAAACTTAAGGTTCTTTTTTTACAAAAATATATTATTTATTTTTCAATATTTCGCTACTCCATTGCTAAACAAGAAATAATAATTATCAATTATTAATAAAATTTTAAGTTATTAATTATAATATCCTGAAGATGCTACACAAAGAAGTGGCGAAATATTGAAAAATAAATAATATATTTTTGTATAAAACGATCCTTAACTTAGTTATTAATGAAAAAAGAAAAAAGTTAAATAAAAGATAAAAAATAATTAATTTTTTTCTAAAACGTTTACTCATACAAAATACTAAATTTTCCAGTGTTATAATGTTGTCTTTTTTAAGAGTTTTTTATTTTATTATTAAATACCCTTGAACAATTTTCTGAAAAAATACAAAATCTTTTCTAAATCATCTCTATTCATTTTTTATTAAATAATTTTCATAAAATTTTGTAGCAAAAAAGACAATTAAAAATATGTTTTATTCGAATCTTTTACGCTGAAGAATTGTTTTTGTTTAATTAAATAATTCAAAAGCAAACGCCAATAAATAAGGTTTTTAATTCATAAAAATCATTTATTCTCATTATTGATTTTTTCAACACCATCGCAAAATATTTTGTAATTGTTCAACTACTGTAAAATTATTTAAATTCATGACAAGAGTTTCAATTTTATGTCATTTCTAAGTACAATTGAGTATAGTTTTTAAATCGATTGGCCGGCTTTATAAATTAGAAAAACCGCATTTTTTATATTTTAACTATTCACTAAAATCGAAAAACGGGTGTCGAAAATATCGAACAATAAATCACCACAATTGAAACTTTAGATAATATAGGAAAGATTTTTGTGTCAGAGCATATTTGAAATATACGAAATTCAATTTTATTTTATCTTGCTTTAAGATGAGTTTACATGTCAAATACCTCTATCTACTATTACCCAGTATTAGGGATATGAATATTTTGTAAAATTTCATTTGCAAATAAAATTTCCTATCCCCAAAACTGGGAAAAATTAGTTAGGGTCAATGTGTGTATTGTCCTTTAAAGTACTCGTAAAAAAACTGCTGAAGCACATATTTCTTATGGTATGGATTCGTAGTTGAGGCCTTTTTCAAATATTTGATGTTATGTAAAACAAATACGCATTTTGAAAAAAACATCAAGAAACCCCACTCTTAAATGGAATTACGAAAAATATATGAAAATTTGTTGCTAAAATTTATGTTTTTGAGGTTTCATAATCAAAGCATAAAATATTTAGATAGTGGTTCAGTTTTCGTACACCAAAAAGCAGGTCTTTTAGCCGGCTAAAGAAATACGTCTTTATTTTGTCTCCGCTACAAAGCTTTGGTTCGTAATTTAAATGTTGTGAACAAAAATGTTTAATAGAATTAATGAGTTTTATCAAATTCGGGTTTAACTTTATAGGGTTTGTACTTGGACCAATATTGACCAGTGTATAAAATTTAATTCAAATATATTTGCATGTAGTCTGTAGCTTACGAACAAAATTTCCCTTTTTGGAGATCCTTTGTATAGACGCTATTTCTAAACATGGACCAAATCAATAGATTCATCCTTGGGCTAATATGTATATGTGTAACAAATTGTTTAATTATCTTTGTGTTCACGACCTATAGAACAAGAATACATGGACAGATAGTCGGAAAACGCTATATCCACTCAACAAGTCATTCTGAAACTATTAGAATACTAAAGGATGGGTCAATGCCAAACATTTTTTTGTTACAAACTCATTATCTACTGGTACAGGTGTAGGTTGAAATAGCATGCAATAGTTTTTAACAAAAAACCAATTGCTAATTTAAATTTAGGTACATAAAAGTTGACAAGATCTGAAATTTATTAAATTTGATTAAAAGTGTTATTAAGAGCCGAATATACATTTCTACAACTAGACAATATTCATGTGGAAAACCTGTAATTTTTATAGTTATGTCCAATTGTAACTATTAAACGCCTACATATTATAAAACTTACCAGCACAGAACAAATGGTATTAATCTTTCAAAATATGAATAACGATCACGCAACTCCAGCAATAGTCTTATACCCAATTCACCACTTTCACGTCTTACCAATGGCATGGAATCCATCAACAATGGTGAAACTTCCATTAAAAGTCTTGACAATGCATCACCACTAGCATCTATATGCAATGCTACATAACTCAAAGCATTTACAGCTGCTATACGTGCCTGAGAATGTTTATGATTTAACATGCCATACAGACCTTTTGCCAGAAGTTCAGCGTATGGTTGAAATACATAAGTATCGGACGATGATGCCAGAACAGTACAGCAAACACATGCTTCTCTTTGTACAGCAGAATAAGGATCTCTTAAAGCTTTTAGAAGGATACGCACTGTATCAGCATAACAATCTTGTAAAGAACGTATATTGCCGGTTTGTATAAATTGATTTTCTAATTTCAGTAATTGCTTTATAAATAACAAACGAATTTCTTCACTTTCCTCCAGTGTCTCTTGATGTGCCATACGTTCTGCCAATGTGGCAATAATATTGAGCAAATAAAAATCATTCGGCGGCAACCGCTCCATAAACATGTTTACAGTTTGTATAGCCTGATCTCGAACACTTTCAAAACGATCAGTATAGCATTTTAATAAATGCAAATAACATTCATCGTAAATTACTTGGACTTCTCCATCGCTACCTTCCAAACATTTTTGTTGCAACACCTTCAGAATTGAGATTTTAGTTCTACGGTCTTTTAATTGCAATTTTTCACAAATTTCTTCAATGTTTAAGTGCATTTTTCGTTATTGCTAGAGATTTTGGCAATATTTTCAAATAATTTGTTTAATTTGACAAAAAAAACAAATTTCTGATTTTTGAAAATAACAAGTTCTTCTTCTTCGTTTAAAAATAACAAGTTGCTTGGTAACATGGCAATGCCGGTAGTGAACGAAATACTGAGATACTCTAAATGCTCTTAATGTTCAATCGTTCATTTCATTTTTGCTTTAATTTGTTGAAACTCTTTACGCCACCAAAAAACCATTCTCTTCGCCAGGCTTACGGACAAGCAGGCATGTTATGCCAGCACAATTGTTCTCGTGCCTGATAGCTCAAATATTTTAGACATTCGAACTTTACCTGTGTTTATGTAGCAAGCTATCAAAGCTGGCTTCTGTCATTCCAATGTAAATTTGCATAAGAAAACGTTTGAAGGCGTCATTACTTGAGCGTAAACGTAAAGCTCCGTAAACGTAAACGGGGAACTTCTGTTTAAGAACTTACTCAAATTACGAAAACAAGTCATATAAATTGACAAATACAAAGTAAACAAAGGAAAAACTTTTTATGCTTTGTGGTTATATCCAATAATTTATAATAAAAAATTATATTAATTTTTATTCAAAAATTAATTTAGTTAATAAAAGTATTGTAAATAATTATATATTTTTTAATTTTATCAGGCTCAAGATCATAATTTTTTAATGATACTAACGAATACACTAATTATTAAAGTATTCAAAAACCGAACCCGAAAACCGGTCAACCGGTTTCTTTTTTTTAACCGATCGGTTTCGAATATTTTGTAAATTCGAAGAAAACTGAAAACCGGTATTTTTTGTTCGGTTAACCGGTTTTTTTAATTACATCATCAACTGGATTGGTCTCTTATTTTTTCCAAACACTTTTATAATCGTTTGTTTGGTTATAACGATTTAGATGTAAGTCTGATAGATTCCGATGAAGACTTAACTTTGGATATTCCAAATTCAAATAGTTTAATTTCTGATCTAAATAATACAATAAGCAGTATTCAAAATCCTAAAAAAGAGACTACAAAATCATTCATCATTATATGATGATTTCATATATCTTGATAAATGCGACAAAAGAACTGAAAAGTTGGAAAATTTATATAATTGTCTTTTTATTTGTCCAACATCTACTATTAGTGAAAGAGTATTTTTCACTTCTAGCTTTATCAAACGCAAACAATGAAATCATCTTAAATTCATCGATGAAACCATTAGAAAAGAGATGATGCCTTTGCCATAGTAGTGATGCTTTTATTGCTTCTTTGGCAGCTTCATTTTTGCTGGGTATGGCAAAGGCATCACTTCTTTTCTAGCGTCTCATAGGATGGAAGTATTCAAATGTAACTACTAGTATTACTCATACTTTACTCTAAGGAAGCAATGATAATACAATGAATAGGTATTCTGATGCATGAGTGGAAAATGTTCATATACTTTGTAGTATTTAAGCTTTGATGAAAATTTATTTTATAAGAATGCAGAAAAATAAGTTTAAAGAAGCGAAATTCATGCATTGATATACAAAAACTCTTTATTAAAACAAATAAATAATTCTGCATTAGTAAAAAAGCATTTTTGAAACATTTTTTAAAAATTTTAATGGATTTTTAGACAAATTTTAATGAATATTTAGACAAATTTTAAAATATTTTTGAACAACTTTAAATAATTTTTGCACAATTTTAAAACATTTTTGGGCAATTTGAAATAATTTTTACACAATTTTTAAATTATTTTGATAAAACTGGAAATGGTCTGTTTTTCTTAATTTTTCAAAACTCTTATAAAAATTGCAAAACTGCATAAATTCTAACCCTCATGAAATTTCAAACTAAAATATAAAAAATGATTTAATAAAAAAATTTCATCAGAACTATTTTTTCAATTTGAATAAATGCTTTAGATTCAAATAATATACGATATACTATAACTTATGCTTTAGAAGTAGTGAAGAGTTATTTTTTGCAGATCACTGCATTTGATATATGAACACATGGATTCTTTTGGAAGTGCCTTAGAATAACACCAAAAAATCATACAAGAATGTCAACTAAAGTTTAGGAAGCAATGAAAGAAGTTATAGTCACAGAATGACTACAATTTTTTTTCCTGAGAAAATATATAAGCTTTTTATTCAAATTAAAAAAAAAAACCGAAAAAACCGGTTGACCGGTTTTTTCTGCAAAAACCGAAACCGGATTTTTAAAATTCGATTTTTCGAAGAAAACCGAAACCGGTTTTTTCAAAAGGCCGTTTTTTGAATTACTAATTATTTTTATTAAATGGAAAAAATTGTTAGGATCAGCGCTAGAGGCAGTGCACACTTTCGACCCGAGCGACCAGGTCATCTTCAGCCTCCTTATGAACCACCCAACCCACAAATAACTCATGGGAAAACACACTAAGGAAAAATGACTATGCGAAATTACATTTTTCAGTTAGTGAATGATTACCCGTACAAATGAGCTATTTCCATCTATTTATAGAAATACCCTTTGGCAACCATATTCGATTTTCGAAGCACAAATTGACAAGGCTGCCATTCCAAATGTTAATGTTTCTATTTCTGGGAACGAATTGGGAATCTGGCATACTAATATTTTTTTCTTTCACAACATATTTGAGTGTTGTTTATTATATTAGTTTATAAATTAAATTTCAACGGTGGGTGTATCAATGTTATTGATTTCGGCCGGTGACACTGAACAAATATTTGATGATTGAGTTTCCGAAAATGATGGAATTTGTGGAGAGAATGACGATGATGATGAAGAAAATTCTTCTAAAATATTTCTAGATGATTGCAGTATAAAATTTAAATTGAAAAAATTTAAAACTGCGTTTTATTTCGTTAAAAATTTCTTATTTTTCATACTTACGGACTAGAATCTACATATGGTGCTACAAATTCCTAACTGTCCATTAGTGACCACCGATATTTAAAAGTAGCACCATGCTAGATGAATATCATTTCCGTGTGTTTTGAAAAGAACAAAAATTGTGCGCTTAAATATTAGTTTAATGTGTGATAGCTCATTTAGAATATTAAGCGGATATTAGACGGTCATTGGTCATACTTGGTATGTTGAGAGAGAGTACTTTGCTATTACGCTATCATACCAAGTATGCAATACTTCATTACAAAACAAACATTGAATAGTGAAGGTTGTGTATATGATTTTTTACTACTTCAATTGTTGCTTCAAGCTCAATTGTTTTTAATTTTTCCAAAAATGTCTATTTTGGTATATATCACTTTTTATATTCCATAATTCTGGCAGAATTTAATATACCTCAATAAACGCCTTTTAAAAATGCGCGCTCTAACCAAGCCATCATTACCCTTTGCCTGCAAAGGATATGTCAGATATATAAAATTTTTTTGATTTTCAACATACCAAACTGACATACACGAATATTAAATTTCATTGGCAAAACAGGTAAGGTCATTAGGGAGAACTTGGGGTTTTTGTTTTTCTTTTGTGAATTTTTGAAACCTTTTGTTTCAATCGAGAGAACATGTTCTATAATATGGTATGACATCGAAATGAACAAAAGCTTTTAGTTGAAATGTGCCTAATAAATTTGTAAAGATTTTTGTGTATACACCCTGTTGATTATTACACAATATCAAACATTCACAATTGTGGCGTGGTGCATGGATACTTTAAGGAAACTTGGTAGCTCTGACAGCTGATTTTTTTCTTGTTTAAACAAACAAGAAACCAAAAACAATCAACCGGGATTAATTATTTTTGTTCAATTTTTAATAAAATATGTTAAAATGGAAAAATCCCACGCTAAAAATAATCCGAAGAACATAAAATCTACCGATGAAGTAACAAATTTAATTGATTTCTCATTTTGTGACCACAAATCATCATTTGAACCTCTGCTTTTGAGCCAAGATCAACGTAACACCATTATTGAAGATCGAAAAGATTTTTGGAAATTTGTCAATAAGTATGAAAATATGTTGAAAAATTTGGGTCAACCAATACTGGCACAACCTATGAAAGATGAAAATTATGCCAAACTCACACCCAGTCATAAATTAAAGTATATTTGTTTAAAACTTAACGCTGATTCTAAAGGCAATAAATATCTAGGGGATCATAGACATTTTTCTGGGGAATCTCAAATGTCACCACTAAGAATTAATCAATTCCAAGAGATTGTTATTATTTATATGGATTTTAAACAAAAAGAAAGATTTATTAAAATTAAGAAACTAAGAAAAACACAAAAAACTTTGCCTATATGGAAATTTAAACAATCTCTACGCAAGTCTTTAGAGGAGACTAGAGTTTTAATAATAGCTGGTGATACAGGTTGTGGGAAATCTACACAGGTGCCACAATATTTATATGAGTTTGGTTATAGAAATATTGGTATATATTGTATGTAATATTTTTTCTCAAGAGTTAATCTTAGTTGTTTTTTTTAGCTTGTACCCAGCCACGACGTTTAGCTTGTGTCTCACTTTCAAAACGTGTGGCTCATGAGATGTTAGAAGATTATGGTTCTAAGGTTGGTTTCCAAATACGTTTCGAGAAAAACAAGACAATGCATACGAATGTACTATTTATTACAGAAGGACTCCTCTTAAGACAGGTAAGCAGGTTTTAAACTTTCAGCGGAATTCATAATGAAAAGTTGCTGTTACACATCGTACACAACGAACTTTTTAATAGAATTTATTTTTACTAGCTGATTGTTAGAATAAAGATTTTTTTCTTGGTATGCCGATTAAGTGCTGTGTTTGAATGTAGTTAGCTTGCGGGAGATCACATTCAAAGGCAAAGACGGCAAAGGGGCAACATCATTGACTTTGACAGTTTTTAAAGGAGTCGGCACTAATCAATATGACTTATTCGGGGACGAAAAATATTGACAAATTTATCTTAATTCGGAAAATTCACCAAATTTTGATACTTTGGTTTGCACAGACAAAAAGTCTTTATTATGTTAGTTGGTCGAACTCACCTCTAAAACTTTTCAGAAATTTGTTGAAATCTATACATCTATACAGTTCCATTGAAGTGATTTTCCTGGTCATATCCCAGTTATGTTATTTCACTTCGGTGGGGTTATGTGCTATGGAATATGACGTTTCGATATGTATAAGGAATACAAAACTTATACATATTATTTTTCTAAATTGATGGTGCCGTTGCTGGTAATCAAACCCGCAACCTTTACATATGTAATAAAATAATATGTCACAAATATTAAAATTTTTCGAGAAAACTTTTATATGTGTTTTTACAGTTGTCTTCCAAAATATTCTTATAAGGGAAGCGGTTTATTGTGCATTCAATAAAAAACAAATAACATTATAACATTCTTTGAATCTAAGACTGTGTGGAGTTTTCTCCAAACTTTGGAATGGCGACACCCAAAATGCTGTATTTACTTTTATCAGTAAATAAGACCCGTTTTCAGAAAACGGTATCCTTATTAATATGTGTTTTAGTTAATTCAAGACGGTGTTTTCGGCTTTAAACAGATGTAACGCCATTTTGTGTTAAGCCAATTTTGGGGCATTCATTTTTGGATCCACACTTATTTATAACGTTTTTGCACTTTTAGGAGACTTATTACCAATACAATGTTAGAAGTTTAAATAATTGTAATATGTAAAATATAATATCAGCTATAAATATGGATTCGCCTAGTTTTGTTTTGTATTTTTCAAGCTTTCCTAGAAGTAGTCACGATGTATGTAGAGTTGAGTCACATGCAGTTAATAAATAATCTTAGTTATTAACATAAAATAATTTTTAATAATCGTTACCATTTCGCAACAATCGTAAAATAGTGGGGTGTATGTTGACTTCAGTCCTACATGAATTTTATAATTAAAATTCGTCCTGTGTGAGAAATGTGTTTCGAAAATTACCTCTATTTTACGGTCGTCATAATCGACCCACCGATCAGGCTATTCAAGCTGTTGTGACCAAACTTCGCACCAGTTTCCCTTCATTGCACATTTATCAACTAACCCGTATGCGAAGAGTGCGTACCGAGGAGAATATTGCTGCTGTATCGGCCAGTGTCAATGAAAATTGCGATATGTCAATTCGTCAATGGAGCAAGGTACCGTGGGATGATTAACGACTTTTTTGCCCAAAATAGAAGAATCGGACAACACGGTACGCGATTAATCCCACGTTTTGAAGCAGTTCATTGGCCGCCAAGACCATGCGATTTGAATCCTGACTTTTTTTTGTGGGAAAAAGTGAAGCAAAGGGACAAGCCAGCCACAATTTCAGCCCTGGAAGACAACATTACAGCTTCCATTGCTGATATACCGGCCGAAATGCTGGAAAAAGTATGTCAAAATTGTAGCTCAATGATGGACCACCTACGGCGTAGCCGCAGGTATCATTTAAATGAAATATTCTTTATGACATTCATTTATCACTCCAAATAATATATCTCTTGCACCCAAATAATATATTTATTTATTTATTTACATTATATTTTACAAATAAATTTACAAAATATAAGTTTAAAAGCGCGGGGTAACCAGACCATATGCGCTCGTCTATCTAAATTACAAACTATTTTTGAAAATGATATAATATACATTTGAAATTGATGAGTTTTGATTTTATACAAATGAAATTAAAAAAACAAAAAATCTATAAAAATTAAATAATGAAAATAAAAATTGGCTCTAAACATCTCGTATATCATGTTTTCGTAGACATCTTTGGATCTTTGGCAAATTGTCATCTACTGCACAATCAAGGATTTTCTCCAGCGGTTCTTCTATTTTAGAATAAGGGCAATCTGTTAGCATATGATGAATAGTAAGTATGGCATTACAATAGTTGCATTTTGGAGGTTCTGTTTTCTCGTAGTAATGTTTTGAGTTAAAGAGGGCTTTACCCACTCTAAGACGGGCAAGCGTTATACACTGGGGCCGTGTTAAATTTCTGCTGTACTTAGGCCTTTTAGGTGTCGAGTTCTGTTGTGCTTGGATTTTATTAAAGGGGTTTGTTAACGTCTTAGGAAAACATGGTACTTCTGTAATCTGGGATAAATTTAAGGCTTCTTTAGCACTTTTATCAGCCTTCTCATTGCCCTGAATTCCAATGTGAGATGGAATCCAAAGGACTCGGACTTGATGGTAATCGTTCTGCAGTTGAAGCATATCATCATATGCACCATTTCGATTTTTAATTAAAGCCTTTGTGGCACTTAGGCTATCCGTGCAGATTAATGTTCTCTCACAGTGTACGGTGGAAAAGTTAATGGCGGTTATGATAGCTGCGATTTCTGCGGTAAAAATTTCGGTATGGTCCGGTAAGCGAGCTTCATTTCTAACTTCGAACTGTGTTCCCGATATTTGTTCAACAACAGAATGAGATGTAGCACCATTGTGAACCGAACCATTGGTATAATATATTACCGGTGGTGAGGAATCAGAAATTTTCTGCCTAAGCAGTTTTTTAAAATATAGTGGGTTGGTGTTATTTTTGTTGCAAACGCTTAAACTGTCGTCCACCCTGACATTTGTGTCAGAAGATGCAAGATTGTCCGGTTTAAGTGGCATAGCTATATTAGACTTACTAAAAAGCGAAATTATGTTATTGATGGCAGATGGAATCCCATTTGAAAATGAATCCAAATTTCTCCAAAATGTAGCGTGTAGGCCATCGGTTGATATAGTAATCGATCGGGCTGCCATACTAACAGCACTCTTCTCCAATAGAGTTTGAAAGTCGGTGTATCTTGCTTCTGCTCTCAGCAAACCAAGTGGAGTTGTCCTTAGCAAGCCTGAAGTGGTTCTAAAACAATTATTTATCGAGGTGTTAATCTTATTAATGTTTCTCTTTGAGGTAAATCCATAAATGGTAATGCCGTGCAAAAGTGCACCGATTGTTAATGATCGGCAGATATCTATGGCAGTGTCGATATGGGGTCCTTTGTTGCGAGAGCAGATAAGCTTCAAAAGGTTGTTAATTTTGGCCAATTTATAAGTCAGATGTTTTGTATGACCGTTCCAAAGAAGATTTTTAAAAAATTGAATGCCCAACACTCTCATTTGATCGATAAGTTGAAGATTAACATCTCTAATGCAAATTGTGTAATTTGAACAGTTCTTCTTTCTACAAACGTGGAGTACTTCCGCCTTATCAGCCGGAATAATGGCACCTCTGTTTCTCGCCCAATAGTGAACTTTAAGATCAAGGTCGTTCAAATTTAAACGAACAACTTCTGGACTCCCAGAAGCCACGGCAAATATATTGTCGGCATAGATGCCAACGTAGTCAATACCAGGCAGATTCTCCACTGCCCTTGCCAAAGAATTCGCATATACGGTGTACAAAACTACTGAAAGTGGGGACCCTTGGGGAACTCCGTTGTCCAGCGAGTAAGTCATAGAAAAATGACCATCCACTTTAACAATTACCTTGCGACTATCCAGAAAAGACTTCAAAAGCTTCATAATTTCCCTGGGGACACCCCACTCATTGAGTTCCAATATGATATATGTTGTTTATACAACTCGGTCGAAAGCTTTTTCAATATCCTCTGACAGGACTAAACTATGCTTCGCATTTTTTAGGTTCTGACGTATTATTTCCTCTAATTGATGGCATATGGTGTGTACGCCGTGTCTGGGCATAAAAGCGTGTTGAATTTTCGAAATTTTATGCTTTGCAAATTTCCAGAAACGTTTGGCCAATATCTTTTCAAAAATCTTAGAAAGCACTGGTAACAGTGAAATAGGACGGTAACCCTCCAGATGGTTTGGGTTTTTGCCTGGCTTAGGAATTGGTGAAAGAATAGCTGTTTTCCAGTCCTGTGGGTAAGTACCAGTGGCCAGTATGTTGTTATATAGTTCGCAAAGACGTATTTTAAGATTTTTGGAAGCATTTTTAACCATTGAGTATGTGATTTTATCCCGAGCCGGTGTTGAGCCCTTTAGTGTTCTCATTATATAATCAAGTTCGGAAACATCTATTGTCTGGGTCAGCATCAAAAATTGTTGGTCCGATTGTAGTAAATCCTCAATGCACCATCCGATCCGAGAGAGCACCAAAACTGGGCAAACCTGTCAGCAATTTTCAAAGGATGCGAAATAATATTCTCCTCTATATATATTGCCGGAAAGTTGCTAACACGATTTGATCTTAAATTTTTAACTTTACTCCATAATACTCGTACATCCATTGTGGGATTCAAGGAATTGAGAAAATTTTCCCATGTGGCTCTTTTTGCAGATTTGCATTCCCTTTTAACTCTAGCACAAAACCTTCTGTACTGTAATGCATTTTGTTGATTTCTACGGCTCTTAAAAATTTTCCACGCCTCTTGCCTTAAGCGGATCAATTTACTAATTTTGGAGTTGAACCATGAAGGGCTGTTTCTTTCCCTTGGCCTGCGACTAAGTGGTATAGATTCATTAGCTGTTTTTCTTTGTTGATGATTGAAGTTTTCTCATATTGCGCATTCACTAAAACAGCCCTCTTTTCGAAAAGAGGCCAGTCAGCTTTGCCATCTTGAAAACGTGCTTGGAATTTCTTTTTCACTATATCAATATTATTTGTAATCTTGATAGGAAAATGGTCACCAACTTCCGGCATAGGTAGACGGTTCCAGTTGAGACAGGGAGCCAAGTCAACACTAGACATGGAAACGTCAACAGCAGTGAGAGTATTTCTAGTACTTAGTAGGGTAGGGGATCCATCGTTTAAAATTACTAAACCCTGATCATTAGCAAAATCTTCTAAAATCCTACCATTTGTTGAATTTGAAGCCGAACCCCATAAGACGTTCTGCGAATTGAAGTCCCCCAAAAACAAATTATGCGCATCTCTTGGAAGAGAGATGTTGTTAACCATTGTGTTCGTCAAGTTAACTTCGCCCTCCCTGTATACGTTTGTAATATGGAAGTCCACTTCACCACCAATCGTAATGGTTTGGTACAGTAAGTTTCCAGTAGATGTAGTATGATGAGTAACATTTAAATTATTTCTTACCAAAATAGCTAAACCCGATTTCGCATATTCGTAATCTTTATTGTGATGGTAAACTTTAAATCCTGGCAAATGTAGCATACGAACGTTTTTCTCTATAATATGTGTTTCCTGAAGTGCTACGATGTTTGGTTTATGCCTATCAACTAGGAGTTCTAATGCGTATTTGTTATTTATAAATCCTTGTATGTTCCACTGTAGGAGGGTAATGTTTAGGCCACTAATCATAAAAATTATTTTAATTTTTTGCCCCTTGTAGATTGAGTTTTTTTTAAGTTTTAGGAGTAATTATAACATTTAGTTCAGGAAAATTTGTATAAAGTTGCGTACACGGTGTGTCTGCATTGTCTGATGTATTTTAAGTTGTTTTTGTTGGTGTGTTCAAACCAAGGCCTTCGGTTATTTCATGATTTACCATATCCTCAGTTAAATTTTCATCTAAATTTGATTTAAAACAATCGTCAAAAGCGCCATTTAGGGTATCTGAGTTGGCATCACTAAAAGAAATGTCATCTTCAAGACTCAGCAGAATTTTCGTTTGTTGATTTTTTATTAATTGAGGTTATTCCTAAATATGAATTTTGTATTGGTGTGAGAGTATTTGAAAGTGTTGAAGTAGAAAATATATTTTCGTTGTTGCTAGACGTATGTGTAATTGAGCTGGATGAATTTATTTTGTTGTTGCTGAAATATGGAGATGAATTATATGTTGTTGATGGAATGATTTGAGGTAGTTGTGTGACGTTAGAATTTAAATTTTCTGCTTCTTTGTTTTGATCGTTTGTAAGATTTGTTTTGCTTTGCATGTCGGTGTCCTTTGATATCGATATGTTATTTGTTGCTGTTTGGGTATTTGCTATTTGGACGTATGTTGTAGTTTTTTTGTTATTTCTTTGAACAGGTTTGAGAGTGTTTAGGGTGGGGTTTTCGTTGAAAATTGACCATGCCTCACGTGTTGTACATCTTCTAGAAATTCTCAAGTAATTAACAGATTTGTGTTTCCAGAATGTAGGACATTCCGAATCATAAGATGTATGGTTTTCTGCTTGGCAGTTAACACAGTACTTACGATTACAGACTTCATGTTTTTCAGCATAACCACACTCTTTGCATTGTTCCACACTTTTGCACCATTTTTTTGTGTGACCTAGTCTTTGGCAGGTTAAGCATCTAATTAGATTTGGTATATATTCCTCTACGTTGACTCTTTCCCATCCAATTTTCAATTTTTCCGGGCGATATATTAAATCAAATGTGATGATTGCCGCACCTGTTGCTACTATTTTTTCCCCTTCCTTTTTGGTAATCATCCGTACGTCTACAACTTTTTGATCCTTTAAACATTCGAGCAATTCTTCTTGGCTTATATTTACAATTTTCCTGGAGAAAATACGACCTTGGGTGGTGTTCAAAGTTCTGTGTTGAATTATTTTAACAGGAATGATGTCGATGTATTTGGCTTTAAGAAATTTGTCTGCTGTTTTGCTATCTGGCACCTTTATGAGCAAATCACCGCTTTTCATCTCCTTAACCTCCAGACGATCCCGAGATATCTAGTCAAGCCCCTTTTCCACTTGGAAAACGTTGTAAGCAGCTAATGGGATAGCCTGCAATCCCTCCCCTTGGGGAATAGTTGATGCCACTAAAAAACGTGGTAGATTTCGTTGATTGTGCTCCGTTTCCGGCAAAGCTATGAAGTCTTCAGGTCGTGGTCGTTTCGATTTGTTCGTTTTGCCCCTCCCGGCCGTGGAGCTAAGTTCCCGGAACCGGTTGCTATCCGGGGGATGAACCCCGTTCATTGTCCAAATATACTAAAAACTTATCGTTTTATTACCAAAATGTCCAATAAAAATAAAATGTATTTTCTCCCGGTAATACAAATTTCCCCGCGAAAGAAAATAAAAAAACAAAAACACTCGATAAGTCTAATGTTAATCGATAACACTAAAATCAACCGCGCGTATAAAAGTGCGTGCTCTCTCGGCAATTGCCTGACACATACTGACCAAATAATATATCTCTTGCAAATTTTTTCAAAACGCAAACGGTTAAAAAATTACCTTTTATTTGTTATCAGACTCAAAGATTTGCTTTACATTTTATATGTTTCTTTCTGTTGTATTTATTACTTCGTTAATTTTTAGTTAAATTTTTGTTATATTTTATAAAACATTTTTTATAAATGTTTATATACAAGTAATTGAATTCCTAAATTATATGTTATCTCCACCCCGTTTCTGTATCTGATGCGAGAAGTTTTCGCATCGAGAAATTCATGGTCACCATACTTTATACAGGGTGACTTAATATATGGTAAAGTTGTTTGCATTTCTCTTGGAAATTTTTTAGAGCTTTTAACTTCTAACGCTGTGGACACATTTAATTTTTGAAATTTTTTTTTAGAGAAATAACATAAATAAACCGCATTATTATCCTCATTAGATTAATATAAATTCTATTGTCTGTGACTCACCCTATAGGAAGCAGAGCAAGGTTGCATTTTTCGAAAACTTTAGAAACAAGGCCCTGATGCGAGAAGTTTTCGCATCTTAAAATCCAGGGTAACCCTACTTTTTACAGAGTGTCTAATAGATGATAGCACTCTTACTGGAAATGTTTAAGAGCTTTTAACTTTTAAAGCTGTGGACACATTTAATTTTGTAAAATTTCTTATTAGATAGAGAAATAACACGAATACAGCGCCTTATTATCTTCTTTAGATTAATATGTTTAATTGCATGTGATTCACCCTATAGAAAGTAAAACAAGCTGGCGTTTTGCATGTTTTTGTGAACACTTTATCGATGCGAGAAATACAAGGTGCTGAACATTACAATTACAGAAAAGTTAGTAATTGTTAAAATATGCTTAACACTTACTAAAAATATTATTATTTAAAGACTTGAAATATTCTCTTTTTATAAAAAATAATATCCAGTTCCTTTTAGTTTGCTGCCTTGAACACAACAATTAAAGATAAGTTATAACTTTTAAATATTGATCTCTTAAATATACTTAAAATCCGTTTTTTAAGTTTCCAAAGGAAAACATATGAATTATTTCTAATCAAATTAAATTCTAATAGTATGTCTAAAGGCCTCACTACAATTGGCTTGTCAATAAAGTTGACTTTAAGTGTGCCCCAAATTACACGACGCTTATATTCGACTTGAATGAATTTTTTTCATTATAAAATTTTTTTGTCATGTTTTTAATTTGCTTAAGTTGGGTACGACGAGTTTCAATTGTAAATTAACTGAATAGGGATGAAACTTTTAAAAAGTTGACTTAAGCTTAATATGGGTACTTCGATGCATTTGTATGGTATCGCCCTTTTCCTTAATTCAAATTCGCTATTAATATAGTATAAACTTGGGTTCCATATAAAAAAGAACATCGAAGTATCGTTGTTTTTTAGAATATAAGTACTCATTTTTATGAAGTGCAAAGCAGACTTATACGAGCATAAATACCTTCTCTCCTATGACAAGCCAATGTTAAAAAATGCATTTTTCACCTCAATTCGGCGTGAGTAGTTGTGCTGCTCTATAGCTTTCTAAAAATACTATTTGTTTCTATATTTATTTAGCTTGCTTTGGAATCAAATCTTGATCAATATGATGTTTTAATACTAGATGAAATACATGAACGCAATCTGTTTGGCGATTTTTTGTTGGGGGTAACCAAATGTCTATTGCGTGCTAAGCCTGATTTAAAATTGATCCTTATGTCGGCCACAATTAATGTTGATTTATTTCATAATTATTTTAAAGAAGAAGGCGCAAAACTTTTGCAAGTACCCGGCCGTTTATATCCCATTAAAACAATATATATGCCACCTGCTGCTTTGGAATTACAGGGAAAAGGATCAACACGTTCGCAACAAACTTCTAGTCGCTTAGATCCAGCTCCTTTTGTACAAGTACTTAATCTTATTGATCAAAAATATTCGCGTAAGTAGAAATGATTGCATCAAGCTCAAAATTTTATAAATTCCGAACTAACAATCTTCATTGCAGCCAATGAACGTGGCGATGTTTTAATATTTGTGAGTGGTGTTAATGAAATTACTACCGTTTGTGATGCAGCTAAAGAGTATTCTGAACAACAATCACATTGGATTATTTTACCATTACATAGCGGTTTATCATTGGCTGAACAAGATAAGGTATGTTTGTATTGTAAAATCAGTTTGATCCAATTTATATTAAGTGAGAATTCTTATTTGGTAAATTCACACAAATTTTACACGTTTTTATACCTGCATAGCATTTATAAAAAAATGCTTTAGGAATGGGTTACATTTATAAATACATATCCTTTTTCTCATACCGAAACCGTTTCTTGATATCTTGTATCATAACTAAGATATCCAGAGTCGAATTTGCTCTACATTTGTAATTTTAACATTGATTGTGCATTGTTTTGCTGCAGGCATTATTGTTTGATACATACAGCAAATTTTGCATAAAAAATCATTATATATTTATACTAGAATTATTCGGGTTCGAGATCATAATCAAGGAAATGTATCCAATTATTCAGGAAAATATAATTTTATAAATAAAAGTTATTTCGTATTTTATGACTTATGCAAATGACTTGTATACAAATTAATGAAAATTTATAGTTTTGTTCACAATACATGTCGCTATCGATGGGGGGAATAAAAAATATTTTCTCATTTAGCTTTTATGAAAATTAACGTAAATTTGTGACCAGATTCTATAAGACGAGCAACAATTATCATCGAATTTCGAAGTTAAGATTGAAAGTTACCAAATTTGGAACAACTGTTTTAAATTTGTATGTATTATGGTAGATATTTAACTTCGAAAGTTGACAAGAAACGAATCTTGGCATTTCTTTATCGATTTTCTCGTTACCTACTTTTTGGCATGTAGGTCAAACAAATAATAAATAGGTCTTTACGAGGTAATTTTGAGAAAAGTCTGGTAAAATTAGAGTAAGCAAAAAAGTGTCTCCTAAATACATAAAAATGCCAAAAATATTGCCAACGCACAAAACTGTTGAAACTTGCTATCCTTAAATGTATCCCAAATAAGATTCGCAGGCAATTTTCTTTTTATATAATAAACAAGTTTTAATTCAAATAAAAATGTTCTTGACAATTTAAAAGATTTTTAAAGACAGTAAAAATAAATTCTTTTTTACAAAAAATATGAAACTAATTTCTATGTTTTTTAGGAATATTAATGTTGCATATTAGAAAAGTGTTTCTTCAAAGTACAATTTTCAACAAAAACCACATTTCATACCCAAAAATAAACGTCAAATTTATTTATATTAAAAAACGGTTTTTTGAATAAATATATTTAAAATGGCAAATAACTTTTTACATTTTCAAAGAGAAACAGAATTTCTCATGAACGATCTCATTTACTCAATTTTCGTTACAAGAAACGCTTTTTGGTAAGATTGGGTTTCCGCAGACAACCGTGCTTGAAGTTAAAAGTGAAATATATAACGTATGAGTGTTATTATGAATTAATAACACTCATACGTCATGAACCAGAATTGCAGAGGCCAACACAATTGTTTGAAGCATAATGTTCTTTAAATTTGCATTAAGCTCCACTCAACTTCTGTCAACTAACCTTGTAAACCGTACTCAATCCGTGTGTGTGAATAATTTAATATCAAAACCATGGACTCTTATTCGAGGCGTACCTCAGAGTTCTATCTTAGGGCCGCTGCTTTTTTCACTATATTCAAACGATCTTCCTCAACAGCTATCCCACAGCAAAGTACATATGTATGCAGTTATACCTAGTTGCCCCGTAGAATCAAGGACAACGTTGACAAACTGAATTCTGATCTGGATATAATTCATCATTGGGCCACCGCTAACGGTCTCTGTTTAAACCCTAATAAGTCAAAATGTCTCGTTATTAAGAGGACCATACAACCTAAAATTGATGACGAAATTCTTATTAACAACCAAAAAATTTCAATTGTTCCAGCGGCTAAAAATTTAGACATCGTATTCAATAGTACATTAACATGGACAAACCACATTAACTCATTAGTCGGTCCAACATATGCCAAGCTTAGAACGCTATGGTCTACACAATCATTTACTCCATTAAATGTTCGACTGCTTCTGGCTAAGACCTACGTTATTCCTGGTCTACTATACGGCTGCGAACTGTTCGCAAATTGTGACGCCACAAGCAAACGTCGACTTAATGTTGTACATATTTAATAATATTGTATGATATGTATACAATCTCAGAAGATTTAGCAGTGTATCATTATTTTCAAGTAACATTTATGGAGTTTCTTTTGTTAATTTTCTAAAAATCAGAGTTCTGTTGTTTCTTCATAAAATTATTTACACATAAAAGCCAAATTATATCTTTGATCAAATTCAATTTGAATGATCCAACAGGGGAAAAAAGATAATAATCCCCAGACATCATTCGCTTGTTTCTGAATATCAATTTCATGTAAACTCTGTTCGTCTTTGGAATTTATTACCACACAACATACAACAAAAACAGCAACGCAAAGCACTTCAAAAAACGACTTTATAACTTTTTTGAATACCTTTAATGTTTTAAATATTTTTTAATATTAAAATGTTTTTTTAATTATTTTTATTAATATTGTTTTCAAAACTAAATTTTGTATTTTTTTTATAATTTCTAATTGATTTTATTATATTATTTTAATCATTGTGAAACATGTACTATAATTATAAGATTCAATCTTGTTGTACTAAAAAACTAAATAAATAAATTAAATTAAAATTATATAATGTGGCCTCCCGAGTAAAAAGAGTTACACATTATTTTATGCAGGATCTCGTTATAAATTGCTTTGTATGACACTATATATTATTGTAGATCAATTCCCTTACGTTACCGCGGACAAACGCGGGTTCCCAATCTTACCAAAAAGCGTTCCTGTGCTGTGAGGTATAATTGTGTTTTTTGGTAAATTGTAAAACAAACACCTGATGATAACTAAAAAACAAATTGAAATTAGATTAAATTAAGAAATGCGCAAAAGAACCCAATAAACATTGCAAAGTTAAAAATTCAAGTGCTTTAAATATTGCTTGTATTGTGCTTTATTTTAAGTGATTTTTTATAGACAGATCAAGTTCATACAAATAAAAATAATTTGTTTAAGCCTTTTGTTTTCTGTCAATACTTTAAAATAAAATTAAAACATTTGCTCAAATTTACAATTTCTCTGTGAAGATTTTTATAAAATCTGAATTTCTTCCATGGTTTTTCACGAAAAGGTAAGACACATTTATTTGGAGTTAAAAATTGTCCTTACATTATCTTTTTCTTATTTCAGAAAAATTCTACAAATTTCTATGCTTCTGAATAAAAGAAGGATTAGTGAAAAAAAAAACATCAAAAAACAAAAATCAATATTAAATATACAAAACTAAAATTATAAAAATGTATGTATGTAAAACGAGTTAATAAATTTTACCAAAACCAATAATTTCCTTGGCTTTGTTTAAGCTTGAAGGTACGGCTTGAAAACAGTGTTATTATTATGTTGTTTAAACTTAAATTGAACTGAGATTCAAGGCTTGAATTACAGTATATTCTCACTGTAATGTTCGACTTGAATTCCAGTGTCCGTTTTGTTGCAATATGCTATTAAATTAAAGTGTAATTAATGTATAAATCAAGGCTTGAAATTGGAAAATATGACTTGAATAACACTTGATTTTGGCCTTAATTCTATTAAAAATGTTTATTGGGAAACGTCTTATTTATAATAATTTCTTGAATAAAATCTAAAAGAACTTAAATTCACATAAATATGCGTGTTTGTACAATTATTCAAATTAAAATTATACGCAGTTCCATATTTTTCCTTTTAATAAATGTTTGCACTTTTAGGAAATTTTGCCATATTGTGAGAGGATATTGAGCTTTCTCTTATTTTACCGAACTTTGCCAATAAATAAAAGCAACTATTATTACTGACTGCAATTTGAATCCTGATGAAATAGGAAATATCTGCATTTCATCTTACACCGGAAGTCCATGGCACATGCAGTAAGTAGTATATTCAAGACGCAATAACATATGTATGTTCGCGTATATCGCAGGCCTGATTTGCGAACTCACAAATACTCAGTAAGGAGAGAGCACAAATATAAAGTTCGATAAAAGAGAACCTACTGGATTTTGCTGTATAGATTATTGGCAGTAAGAATTTGTGAGAAAAAAACAGCTGCCAGTAAGAATTTTTGAGAAAAAAAACAGCTGATTGTAAAAATATAATTGAAAAGCAAAGAATTTGTAAAAACACATTAAATATTTTTTTATAAAAGTAAAAAATAATTTAAATATCAGCTTATTTACGAGGGAAGAAGTAAGACGGAAGTTCAGAATGTTCCTGGAGAACACTTCACATCTTATTTCCGGTTTTATTTATATTTTACATATTCTCTGGTTGATTTTTTTGGTTTGGTATTTACAATCAGCTGGTTAAACTATCTTTTTGGATAGTAAATTTTGTCATTCTCTCTGTAATTTTGTTACTGAGTAATATTTACTAAACTTTACTGGAAAAGTACAGAAACGAACGTATTACCAGAAAAGACTCATATTTGCTTTTTTAATTTTTTTAATTTTTCAGTATTTAGCTTTCCAGTATTGAGCTTTAAATATATTTTTTTCACATTTTTTTACCATTGTGCTTTCTTCTAATAAAAAAAAATTTTTTTCTAGTTTTGTTCTTTTTTAAAAAAAAAGTGTTTTCCCCAAAATTTTACTTTTGTTGTTATTTCTAAGGCTATTTTTCGCCAAATCTTGGTGTAGTCGCTGTCTTTGCTCGTCGCTAGTATTGCCTAAGTTTTCCTAAAATGTATTTTGAGACACTCAGAGGATACCACTTCTAATGCTGCGCATTGCATTGGCGAAAGGAAGTTAGGTTAGAGAAAAGAGGGAGTAGTGTCTGTGGACATTTGACTTAAATTTCATTAAGTTGTAAGTAAACAGAAAACCCTCTGCGCGGAGTCTATTCCACATACGGATCTTACGTCTAAAGAACGAAGCGAGTATTCCGAACGAAAACCCGGGCCCTTGGTATGAGTTCACTTATCACGGCAGAACACCTCCCATGGTAATATCGATAAAACAGCATAAAACAAACCCACGATGCTAAAATGAGTCAATTGAGCTGCTTACCCCACTGCGATAATTTTGTAACAAACTGTCGATTATTTGTTTTAATTCCGGGGATTTGCGGTTACCGAGAAATTTGTGAACAACATCTTGAAATGATGTGCTTGCTGTGTTCTTCATTAGGCGTTAATCAGGTCCGGCAAATATTCCCTCTTTGATTTTGGCGTATGACAATTTGGAAAACAACTTTGTCAAGTACTTAAAAGCCGGTCTTCATTGTTGATCACTTTGAAGAAGTTTGATAAGGCCAAGTTTTATATAGAGAGGTGGCAAGAAAATGTTCTGTAGATTAACACACGACTTTCCCACAGCACAAAAAACAGCAAAATTTCGTAAAACCAAATTGCATCCCCATTAAGAGACCAATGACTTGTTGGAATAGTATGTAAATAATAAATTAATCCTTAAAATTTAATTATAATTTAATTTTAAACCTTTAAATCTCAACAAATTCCATTGATACTCGTTGTATTTGATCTTGGTAAAAAGTTTATATATTATATTGTAGCATTCCTTCGTTTGTGTTGCATCAGCAACCAGAATGAATGGTTTTATATTTCCATTGTGTATAAGACCAGCCTTCAGACTGAATTTTGAACCATCTATGAACAAATGCCATTCATTTACCTCGTACGGTGTATTCATCGCATCAAATAAACCTTTGATGTCATCGCAGAAACATATGTTCTCTTTTTTTTGAAAAGCGTCTTATTTATGGTTCTGTAAACAGTGACTTTTGTTTGATTGTCAAGACATTTCCACTCTGGCAACCGTGATGCGAGCAATTCTGTTTCTCTATTCTCGATAAATTCAAATCACGGTTCAATCATTTGTAATATTTTTTCCACTTTTTGTTATCATATAAAATTCGCAAACATAACAAAAAACACTTTGAATCGACTTTGCATTTACACAGGTTTTATAACAAAACAAAAAACATTGAGAATAAAATTGGGATGATGTTTCTAGCGATGCCAACAGCTGATTGTCGTTATGACAGTACATTGCTGCCAACATGCGAGAACTCGAAAACTAGAACCAATCTTGAAAAACGAAACCCGGATTCGAATTTAGCGCCTCAAATAACGTTAAGATTATAACCTTGTTATGAAAAGAATGTGATATTGGTAAATGCAGTTTCCGAGAAATAATTTAACACAAGAGTATGTAAATGAATTTATTTAAAATCTGTAAATTGAATATGCATCAGGAACTACTTATTTTTTAATTTCCAAAAAGTATTATTAGTTACAAATCTGTAATCATTGATTTTTTAACTGCTTTTCAGCACACGAATAACAATTTATTTTGTTAACTACTTTTTTTATATTTTTGTAATATATCGGGTAAGCATGTGCAGAAATTTAAATGTGTTTTCCCCTTTAATGCCTAAGACATCCAAAAAGCTGTCAGATATTAAGTAGTTTTTTCTAAAAAATTATTTTTTATTATAACAATTACTTGATATCGACTGAAAACATTACTACTTTTTCCACCTTTAAACTTTTTTTTATTCAACGAACGATTTTCAAGCAAGAAGGGAGTAAATTCATAATTTTATAAATTTGAAGAAATTAATTTTGAAAACAGAAAAATATTTAAAAAATCGCCATATATATATATTTACGCTCTCGTATACATTATTGATAATAACAAAGGAAGTTAAGAGTTTCTATTTGCAGAACAAGTTACTATTTTTGCTCCAGAATTCACAGGACACCGTCAGGACTTTGTAGTATGCGGAATAAATTTCGGTAAAATTTAATAATTTTTAGTGTCAAATTCGATTAATTTCGCAATTTTAAAAAAAGCGAACATTTCTCTAACTTTTAATATAATAACACCAGATCAACAATTTTCGGTATGCAAATTTATTTATAGCAAAAATTAAAAATATTTGATTATTGGATTTCTTGATTCATCATCAAC
This sequence comes from Eustalomyia histrio, assembly GCA_949748255.1. Taxonomy (NCBI): domain Eukaryota; kingdom Metazoa; phylum Arthropoda; class Insecta; order Diptera; family Anthomyiidae; genus Eustalomyia; species Eustalomyia histrio. The sequence goes on along the minus strand of OX456525.1, from coordinate 105,130,947 downwards.
CGTTATTATTTGCCATAGTAAATTGTCAATGCGATATATATAATAGAAATATTATCCATATCCAAAAAAAGAGCATTAGAGGGTTAATATTAAAATATTAATTATCAAGTACAATAAAATCTGCTCAAAATTCAGATTTAATTGTATATATTCGTAATTTAAAGTGGCTTGTACATATTCACAAATTTTTATATTAATTTGGAGCTGATTAGCTATTGCAACCTATTAAATTATCGTTGATATGATACAATATCCACCATATATGGTGAGGGTATATATCAGTTTGTCATTCCGTTAGTAACGGTATATATAATCGTGATCCTTATGCAATTTTAAGTCGATTTAGCGATGTCCGTCTGTCTGTCTGTCGAAATGGCGATCACGAAGGGGTGCCTATTTTTACCCAGATTATTGGACATCCTCCCGAGCAGTTTGGTATTGAAACTGAGCAAAATCGGTCCAGCGGTTAAAAAATTTTGAGTGAAAATGTGAAGGTACCTCTAAATTTTCCATACAAATTGGTGTATTTTAGTACAATTTTATAGTAGCGACTGGTACTTATAATATTTTCTGATATTTTTCACCAGTCGCTTAGACGTGAATAGTATTTTTACCTCAAAAAATTTTTTCACTACTTAAATTTCTCGATTTTTTTTTACACAAAAAAATATGTTTTGGTCAGCCGAATTTAAGCCTCTTTACTTATGTATTTTCTATGAAAACCTGCACAGTGTTTAAAAGAAAATTTTATATAGAATAAAACGAGACATTACTTGTTGAAATCGGTTTATATTTGCAAAAGTTATTAAATTTTTTCTAAAGTAAAAATTTTGCGATTGCAGTCTTTTATTATAGTAAACCACTTGACTTATAAACTTTTTTTAACATTCTAAATCTTTCTCGGGCGCGTTTGTTCTTACTTAAGATATAACCGCTTTCCCTACAAGAATAAGTCCGGTTATATAACCGGTCATTTGATTAGTAGTGTTGACGAAAATACCCGTCAATGCGTAGAACAAAGTTTCTATCAAGTTCTTAAAGACAATATGAAAAACTTGACCGAAACTTTATTTTTTTTAACAACAAAAAATGCAATTTATATTAGTTGTTTCACTCTTGCATATATGCAAGAGTGAAATGAAAGATATTTTATTTTGTTTATGTTCTAGTTTCAGTCATCAATTTCTTGTAGGGATAATTAAAAATGATTACTAGCCCTCTTACGGTTGTTTAACAATCGAAACGCTTTTCTATTCTCGGTTAATCGCTCTTCCTGGTTTTCGGGGAAAAATCTTAATGTGCATGCTGGAAATGAATTTTTGTGGACATTCAACATTCTTCAGATCCAAGCAATTAAATTGATTAGTTTATGTATTTATCCTAATATATGTAACTAAAAATTGCATAAATTGCAAAAAAAAAAAAAAAATAGGACATAATAAACCCCATTCATCTGTATTATCTTCTAGTGTGATTTTTTTTTTAAATAACGACAGATTGACAATAATGAAGGATGTATTTAATTCTGCATTATCGAATATGATAACTTCACTTATTAAGTAAATACCCAAAAAGTAACTGTAAAATTACAACAAACAATACACTGCATAATTGAGGTGTTCAATTTGATTGTTTAGTTTATTTTTTTTTAATAAAACTTTTTGAAAATACTAATGAAAAGTTAAACAACTTTTACAATTTCCATGCGATTTGAAAAATGAAAACCATGTTTTGTTAAGAACTAAATTTTCTTTATGCATTGTTATAAATTTTTATAAGCATTCATATCAAAATAACGAAAAGCTACTAATATCAAAAAAGTTGATAAATTTGGTTTTTTAGACATTGTTAACAAAAAAAAAATACTTATAACTTACAAATGTATCATTTTAAAGCGTAATTAGTTTTCTTTTCAATCCTGTTTAAAAATTAAAATCGGACATAAACTGACTGAGTTACAGGTCGATAAGTTGACGAGAATCACTGAGAACACTTTTTTTTAGAATAACTGCTGAATTTGAGGGTGTTTCTGAAATTTTTTGACACAATGTACTCAACAATACCTATAAGCGTGCTCACTTTGCAGGCTGTTTGCAGGATAATTTCAAAGTAGTAATCATCAAAAACACGTGTAAAATTTCTTAATTAAAATTAACATTTTTCATTTAACAGGTCTTTGATTATGCTCCCGAAGGAATGCGTAAATGTATTGTATCGACAAATATCGCCGAAACCTCTTTGACAGTAGACGGTATACGTTTTGTTGTGGATTCTGGAAAAGTCAAAGAAATGTCATATGATGCCTCATGTAAAGGTCAGCGTTTAAAGGAATTTTGGGTGTCAAAATCATCGGCGGAACAACGTAAAGGTCGTGCTGGACGTACTGGACCTGGTGTAAGAGAAGTTTTATTTGTAAAGCTTTTATATTATTTATTACAACGAATCTTTTTTTCTCGATTCGGAAAACTTAGACCTGTTTTCGTTTATTTTCGGAAAAACAATATGCTGCTTTTGAATCATACCCTACACCAGAAATATTTCGCGTGCCACTTGATACCATATTATTGCAAATGATATCAATGGGTCTGCCAAATGTACGACAATTTCCCTTTATAGAATCACCCGAAGAAGAGAGTTTAGAACAAACTATATTAGGGTTAAAACAACATGTACGTAGTACATGTAGTTCCATTTATCACTATGAATTAATTTGAATTACTTTATTTCAGAATGCTTTGACTTCAGATGAAAAAATAACTGCCTTGGGCAAATCACTATCCAATTTACCCGTAGAAATTTCTATTGGCAAAATGTTATTAATGGGTTGTGTTTTTCCCGACATAGAAAAGATTTTAACTTTAGCTGCCGTTATGAGTGTACAAAATCCCTTTACTAATCGTGCCTACACTGATCCCAAGTGTGAGGTAAGATTTTCAAAATAATCTATACAAAGAACACCTCTTAGTTTTTTTTTATTTTAATTAGGAAGCACGGTGTGTTTTGGAATCAGATCAAGGTGATGTTTTTACTCTATTACGAGCATATCATGAATGGTTGCAACTTAAATGGGAACGTGAAAATACACGAAAGTGGTGTCATAAATTAGGCATTGAAGAACAGAGGTAATAATTAAGTCTCTATTAGCATTTATATATGTTTTGCTATTCATTTGAAATAGAATGATTGTATTGTTAGGGGATTCTCAACATGCTGCAAAGTTTTTATTGTTAAAATCGATTTTGTAATATTGTAAGTAAGAATTTAGGAAGTTTTACTATCGATATCTTGT